>JAWNPK010000116.1:0-61825 GCA_035047565.1 Drosophila mulleri | reverse complement strand
CTAAAATGGCTTATGTCTCAAACTGACTTGAGTTCTCGCTTAGCAAGGTGGGCTTTAAAACTTCAGGGCTATGATTTTCTAATAGTCCATAGAAAAGGCAGTCAAAACATTGTACCAGATGCTTTATCGCGAGTGTACACAGAAGATGTGTCTGAAATTTCAGCCGATTGTCTAGTGGATCTCGACTCAGTTCATTTTAAAACATCTGACTATCAAGAACTAAAAGCCAAAATATTAGCCAACCAATCTAGATCACCAGATGTGAAGGTAGTTAACGATTATATATATCGGAAAACCGATCACGCGTCGGGTGAGAAAGTAGCCGATGATCTGTGTTGGAAACTTTCGGTTCCCCAATCGCTGGTTCCAGAAGTCCTTAAGAAGGCCCACGAGCCTCCACTAGCTTCTCATCCAGGCATAAACAAGATGCTAGATAAGCTGCGCCGATATCTTTATTGGCCAAAAATGGCAGTAGATGTAAAAAATTCGTTAATGATTACGAGAGTTGCAAGTGCAATAAGCACCCAAATTATACACTGCGTCCACCCTTAGGAAAATCAGGCTCAACGCAACGTGTATTCCAAAAGCTTTATATTGACTTTCTAGGTCCATATCCGCGAAGCCGCACCGGTAACGTAGAAGTATTTGTTGTTTCCGACCATATGTCAAAATTTCCCTTTTTGAAACCCGTCAAAAATTTGACTGCCGACGCCGTCACAGATTATTTAGAGTAGGAATTGTTTCATTGCTTCGGAGTTCCCGAAACTATAGTCTCTGACAACGGTGTACAATTCAAGTCTCAGTTGTTCAACGTATTATTGCAGAAGTATGGAGTTAATCATGCATATACGGCCGTTTACTCTCCACAAGCAAACGCTTCGGAGCGAGTCAACCGATCGGTGGTAGCAGCAATAAAATCATATATTGCGCCTGACCAAAAAGATTAGGACGCGCATCTAAGCTCTATTTGTTGCGCTTTGCGTTGAGACGTAGATTTGGCTATCGGAACAAGCCCTTATCGAATCGCCTTTGGCCTAAATATGGTGACTAATGCATCCACGTATAAACTTCTACGTAATTTTAACTTCTTAGAAGACCGCGCTATTCAATTTAATCGCGACGATTCATTTGATCTTATACGCGACAGGGCAAAAGATTGGATGCAACAACAACGTACTCGAAACGAGAACACATATAATATGCGTTGTCGCGATGTCTCATTTGTGGTAGGTCAGGAAGTTTACAGGCGTAATTTTCAACAAAGTAATTTTGTACGAGGCTTCAATGCGAAACTAGCTCCGAACTTCGTAAAGGCAAGAATTAAGAAAAAACTTGGCAATAGTTATTATGAAATTGAAGATTTTCAGGGTCGCTTGATTGGTAAATACCATGCAAAAGACCAAAAACAATAATCGCAGAGTCCAGCGCTAATCACCCTATAGTGTGATTTTGGTAGGGAGGTCTTGTAGTGGCGCTGGAATAGAGGAAAAAAGAAACAGCCTAAAAGTAGGCAATCCGCTGAGTGGCTTAGCGTAGTTGGGGCAATCAAGAATGTGGCAATCACGAATCTGCCTTAATAACAGGAGCAATTGTCACTTTCCCCGGCCTCGGTAAGAACTGTTCCCAAGCGATGACTTGCCGCTTCATGGGATCGGCCATATTTCGCATTTCAACCACCGACCACAAAGGTTGCATAAAAATTTCACTGTGAAAAGTTGATTTAAGAATTGTGAAAAATTGAAATTGAAAGTATAATTTTTTTTAGTGAAAGTGCCAGATCAAGAAGTGGTAAATCAAAGCCTTTAATACCATAAAACAAAAAGAAGAAAAAAAAGAAGAAGAAAAGAAGCAACAATTATTTATGTCTATTTATGCAAAAACCTCTTTGCAGGTTTGGCACCCAGCCTAAAATTTAATTTTTGTTGCCAGCGTGCAATTAAGTCCGCAGCCGCGCAACTAAATATACGCATCGCGCTGTCTGGATATCTACAGCTGCACGCAATTACATATGCACTTTGCGTTGTCTGTCTAGCTGAAAATGCACCACCATTTGATCTAAAAAGGGCAAAGCTATCTTGCCAGCTTTTGCTAGCTTTAATTAGGCAATCAGTACTATTTGCATTGGGCTTATTTATTTTTTTTTTTGCACCGTTGAAGTGATTGAAGTCATGAAATGAATAAATAATAATTGTGTAAAAAAATAATTAGGTTACTCTTTATATATTCTTAATCCTAACTATACACCTATTCCCAATGAAAATTTCTTATTAGATAAACCTTCTCTATTGTAACGTCTTTCGTTTGTCACTATCCACTTTTGTTTCCTTTTTTTTTTTCTTTCCATGCATTATATATATATTTTTTTGATAGATACATTTACAAAATTTAGCACACTTGCAGCCACACCGAAATGGAAGCGCTTTCATCATTACATATTTAGCAATTTACATATTTATTTTTATTACTTGCCGTCAGCGTTATCAATACCCGCTGCATTAGAAAAAAACATAATGCATAAGCAATAATCTTCTTCTTTCCCATGCATTGTATTGAATTCGATCAGCTGATTTAATGATGAGAGAAAAAGCTCTCCAAAAGCTCTCTTATATTTTTCTTATCTGCTCTTCTGCCTTCTGCCTAAAGCAACTATGTTTAATTATTTTGTTAATAGTAAATCTAATAAGTTTCTTTATTTTGGGGCCATGCGGCGCGTTTTTAAAGGTTTTTCTTAGCTCTCAAAGCTGGGGATGGGATAGCTGATGATATAGGCAGGTAGCCAGCGATCAAGGTAGGGTGGGCACGGACGGTCGCCTTAATATCGAAGGCCGACTTTCGCTGAGCAGGCAAATATTTGCTTGCGCAGCGAGACCCAGCTTGGACAGGTATGTTTGTGTGTGTCTAAATCAAATCTATCTCTCTCTTCTCTTTCTAAACAAGTGGCCGATGATAGTCGTTCGCACGCGAATTTTTATTAAATATATCTTGGCAGCGCTAGGAGTTGCAGTTCCCTTCCTTCATACCCTCTTCCCATCTCCCGATGACCTAATGGCCGGATCCAGCGCATGCACTGCACCAACCCTCCTATCCCAACATCTGCGCTTTATAATGTAACTCGTTACAGAGACGCTCTCTTATTAAGCATCTCACAGTGACAGATACGAGAAAAGTTCTCACAAAAACACTTATCAAAAGACCGATTGACAGAAAAAGTCAATGCAAACGGTCTTTTTATTTACTTGTCATCTTTTCGATGCAGAGTGGTGCTACGTCACCAAAATGACAATAACTTCAGAGAGGGGGATATTCTTAAATACCTAAACTATCGAAATGCGGAAAAAAAGGTCTCATTTTTTCAAAATCCTAGACTAGATACCCCCTTAACTTGGAATAAATAAATAATAATGCGATGTTGGTTTTACAAAATAAAATTTGTAAATAATTCATTTATTTTGAATTGAGCTTAACAACTAATAACGAGTTCAAGTTGTGCGAAAATTATTGAGCTCCGTCGTTCGCCTCAAATATAATGCAAAGCTGAAAATGCTCTTTCAACGGACACTTGATTAGCCGGTGTAGCCAATACGACATATGTATGCCAGCTCACTCAGCTGTGGTGACTTTAGTTTTACATTGCTAAAGAACTGTAATATATCGTCATTTAATGGTAAACGACTATACATGTCGAAATTATCCACTTCAAAATATATTTTTACCAGTTTGTCAGAAATTGGCTCTTCTCTTCGAAAAGTGAAGCGTACAATTCACAGAATTTGACAGACACACATACATGCACAAAAGACTTTGCATCGTTGTTCAGCACCAGAGAACTGCAACAAGCCACCCGTACTCAAGGTGCACCGGGTAAACGTTGGGTGATTTTGACACCCGGGTGTTTTCAACCACCGCACAAACGAGTACAATCGCTCGGCTCACACAAATATGCGAGTGTTTGTGCACACAAGCTGCAAAAGTGAGTAGGTATTTTTTTTGCATATGTGTGTGTGACATATGCCGACGCTTGAGCGTCGAAAAAAAGTTAGGTGAAAAGAGATACACAAAAATTGAGTCATGCAATGTGTGTGTGTGTCCGATGTTGAGGTTTCTTTCGTGCATGTCTTCGGTTGAGTTGTTGTTTTTTTTTTTTTACGTACATATGTACCTGTTTACGTACTTGTTGTTGGAAATGCGTGCACAAATAGGAGAAAATAGTGAACAAAAAACAATATTTAAATCGAAAATATCTTTTTTTATATTCATTTGATTCTAGTGTATATATTTTGCGAAAGTTGATTTGAGTAAGGAAGATAATTAATTCATTTGCTCAATGCAAAAGCTTTTAATTTCTAATGAATCTTCATGCTCCATTTTTGCTGCAGGAGGATATAAAAAAAAGCCGCTTTGTGCCAAATACTTAAATTTTCTTTCCAAATGGTGTTCAAATTTACTAAAATTCTTGTTTTAAAAACAGCTATTGGGGAAACATCTTCAGCATTTGGCTCAAAAAGAAGCTTTATTTTCGCTATTGAGGGTAAAACATAGCACAATGAAGGAGAGCTACACGTTTGTAATTCCTTAAATATTCTCTCAAAATCTTCAAGAAGTATTAATATTATTTTTAAAGTGGATATATTTACTACTATAAGTTTTTGACCCCCCTCTGTCTCACTTAATATATTATTAATTGTTGTCCAGTTATTCACTATTGAATTGACCATATTGTAATTGGAATTCCATCGAGTAGGGCATGGACTTTTTAATGTTGTGCATAATTTGTGCTGCATTATTATCAACTGCTTCTTTAACATCATTTGCTATTATAGCTCGCTTCTCTTCTGCATCATTTTCCGCATTTCGACTCAATGTTGTAGCGTCGGGCAGTAGGTCGTCAATGTCGACGTTTGCTCCATATGTAGCACCGATTTTCACAAAAAACTCCACCAGGCTGCGAAAACCAATCCCGTTCACTGCAGAAAAAGGCCGACAATCTTGAACCACCCATTCCAGACACTTCTTTGTTGCCGTGATTTTGTCCAAGTTTGAAACTTTTTTTGCTTCAGTTGGCTGCCGTAATGACAGACAACATTTGTGCCGCGACAAATTTGATGTTTGGTTGGCAACAAATTTTAAGACTTTTCCGCATTTGTTGCAAAAAACCCAACCTTCGAGGACGCTTTCATCTTCCTTATATATGTCATACAAAATGGACCAAATAATGCTTTTGCCTTTATGTTTTGCGGCTATTTTATATAAACCACGATTAATTTTATTTTTGACTTCCTCAGCTGTCATTGTGATGCTAAAATCAATCACGAAAATAAACTAGGAAGCTAAGAAAGGAGCTAGTGCAAAATCAAAACAACCGTTACTTTGACACAAACACCATGGTGCCTGTAAAACACTTGGGTGTCATACATGTGTTTTGTCTACTTGTGTTTGTTACCGATTGCTCTCTTCACACTCTCGCTTTTTTTCTACGTTCGCTGTAAGTGTGAGACCGGCATACGTTGCCGAAAAATACTTAGATGACAAGCAAAAAGAAAACGGTACATTGTTGTGAGTGATAGCAAGATATTGCCTGCATGAGCAGCACTCACACAATTTTTTATAAGTGTGTATTTATGATTTGCTGAGCCAGTGTTGAGTAGCACCGGCACACAAATTTTATTGAGTGTGAGTAAGGTGGAAAAAAATGACACACTTGCAGTTCTCTGTTCAGCACCAAACGGCCTGTGAACGAGACGAGCAATAGAAAACGAAAACAAGTAAGAAAGCTCTTGTCGAGACTGCTCGACTAGGAAATCCCCTGAACCCTTCGGAGAACTGATATTCCAATAATTCTTCCCGTCTTTCTGCTTACAAAAGAAACACACACACTCACACATGCAAACGCGGACAAACATACATAGACACTCATAGGCACGCACTCATAAACACACATGGGCTGCAGTGTGGACTTACCATGGGAACTTTCTTGTCTAATAACTCTTTTTTGTGTACGTACGTTCTTCATGAAACTTTCAGATTGTGGTTTTATCATTACTAAGCGTGTATTTGCCAAAGCTCAAGTCTCTAGTATTTGAAATACGCCTTTTACAAACTTGTGGGTGAGGGGGTGGATATAGGGGTGGGGGGTGAATTATAATAAAAATCGAAATTCTATCACGTGCAGTCGAGTCTACATTTAAAATTTGGAGACTTTAGCTCTAAAGGTGTAGGAGATATAATTTTATAACTGGTTTTCGATAAGGTTTTTTATCGATAAAAAAATAACAGGATGAGTTATCGATTTTTAGTGATAAACTCGATATCCGCGTGCTATATACGAGCATTTTAAAAAAAGTTGAAGTCTCTAGCTTCTATATCTTCTGAAATCGACGCGTTCAAACATACGGACAGACGGACAGACAGACGGACAGGGCTAAATCGACTCAGTTCGTCGCCCTGATCAAGAATATATATACTTTATGGGGTCTGCCACGCCTCCTTCTGCCTGTTACATACATTTCAACAAAAACATTATACCCTGATTTCCCATTTTTAATGGGTTCAGGGTATAAAAACGGTCGTCGGCTGAGAGCGAGCAAAATTCTTATACGAACAACTCAATCGGTTGCTTTGTGACTTTTTGCTCAAAGTCTGATTGAAAAACTGTTATATTGCAACCGCACGAAACTATTAACAGTTATTTGCAAGCTCTGATTCTGAGGCCTGTGTTGATTTTTTATTTTATAGGTCGCAAAGTAGTTTTTGGGCAGTGTCCATAGATGGGAAGGCCGTAGTCTTCCTTGGAATTGAGTATTGCTTTTGTGACATTTATAAGTGTGGGTGTGTTGCAGTTGAATTAATTGATTGCTGGAGGGAGTGCGTGAGTGGTTCCATGTGTTTGTTTCATCTGTATTTGTTGTTAAAGTGAAGTCCAAATATTTTTAGTGATGCGACATTCTGGATATGTATGCTTCCTGTTGATAATAAGCATTTGCAGTTGTGGTTTCTGCAGACGTGCATGTGTTTGCATTTGTTGGTGGATAGCTTGGCGCCTGAGTATTCGGCCCAGTTAAGTATGGTTCTGAGTATTGGGTTTATGTTTATATTAATATTATTCTTGTTTATATACCCTGAACCCATTGAAAATGGGAAATCAGGGTATAATGGTTTTGTTGAATGTATGTAACAGGCAGAAGGAGGCGTGGCAGACCCCACAAAGTATATATTCTTGATAAGGGCGACGAGCTGAGTCGATTTAGCCCTGTCCGTAGGTCTGTCTGTCTGTCCGTCCGTCCGTATGTATGAACGCGTCGATTTCAGAAAATATAAGAGCTAGAGACTTTAACTTTTTTTTTTAAATGACCGTATATACAGCGCGCATATCGAGTTTATCACCAAAAATCGATAAGTTGTCCTGTTATTTTTTTTATCGATAAAAAACCTTATCGAAAGTTAATCATGGCTAATGGTTTTGTTATTTATACTCACAAGAACTCATAAATTGTATTAAAGAAGTTAACGAACATGTAAATGATAGAGATTGTCTTCTTGTGTTGGGTGATTTTAATATTTCGAACACTTCTTGGTTATCAACTTATAATGCTAATTACTTAATTCCGACAATTGATCACTATCTGTTTGATGAATTGTTTAACCTGTCTTTGTTTCAGATGAACTCTATTTCAAACCATCTTAATCGTACTCTTGATCTTGTGTTTGTTAATCATGATTCGCTCATTAATGTCGTGAGATCAACTCCTTTCTCTTTACCTGAGGATACACATCACCCCACTTTAGAGGTTTTATTAACAGTTGTTAATCCTACCTCTACTACTCCAATGCCTTCTAAACTCAGTCGCTGTTATCGTAAATGCAATTTCGTTTTGCTTAACGAATTAATTAATTCGACAGACTGGTCTATTTTAAATGAGTCAGTTGATATTAATTTGGCAGCATCGTTTTTTTATTCTACCTTAAACTCTTTTCTGGATGTTTGTGTTCCTCTCCGCCGTATTTCGCCTGTTTCAAATAAGCCCCCTTGGTTTACCAAGACTCTTTCGAGCTTGAGAAACATTAAAACTAAATGTTTTAAAAAATTATAAAAAGTCTGGTTCAAGTGTTGACTGGTCCAAATATTCCATTGCCAAGTCAAATTTCAATCTTTTAAATTCTAGCTGTTATGAGAATTATCTTACACGCTGCAAACGTCAGTTTACTCGTGATCCCAGACAATTTTACTCATTTGTAAACTCGAAGCGTAAATCTTCTGGTTTGCCGTCCTTGTTTGTCCTTGGAGGTGAAAAAACTTGCAATGACCAGGATTCCTCTGATCTATTTGCTGATTTTTTTCAATCCACTTATTCTTCTGCTGATCTCTACAGCAACTCATATCCATATTCACTCCCTGATTATGGGTCTATAAATACCCCCAGAGTTACTGCATCCTCTCTGGCTGCAGCCATTAGGACATTGAAATCATCTTTCTCTCCTGGTGCCGATAATATTCCTAGTTGTGTGATTAAAGAGTGCAGTGCTTCTCTTCAGTCACAATTACTAAAATTGTTTAACTTGTCCTTGGATACTTCTGTGTTCCCTTCAATTTGGAAAGAATCTTTCATCATTCCCTTATATAAAAAAGGTGGAAGATCTGATATTTCCAATTATAGAGGCATTGCGAAATTATCTGCTATTCCGAAGTTATTTGAGAAAATTATAACATCGGGCTTGCAGCATTTTTGTAAATCGATTATTCAACCATCACAACATGGCTTTGTTCAAAATCGATCAACGGCCTCTAATTTACTTGAGTTTACTTCGCTTGTTAATGACAGCTTTTCTAAAAAAATGCAAACTGATGTTATTTATACGGACTTCAGTAAAGCATTTGACTCAGTACATCATCACATACTAATTCTTAAGCTTGAACGCTTAGGATTTTCACCCAGTCTTGTGTCTTGGATTTCATCCTATTTAATGGGTAGAACCCAAAGAGTCCTGCTGAGAACAGCTATGTCTAAACTTATATTTGTTTCGTCTGGTGTACCTCAGGGTAGCCATTTGGGTCCATTGCTCTTTTCCCTTTTTATAAATGACCTTCCTAGCTGTATCTCACATTCTACCATATTTATGTATGCTGATGATGTTAAACTTTGCCTTCCCTACTCCAATGCAAATGGTCATCATCACCTTCAAGATGACCTAAATGCATTTCAACTTTGGTGTGTGGAAAACCAGCTGGACTTAAATTGTTCAAAGTGTATGACAATGACCTTCAGTCGTACCGTTCCCCTAATTGCTGATTATAAAATTAGCAATTTTTCCTTACGACGCATCTTTACAGTCAAAGATCTTGGTGTGTTCTTTGACTGTAAACTTAACTTTAATCTTCATATTTCTACCATCATTAATGAAGCAAAAAGTGTGCTTGGCTTTATTAAACGTTGGTCTAAGGAATTTAATGATCCTTTCACTACCAAGCGCTTATATACTTCGCTTGTGCGTCCTATCTTAGAGTATTGCTCTGTTGTATGGTCTCCGCAGCATAAACTGTATCAAGATCGTATCGAATCGGTCCAAAAACAGTTTCTTCTCTTTGCCTTAAGAGATCTTAGATGGGACAGTAATTTACGATTACCATCTTATCATAGTAGGCTCCAGCTAATTGATCTTCCATTGTTAACCAATCGCAGAACAATTTTAGGAATTGTTTTTCTGCATAAATTGATTAGTGGTGATATTGATTCGTCCTCTCTGTTGGGTCGTCTAAATTTTTCGGTTCCGTCCCGAGCAACTAGACACTATCGTCCGCTTCATTTACCTGTGTGCACTAGGGATTATTCTTTGCACAGTGCGTTTCATGTTCTTTGTGTTAATTTTAATAAATATTATCACGTCTTTTCCTTAGAGCTCTCTCTTCCTAAAATAAAAACCTTACTATTAGCTCATCTTAGGGAATTCACTCACGATGCCCAGGCATAAGCATTGGTATATATTTTCGTTGCCAATGTTGTGTAATGATTTCTCAATTCTATCCTATTATACTATTTTTGGCTCTTCTCTTCTCTTTTCTTTTTATTATTTCTTATTCTTATATTTCTTTTAATACCTTCCTTTCTCCTTTTCTAACTAAATCTTTTTCCTTTACTTTTTAATTTTATTGTTTTCTTTGGTTTTTTAGTTTTTATTTATTTTTATTTTATTACTTTTTTTTTAAATTTATTTATTTTTTCTCTTTAGTTTTAAGAACTATTTTTAATTATTAATTTATTATGTTAAATATAGTTAATTAAACCTACATTTAATTTATTTTTTTAAGCTTTCTTACTAACACTTTCTTTTCATAGATTCAATAGTATCACTGACCATAATTGGCTGTGAGACGTGGGCATAGCTGGCCGGACTGGCAAATAAAATACCCCCATCGGGTTGGTGTTACTATTGAAATCATATCCTGTACTTTGTATAGGCTTTTTTAAATTAAAATTGACTCTCGTTTTTGTCAATAGCTTTAAGAAATAAATAAATAAATAAATAAATAAACACAGAGTCCGTAATCACTAGTAGTCTAGTTTGGGAGCGCCTAACATATATTATTGATCAGATCAAGGAGCTGAGTCGCCATAGCTTTGTCTGTCAGTGAACGAATACACTTGACTATGATGATGTTTAGTTTCGTATTGATCTTTATTATTCTGAGCCTGGGTTTATATATCCAGACTCATGTATATTTTCAACCCTTAAATCTAGTGCGTCTATTGCTGAGTGTGTAAGGCTCAGCATTGGTCTATTACATATTCTTATCTTATCGCAGAGTTTGTAAGGCTCTGCGTTGGTCTATTAGATATTCTTATCCTATCGCTGAGGTTGTAAGGCTCAGCGTTCGTCTCTTACGTAATCTTACTCTGGGGTTTCATGGGTTGGTGATCATCCGTCTATTTATAGAGTCCGTACATGTGACCCTTACCTTTTCCCATCGCACTACCTGCTAGTTGTTGAGTGCGTCGGAGGCATGTATACGATCTTCGTATATTCATATGTTCATGCCTGAACATTCTGCGGGGGACCAAAGTGTGTGACATCCAGAATTGCTGTCTGTGGAAATGTTAATAATATGCAGGACAAATACAAATTAGATAATTGTTAGTTTTTTGACAAAGTGATCACGCTTTCAATCCTTATGTTCGTGCCTGAACATTCTACTGGTCCCAGAGAGTGTGACATCCAGATGAACCGAGTGTGCCACCATTACCTTGGTATTTTGCTCAGGTGCCAAGTGAAGTCGAGCCTTTTAAAAGAACTTCCGCGGCTTATCGGTGTCATCACTTGTTGCATTGATATAGCTTCATGCATATGTTGAGGAAGTTGTCGATCGTTTCATTGTTTCCGAAGCTAAAGCATCCAAATGGTAGAATATGTTGCTGCTACTTCCAATTGACTCCTTTTCCGATGTTCTCTTCAGCTGTGGGGATGGCATCCATTGATCGAACTTCCAATTGGATATCTGTTGATGTATCTTCAGCGATACTCAATGTCGATGTCTTCTTCTTTCTTCTTTACTGATCTCTTGTCTTCACCAAGCTTTGTTTTTGTTGTTACTACTTGAACTTTATTACCTTGTTCTGTAGTTTTAGTTGTATTTCCTCCCACGTGGAGGCTTGCTTGAAATCCCACTTTTTGAACACTATTGCATCCAAAGCAGAATGAGATGCTCGAATCTCATCAGCGGTGACCTCGTCTCTGTTATCGGAGGTGCTCTCGCATATATATATATATATATATATATATATATATATTGTATATGTCGTGGCGTTGCGTTTTTCGTTCTTGCCTTCCATTATAACTGCGCCTAATAACGAGTTCCCGGTGTCGCTTAAGTCTTTTTCCCAGCTCCTTCGTGTTCAATTGACTTTTCCCAAAGTGCCCGTCTGTCTCCCCTCATTCTGGTCGCATTATCATCAAAAGCATAGCGACCCTGTCCGAATGACGTGACTAGGCGTTCAGCAACAGCTATAGTTGTCGCTTTCTAGTGACGATACATTCTTTAATCGCCATTCCAATACTAAGTCAAACGATTAATGCAATGCAGTCTTTCTCAAGACTACTGCATTAAGAAATCAAATTGCAACTGCAAAAACAGCGTAATATCGGACTGATACGACACGGTCATACTGACAGTTACACGTCCCTGTGTAATTACTTTGCCATAATATCATTCTGACACGGCCATACTGACCCTTACACGTTCTCGTGTATAAAGTTAAACATTCTGATTCATATCTCATTTCGAATCAAAATCGGTCAACTCGTTTACATAGTTTCATCATCCAACATAACATATTCGCATTATTTAAACATTTACATTCTGTTCATCATTGACATAATGTCTTCAAATGTCTTCAAATGTTAGTTAATACAAATAAACTCAACCATTTGGATTTCATTTTATGTCTCAAATCTATTTACATCATCAAATGACAGTGTTAAGGGATACCTCATTTACATATTCATAGTACATCGCACTCTTCCATAACAACTCACCCATTTGAGAATCATTCTTCATCACCATCTATCCTTTATTATTTATTTTATTATATTTAATCATCGCTACTTTTATTTTAATTATTCATTTATTATATTATTTGTTTTGTTTCATCATTAATATGATTATTATTATTATTATTATTATTATTATTATTATTATTATTATCGTTATTAGGACAGTTCGACGGCGCATTGACCTCGAAGCAAGTGGTCGAAAGAAGCCTAAAAGCTATGGAAAGAGCGTGTAATGTCTCGATGCCAAAAACGCACAGCAAACACGGAGGTAGATGACAGGCGTACTGGTGGATCCACGATATTGCAGAAAAAAGGAAAGTATGCATACAATGTAGAAGAAGGCTTGACAAGTGGAAAGAGCTCTGCAAAGATGTAAACAAAGACCCTTGGGGACTTGGCTACAAGATAGTCATGAAGAAGCTGAGAAACTACGGAGAGGCATGAGCGAGCACCCGTAGAGTTCGATGGTTCAGTCCCAAATTTCACCGAGGAAGAACTCAATATTGCAGCTCTCTCCCTGAAGAATAAGAAAGCGCCGGGACCAGATAATATACCAGCCGAAATACTGAAGGTGATAGCATCTGCACGGCCTACTTTTCTACTTAGGATGTATAACGCATGTCTAAAAGAAAGGATATTCCCAGAAGAGTGGAAAGAACAGCGGCTGGTGCTCATTAGCAAAGGCAAAGGCGATCCCAACTAACCCTCGGCTTATCGCCTATTGTGTATGCTAAACACAGCTGGGAAGCTGTTAGAAAAGCTCATAAGACCCAGACTACTCGTCGCAGTAGAGGCCGCTGGAGGACTTAGCCCCAGGCATTACGGGTTCAGAGCTGAAAAATCCACAATGGGAGCTATCGATGAAGTGGTTCAGGCAGCCAGAGCTACGCAAAGAGGAAATGCATACTCGCGCCCAGTGGTTCTGCTAGCAACGCTGGACGTTAAAAACGCCTTTAATAGTGTAAGGTGGACCGATATGCTTGCTTCCCTGGAGCATAGCTTCCATATACCGGAGTATCTCATGGATATGATCAGGAGCTATTTGCAGGATCCTGTACTCCACACAGACTGGAACGAAACGACGACATCCTAAGACTGGAAATGCCTGAAGACACCTTCCTGATTGGTTATGCCGACGATATCGCAGCCGTCATTACTGCCAGAAACACCATAGAGGCCCAAAAGAGACTTAACCAAGTTATGATCCGCACACAGACATGGCTCAGCTCTCGAAGATTGGAACTTGCCACCCATAAAACAGAGTTACTTCTGTTCACGGGGAAGCAGATCCCAACCGAAATAGAGATGCGAGTAAGCGGAAACCTGATAAGGACTCAGAGGACAGTGAACTATCTAGGTTAGACTAGACAGTAAACTTACCTTCTGGGAACAGCTGAAGCATGCAACTTGGAAAACAGCGACAGCAACGGGGTCTTTGAGTAGACTGATGGCAAACGTCGACGGCCCGACGGCAGGAAACCGACGACTCCTTATGGAAGCGACAAATGCAATTTTGCTATATGGAAGTGAAGTATGGGCGGACACTTTAAAGGCGAATGTAAGGCGAAAACCGATGTTATCTGTGCAACGAAGAGCAGCCTTAAGGATAACATCGGCGTACCGCACAGTGTCCGGAGCTGCCGTGACTGTGATAGGAGCAGTCATACCAGTTGAATCTTTGGCAAAGAGGAGAATTCTCAGTACAGGTGGCAAAGAGCATACGACAGCAAACCATAGTCTCGTGGAAGGCGAGATGGTCAAGCGAAAGGTATGGAAGATGGACCGCTAGAATAATCCCCGATCTAGAGAAGTGGATAAATAGAAAACACGGTGAAACGTCGTTCTATTTGACACAACTACTCTCTGGACAGGGTAACTTTCGAAAGTATCTAAATAAGATGGGAAAAACTGCCGAATCCAGCTGCAGTTACTGTGAAAATGCAATGGATGATGCAGAACACACCTTCTTCAATTGCATAAGATGGTCGGAAGAAAGAATCGATCTGGCAGAAACAGTAGGTGAAGTCAAAGTAGAGACATTAGTACAGCAAATGTGCAGCAGCATAGATGCTTGAAAAAAAGTCTATGACTTCGCCGAAAAGATTCTGCGGCGGAAGAAGTATGACCTGGACGCAGGCACACAGTGGGCAACGCTCACTTAGAGCACACTATGGGTTTCCACCTTGAAGGTTAATGCGGGATAACTCCTGGTTCCAAGGTGGTTTTGAGCCCCAAAAGAGGAGGACTTTTTAGTCGGTAAGCAGCTATGCAGTCCGACACGCCGGTCAAAGTGAAGACCTGACTGACGGTGCATAAAGCATTTTTTCCTACCTCAGCCCAACAATTATTTTATTTGTTTTATTTTATTTATTTCTATTTTATTTTTATTATAATCATTCACGAAGTGAATTCGTATATTGGTTTTGTGCAATGTCCGTCTTGCTGTACGTCCGTCTGTCCGTTTGTCCGTATGAACGCAGTTAATTTCGCCGCTATTGAAGCTATAGACTTGAAATTTGGAACACATACTCGTGTATAACTCCGATTTATAAAGTGTTAAAATTTTCCCGATCCGCCCACTAGGGGTGTGGCAAATCGGAAAATGCATTTTCCGATATACCAGAAACCATATTAGTTGAATAGCTAGAAAGCTGAAATTTGGTATGTAGGTCCGCGTCGACAATCCAAGTCCATCAAGCTATGGCGGATATATCTACGCCCATTGGGGGCATGGCAAATCGGATAAAACTGTATCTCCGAAAGTCATAAAGCTAGAAAGTTGAAATTTTGCACGTGAGCTAGTGTTATGATTCTATAATGACTGATGATAATTTTTTATGTTTACGCCCACTAGGGACGTGGCAAATCGGACCTGAAGATATAGTGATTTTTCAAATTTTGCTATATTTTAGGCACTATTGATGCTAGAGACCTGAAATTTGGTATAAATACGCGGGGTGACAACCCACGTCCAACGAGCTATGATGGATATATGTCCGCCCAAAAGGAGCGTGGCAAACCGCAAAAGCTTATATATATAGTTTAAAAGCTAGATGCTTCAAATTTAGATAGTTGAGTTACTGGTAACATCCTCTATCGATGTACCAAAAATAATAGTTACGCCTCTTGGGGGGCGTGGCATATCGAAAAATACCCTGTAATTTTCACATTTTTGGAGCGTAAGCATTCAAATTTGGCATGTACGTTACCGTTAGCTCGTTCTAAGAACAGGCCAACAACTAGGGGCGTGGAAATCCGCATTTATAGTATCAAATTGCAATATTTATATGCGTGAGCCATCTATGTATGTACATGTATGTACAAATAGGCTTAATAGGCATTGATAACACAGAAGTAAACATTTTTATAAAATTAAAAAAATATAAAAGAAGCTAAAATAACAAAATTTGCTATTTACAAAAAAGAGTTCCCGCGGGATTTGAACTCGCACCCAAGCCAAATAGCATGTTTGTCAAAATAACTAAAACGAATTTAACCGGCGCCGCTACCGCTTGCTTTGAACAACAATAAATAAAACGAAATGACATTCTTGTTATGAAAAGCCAGAGTAGCGGTTGAAAACTTCAAGAGCAATGCAAAAACAAATCAGTCGCATTTGAGATTCTTAGAAAACGCTAGAGTACGCATTTATGTGTAAATACACACGCACATACACACATAAAAGTGAGCGCGTGTGTAAGAAGGCTGGAATGCTTGATGCTATGCATGCAGACTTATGTGTATCTGTATGTATATATGTATATACATTATATACATACATATATGCGTATATGCTATGAGGGCTATTTAAGAAGAAACAAATTTAAACTTATGAAATTGTTCGATTAAGAAAATGAAAAGTATTATGTACCCTTTATTAAAGCTCGCACCTTCCCAATAAAATATCTATTTTATAATAAAAACGAAATATGTATGAAAAAAAAAAAACAAAACATTGAAGGGGCTTTGAACCTCCGCTACTCTAACATAACTCGCGTCGCCTTTATCACCCACGCTATTGCTTTGCTTGACTATATGGTAGCTAAAATATAATAACGTAATAACAGAGCATCATCTAACAAAACTACAGTAACAGCAAGAAAATCAAGAAATCAATTGCAATTCTTAGAATATCAAAAAAGTCGCGCTTTTGTCTATACGCATAGAATAAACAATGAGTTTGTGCACATGTATTAGAAAATCGCGGTGATCTGCTGCTAGCTTGGAATTAATACGGGACTGTACGTAGTTAGAGAAATGGGAGAGGGTGGGGGAGTTATTATATGTAAAGCGACCACGCGGCCTGAACTCGCCGACCACGCCCACACGAAGGCTGCAGCGATCGAGTGGCGCGACCAAGCGCACTCTAGATTGCTGGGGTCGGGGTTGCAAAGGCGTATTGCGGGGAATTAGTGGGGCTACTACGATTGGAAGACCGCGGATCGAGGAACACCAGCGTCGTCGCCGGCGTTCACTCAAGACTACGCGATTTTACATGCCAGAGTTTTGACCTTCTGGCGAACGGGATGTAACCTCGTTCTAACTACCTGTTAGTATTGTTATAATTATTAGTAACTTATTATTCGCAAATCAACTACAAATGAGTACACAAATGTCTCTTCATGCATTTCTTACTTTATTTAACATACTGCCTCATACCTTACAGTTGCTAATCTGTATTTTACTTTAACCTTCTTATCCGTCTGCTCATATCGAGAGCTCAAATTAACTTTTACATCCGCTCATTCCGAGAGCCCAAATTTAACGTTTTCTATCCGCTCATTCCGAGAGCCCGAAACTAACGAACTCATGCACGCAGCTTTTAATCCCTTTCTTGCTGCTATGCAGATCTCACCACGCGACCAGCAATGCAATTCACCACCGCGAGCTTTCGAGCTGCACGGCTGCATTGCTGATCGCGCGCCCGCCCACTAATTCGAATTCTTGATTACATTCTAAAACTATTTACTACAACACTTACGCCTACTTATTGCCTGCTTAGCGCTATCTTACAAACTAATACTTATTCTACTTACTGCCTAACTTACTCTCTACCAAAAATATGCAATAACTTCAAAATATAAACTTAATGGCTACAAAATCAATCCAATTCAACTCATAAACTTACTTGCTGCGAATATATATAAACTTAACACCTGTAATTCAATTTAATTCCATTCGTTACCTTACTTGCTACAAATCTCCTACAAACTCAACAACTGTAATTCAACATGTAAGGTGGGCGAAAAAGGCCACCTTACAACATGTATATACAAATAGGCTTAATAGGCATTGATAACACGGAAGTAAACATTTTTATAAAATTACAAAAATATAAAAGAAGCTAAAATAACAAAAATTTGCAATTTACAAAAAATAGTTTCCCGCGGGATTTGTACTCGCACCCGAGCCAAATAGCATGTTTGTCAAAATAACTAAAACGAATTTAACCATTTATGTGTACATACACACAAGCCCACTCATAAAAGTGAGCGCGTGTATAAGAAGGCTGGAATGCTTGATGCTATGCGTGCAGACTTATGTGTATCTGTATGTATATATGTATATACATTATATACATACATACATACATATTTGCGTATGTGCTATGAGGGCTATTTAAGAAGAAACAAATTTTAACTTATAAAATTGTTCGATTAAGAAAATGAAAAGTATTAAGTACCCTTTATTAAAGCTCGCACCTTCCCAATAAAATATCTATTTTATAATAAAAACAAAATATGTATGAAAAAAAAAAAAACATAACATTGAAGGGGCTTCGAGTCTCCGCTATTCTATATTCATAACTTGCGTCGCCTTTAGCACCCATGCTATTGCTTTGCTTCACTATAATGTAGCTAAAATACAATAACGTAATAACAGAGCGGCATCTGACAAAACTACAGTAACAGCTAGAAAATCCAGAAATCAAACGCAATTCTTAGAATATGCAAAAAGGCGCGCTTTTGTCTATACGCATAGAATAAACGATGAGTGTGTGCACATGTATAAGAAAATCGCAGTGATCTGCTGATAGCTTGGAACCGGTATCCAAAATATAACTAAAATAAAAATTTTATAAAATTGATTTGAAGATCCTAGTTCTAAAGATGTACTAGATATAAACGGCAATAGCTATCCATGATAATTTTAATTATAATGGGATCAACGTTTGGGCTGTGAATGAGTATTCTGCAATCGGTATCGCCCGACTGCAGCGTTCGTACTTGTTTTTACTATTATTATTATTATTTTCTGTTCTTATTTTTATTGTTTATTTATTTTTAGATTTTATTTTATTATTATTATTTTTTCAATTATTAATTATTACAATTCTATTTTACATTAGTTTTTTCATAGATTTCGGTATCTATTATCTATTTTATTAACATTACTTTTTTGTTAATCTCGATTTTGCAATCTCAAAATTTATCACATCGTCTTGCCAAGACGGATACAGCCATTCTTTCTATCATTCCTTGTTCATACCAACCATTGGTCTTTTGCCAGTATACCATTTTCGCTGTTCAAGCTAATCGTCACGCTTGACGGATACCACATCTTCTGTATTAGACGGATAACACATCGTCACACCTGACGGATAACTCATCGTCGTACCCGACGGATCACCCATCGCCTCTCTTAGACGGATAACTCATCGTCACACCCGGCGGATACCACATCGTCTCTATTACACACCTGACGGCCTTTTTTTGCCCACCTTACATGTTTGTAGGCAATAAGCAGATATATTGAAATGAAGTAAAGTTTTTTCAGTTATGGTGAGCTGGATTTGAATTTCGAGGCACATTTTGACTTTTGTAGCGATTAAGGGAATACATTGAAATGAAATAGAATTTTGTTGTTATGGATTTTGGTTTTTGTAGTTGTTAAGGTCATGAAATCATTGTTTATATTATAGTACATAAGTTGATATTATATTTTGGTAGAGAGTAAGTTAGGCAGTAAGTAGAAGAAGCATTAGATTGTCAGATAGCGCAAAGTAGTTAATAAGTAGGTATAAGTGCCATAGCAATTAACTTTAGAAAGTAGGCAAAATTCAAATTAGTAAGCGGGCACGCGATCAGCAATGCAACCGTGCAGTTCAAAAACTCGCGGTGGTGAATTGCATTGCTGGTTGCGTGGTGAGATCTGCAGAGCGGCAGAAATGGATTGAAAGCTGCATGCAGATTTCAATTAGTCTGGAGCTCTCGATGTGAACGGACGCGTCTAAAAGAACGAAAGAAAAGTCGATTGGCAGATATAAGGTCGCGAGATTATAAGGTTAATAAAGGTAGTTGGAACGAGGTCACGAACCGTTCGCCAGAAGGTCAAAACTCTGGCATTGAAAAATCGCGTGGTCTTGAGTGAACGCCGGCGGCAACGCTGGGCGTTCCTCGATCCGCGGTCTACCAATCGTAGTGGCCCCATTAACTCCCCACAGCACGCCTTCGCAACGCCGACCCCAGCAATCTAGAGTGCGCTTGTTCGCGCCACTCGATCGCTGCCGCCTTCCTGCGTGCAAACGCGTTGGCGTGGTCGGCGAGTTCAGGCCGCGTGGTCGCTTAACATATAACAACTCCCCCACCCTCTCCCATTTCTCTAACTACGTACAGTCCCGTACTAATTTATAAATTTCTTGTAAGTTATGGCCATCGGCAGCATGAGACTCTGACCCCGGCTGAAATAAAGTGACTTTACAAGTGTCACCCTAGCAGGGACTGCGGGGCTGGAGAGAGTGTTGTATACGGGCGGTGTAAAATCCCAAATAGAGGTGGTTGTGAAGTTGTTGGTGGCGATTATTTCGAATAAGGTAGTGTGCATGTAGAAGTAACGAGAAACCGAGAACATTCGTGGCAAAGTGTAAAAATTTAAAAACGAATATACCCTACGACGGCCACGGGGTCGAGGGTAGAAATTTCGGGAAGCGTCAAGCGAAAAACGGGATTACAAAACCGTTACGGCGCCGAAAAGTACAGTGCTCGCGAAAACGTTACGCAGAAGCGTAAGCCGAAGACGCATATGCATAAGCATGTGCACGCGCGGGGGCAGCTTAGCGTACATCGCAGAAATCTGGCAAAGAGGAGTGGTAAGAGCAGAGCGGGTATATTCGCCCACTCCGAGGGTAAGTAACAAAAAAAAAAAAACGTGGTCGTGAGCGAAATGAAAATACCATTGAAAGATATTATAACTGCAGCGAGAAATTAATAAGTGAATTTAAAAGTGGTAGCGAGTGAATATACCCCGTGGTAGGAAAGTGAAATTGTGAAGGGTATATTCATACACGCATAGGCGAGCGTGCATATATGTATGTATATATGTGCATGTGAGGATTGGCAGAGAGAGAGAGTAAGTAGTGAAGAGCTTTCGATAAAGTGCGCATATATATATGTATATATGTACATGTGAAAATTAGTGGAGGGAGAGTGAATAGTGATGAATATTCAATAATGCGCGCATAGGCGAATGTGCATATGTATGTACGCTAATGCATGTAAAAATTGGCGGGCAGAAAATACAAATAGTGAAGAGTTTTCGTGCTTAGGCTTGGCACCCGCTTCTCTACCCAACCCTACCATGGTTTTTAATATAAAATTGGTAAAACCCCCAACGAAAAAATTAGACGACTTCCTACCCCCATTATATAACCAGATTTATTTGACTTTTAAAATTGCATGATTCCTTCTCAATAACTGGTGTAACTTACTGAGTTCATTTTGTTTTTTTTTTCCAAATTTATTGTTGTTCAAAATTTTCTCATTGCTACTGGTATTTTTCATTTAGATAATAATTTTTACTTCACTTACAGCTAGGGACACGATATCGAATGCAAAGTATCGATCATGTACTCATAAGAAGTATCAAAAGAAAAGCATCGTACTTATAAAAATATCGAGACAAAAGCATCGACGTTGCAAGGTATCGGTATTTATATTTGGATGAAATGTTTATTAAATCTAGGATATATTTCATGTTTTACAGTTAAAAAGTAAAAGTTACAAGTAAATTTTCAATTACTACATAGTACAATGAACACATTTATGTTATATATTCCATTCCTCCTCCGCACAATCGCCTAACAAAACAAGTTTGTCAAGCCTTTTCGGTGACAGTCGGCTGCGAGTTTTGGTTATGGCTTTGGAGAAAAGGCGCTCAGAGGGCACGGACGTCGCGGGAATTCCTAAATACTTTTGAGCTAGGTTGTATAGTTTGGGATATACAACTTTCATATCACCCCATTGTTTTAAAGGGTCGATAGAAAGTGGTAAAACGTGGGTAGACAGGTAGCGACCTACTTCGTCATCGTTCATAGTAGATCTTGTTTTTTTGTTTCGCTGCCCTGCGTGCGTCCACTTTTTATAATCACTCCAAAGATTGTTTGCTGAGTCTATGGAAGTATCACTCTCATTTTCACTCGAGAGAGAATTAGGACTGGATAATATAGATTTTCTTAGTAAATTAATTGCTTTCGTACAAGCTACTTTATCTTTAAAAGGGATATTTTTGAATCTTGGATCCAGTAAACAAGCTATCGCAAGTAGGTGGTTTTCTTCGATGGATCCGAATCGGCGTTCCAATTGTTTAATGATTTCTTTCTTTACGGCATGTATGACTGCCATACCACCGTTGTCCGCACCTATATCCACATGTTCATTATTAATCTGGTTCTTCAGGGTATTCACCATCGGTATTATTTTAATTATTGTCACGTATTGTTCGCCCGTATTGTTCAATGTTTTAATTTTTTGAATTTCATCAGTTGAGAGTGTGGGCGGTGCTTTAACATTCAGCAATAAAACTTGATACACCATAGGTGCTAGCTCAATAAATCTCTGGAGCATATAATAAATGGAATTCCACCGTGTCTTTACATCCAAAATCAGTTTAAGAGGTTGAGAGCAAGCTTGCCTTTCTCGTAACCCATCGCTGGCAATTACACTGCTCTTGAAGAGTTTTACAATTTCTCGGACTTTGCTTATTAATACATTGAAGTCGTTAACTGACAAAGCGGATTGTATGGGCAAATTAAGACAAGTGTTTGCTTTCCCCAACAAACATTTTTATAGCTGCTGTCATGTTGGGTCCGTTGTGTCACTACCGCAGTTATTTTTTCGGTATTTATGTGCATGTTTGCACAAATTTCGATTAATTTTGCAGCTATATTTTCTCCAGTATGCCTTTCATTTAGAGCAACGGTGGCTATGCAACGCGAGATAAGACAACAAAAATAATTACATAAATAATGAGCAGTAAATCCTAAATAGCTTATAAGGGTCATCATTTCGGTCCTAACATCACATGTTAGAGCCACTTGTGCTATATTTTCAAATGTGCATTGCATTTTACAATGCATTACAGTGTAAAAATTATCCATTTGAGTTTTTAGCGTATCAACGGTTGGAATTTTAAATGATGGGAAAGCTCTCTTCATCAATTTCTGAAATCCACGCCCTTTAACAATATCAAATGGTCTTTTGTCGGCACAAATAAAGTAAAGCAAGCGCTTGCAGAGTATTGCATGATCTTTTCCGCCATCAGAATACGAAAATTTGCGTTCCATTGATTGTATAATGGACAGTTGTCTTGATGTTTTAGGTGAGTCATATATATTTTCCACATCGCTTTTATTTTCAGTATCATGTGGTGTATAAGCTTTTACAAATTTTACCACTGCAGATGAACTTGTTGATGGCTGCGGCTCAGTTTCATGACTTGATGAACTTATTAGATCAAGATCTCTTGTAAAAGTTGATTGTTTTTTTCAGTTTCTTTTGCACTAAAATATATGGAGCATAACATAATTTTATAAATTTAAATATATATTTATGACAATACTTACTTACCTCACTTCGGGGTGGTTCTTTATATACTTATGCATGTTTGAGGTGTTTCCTGATGATTTAAGAGTTTTAAAGCAAATTTTGCACTTCACCTCGTCGTTGCGTATTCTGGTGAAATACTGCCCAACACTGCTGCGACTTGGTGGCATTCTTTTAAAGACATATATTTCAATAAACTGCATATAATAATTGCTTTATTACTTACTTTAACTATCAATCAAGTTTACTTCGATAATAATTCACTGTTTTAACTGTTTTTAGTGATTCAACTACTTGAGTGATTGACGTGATCCCGCGTATTTATTTTTACTCGATATGGCTCTTGAGATACTTGATAAGTAAAAATATCGAAACCAAAACATCGAGTAAAAAGTATCGGTATCATTGCCCCAATGTATCCGATACCGAAAATATCGATACTTTTTTCGTGTCCCTACTCTGGCCACACGTCTTGCATTTGGCCTTGCTTCGGCAGGATTGCCCGGAGTGCTGGTGCGCCAGACAATTCGCGCAGTACTTATTGATTAAGATACTCTTCTTTCCAACGGAAACAGAATTGTTGGTGAAGAGCCTTAAGTCGCTGCCAGCGATTCAGGATAGAAATCGCATCTTGCGTAATTCTGGGCTCAGTAATAGTTATAAGAGGCCCACCGACCAGAAAGTGTCCTGGAGTAAGGGTTTGTAGATCGGTGGAATCCTCGGACATGGGTGCTATCGGTCTCGAGTTGAGGCAGGCTTCTATTCTTGCCAGGAGGGTCGAAAGCTCTTCGAAAGTATATTTCGACGTGGCAGTGGATTTGTAGAATAGGGCCTTGAAACTCTTCACCCCTGATTCCCACAAGCCGCCCATGTGTGGTGCGCTCGGTAGATTGAAATGCCAGGATAGGCTATGGAGAGAGTGCTTTGCAAGCACCTCGGATCGGAGTGATTCCACAAAGTCTCGCGATAAAGTCTTTGCGGCTCCGACAAACGTTTTCCCGTTGTCGGAGTAAATCTTCTGCGGACATCCACGCCGAGCAACCAAGCGGGAGAACGCCGCTAAGAATTTTTCGGTGGTTAGGTCGGACATGGCCTCGAGATGGATAGCCTTGGTGCTAAAACACACAAACACACAGACGTACCCCTTTGTGATGAGGCAGGCACGTCCGGCGTAATTCTTCACATCGAAGGGGCCTGCAAAGTCGACGCCTACGACGGTGAAGGGCCTGGTGAAGGTTGTGCGATCAGCTGGCAGGTCGCCCATCATTTGCGTTTGGAGACGCTTACGATAAACTACGCAGGACTTGCATGAGTTTATCACCGATTTGATGAGGACCTTCAGCTTAGGGATCCAGAACTGTGAACGGATGAGTCTCACAATTAATTGGTTCCCGCCATGCAAGGATATGCGATGAGTGAAACGGACCAGCAGCTTTGTGAAAGAGCACGAAGAAGGGAGGATGATGGGGTGGCGCTCGTCATAGCTTAAGGAGGCGGATGTCCTTATGTGTCCGCATGCTCTCAGGATACCTTTACTATCCAGGAAAGGATTAAGATTGCGGAGTGGACTTGAGGCCGGAAGTTGTTGCTGTGCACGTAAGCAACTGATCTCTTTTGAGTAGACTCTTTTTTGGCACAAGGAGATGAACCTGGACTGAATAAAGTGCAATTCATCAGCACTGAGCTCTTGCGATGGAGGGGGAGCTGATCTCCTGCACCGGTTGATGAAACGAAACATCCATGGAACCATAGCGGATTTGAGAGAAGTTCTTGTGGATGAGCTCCTCTGCTAGCTAGGTCCGCAGGATTATGTTCTGAGCTGACATGATGCCAGTCACCAGGATTGGTGAGCTCAGTGATTTTACTGATCCGATTTGCGACGAAGGTTGTCCAATTGCAAGCAGGCTTGTTTAGCCAGACTAAGACAATAGTCGAATCGGTCCAGTAAAAGGACTGAAAACTGACTGCCGGGGATGCCGGGAGCAGTACTGAGCATAAGTCGGTCAGATTACAGCACCGCAAAGCTCCAAGCGGGGTATAGAAAGGGATTTGATCGGAGCGACTCTCGTTTTGGCGGAGAGCAGATTGACGAAGATCTGGTTGCCAAGTTCTACACGGAGATAGACAGCCGCTCCGTAAGCACGCTCAGATGCGTCACAAAACCCATGAAATTGGATGGTGGCTCGAGGCTGGAAATGTACCCATCGAGGCACACGAATGTCCCGAAGGCTGGAGAAGCTGAGGAGAAACTCTTGTCATTGGGTGAGGAGATCACCAGTCAGAGGTTGGTCCCAATCTAAGCCGCGTAGCCAGAGCGCTTGCATAAATATTTTTGCTCGAATGACAAAAGGTGCCAACCACCCTGCAGGGTCGAACAACTTGGCGATCTGTGAAAGGACCGACCTTTTTGTAGGTATAGGTATCTTGGAGAGGAATGTTAGGGGGCGAAAAAAGGAACAGATTGGCTTGCGCTTGCCAATGTAGGCCTAGAGTCTTTGCTGTGCTTGAATCTTCTAGCTCTAAGAAGTCCTCGCACAGCCGATGACTCTTTGGGATAGCCTTTAGACAATCCATGGAATTGGATGTCCACTTCCTTAAAGGAAACCCCGCACTCTCCAGAGCTTCTGTGAGTTCGGCGATGGTTGCGATCACCTCTTCTTTGGAATGTGCTCCTGCAAGTACGTCATCGACGTACATGCACTCGGAGATGACCTTGCTGGCGAGAGGCAAACGGGATCTCACGTCATTTGCGAGCTGTTTGAGAACTCTCAAAGCCAGGAAGGGAGCACAGTTTACTCCAAAAGTGACGGTGCTTAGCTCGAAGTCCCCGATGTTGCCGTCTGGCTTACGGAAAAGGATTCGTTGGAAAGGGGTGTGTTTTGGATCAACACGAATTTGGCGATACATTTTCGTGATGTCGGCATTGAACACGTATCGATAGTATCGCCATTGGAGGATTTGCATCGTGAGGTCGGACTGAAGGACCAGGCCTAGATGAAGAATATCATTCAGGCTCTTCCCATTGGAAGATGGGCACGATGCATTGAACACCACCCTCACTTTGGTGGTGGTGCTGTCGGGCTTAAACACTGCGTGGTGAGGCAGGTAAAAGTTACTCATTGCAGGATTGCAATGTGAAAACACTGGCCTCATATGACCCAAGTCGAGATACTCTTGCAGAATAGCGTCGTATTCGGCCTTGAGTGACGGATTCTTGGACAATCTGCTCTCATTCTTGAGAAACTGCCCCAGAGCGATGGATCGCGAATGACCCAAGTCAGGGTGATCCGGATTTTTGAACGGAAGAGTCACGACGTAGGAGCCAGACTTGTCTCTCCGCGTGGTTCGGACAAAATTATCCTCACACGCAGAGTCCGGCTCACTGGCTACCTTGGGGAGATTCTCCACCTCCCAAAATTTGGTGATGAGGTGGTCGAGTTTTTCATCGTGGAGAACGGTAACCCTAGTCGTGAAAGCGGAAATCGACTCTTGAGGCTTCTTTGTGACTGGACCCGTAAGAATCCAGCCAAAGATTGTCTCTTGGCCCATTAGTGATCCGCAGAGGTTAGGGCGGAAGCCCCCTGAACGATCGACGGAAGGATATCCGCGCCTAAAAGAACGTCAATTTGAGCGCTCTTGAAGAAGAGTGGATCAGATTGTTTAAGATATGTTGCGGAATGGGGTACGATGGCAGATTGCCGGAGAGCCGTGGGATGACCAAAGCTGAGGCCTCAATTAGAAGTCGGGGTTTCAGCGGAGTGCCGATATGGAAGTCACAAAGTTTTGTTGATTTTGCTGCCACAGAGTGGCCTAGACCGGAGACCTGCGTTTGTACGGATCGGAATGGTAGCTTCATCAGACGGAATAATCGTTCGGAAATGAACGTTGCCTCGGACCCCGAGTCGATTAGAGCCATGGCTGGATATGTGACCCCCAAGTGACACATATCAATTACGGCCGGGGGTCGTACACCGCTCGTAGACAGAATAACAGTTGTCGAATTTGGCCTCCATGACTTCAACTTCGCCACTGCTCGCTCCTTGGCTCAACGCTCTGGCACAGACCTTGTACTGCTGCTCAGCATCATCCCATAATGCCTTGACACGATCTCGGCGGATTTCGAAGGCCCGGAGCTGAGCCGCCTGAGTGGCGTTGGAATCTCCAGGACCGTCGATGCGGGCTTCGAATTTGATGAGCCTATCCGCAGCCTCGATGAAGTCGGACAGAGACATGTTGACTGATACGGCGGGCTTCGGACTGGACCGTGTAACGACCGGACTGCGCTTGAAAGTGCTGGTGGTCTGTGGTTTCCCGGACGGAATGGGAGATGCGGAAGTACTGCGCTTGATCAGACGGGAAGCAGGTACACTCAAATGCGCTCGGCTAGAACGATCCGACATGGAGGCTTACTCCGATACGGGGTTAAGCAAAGCCTGGAGAGTCGGCAAAGAATGCAGAGTTCGATCACCGAATCAAAGTTTATCAGACCAAAAAAAAAACGTTTTATTTGGGAAATAATAAATAAAAACACAAAAAAAGGAGAAACAAGTAAGAAAGCTCTAGTCGAGACTGCTCGACTACGAGATACCCTGAACCCTCCGAGCAACAGCCATTTCAATAATTTTTAGTGTCATTCAGCTTAAACAAACACACACACACACGCAAACATATACATAGACACCCATAGGCACGCACGCATTAACAGGCATGGGCTGCAGTGTGGGCTTACTATGGGAACTTAATTGTTCAATAACTTTTTTTGTGGACGTACGTTCTTCATGAAACTTTCAGAATGTGGTTTTATCATTACTATGCGTATATTTACCAAAGCTCAAGTCTCTAGTATTTGAAATACGCCTTTTACAGAGATGATGATAAGGGGGTGGATATAGGGGTGGGGGGTGAATTATAAAAAAATCGAAATTCTATCACGTGCAGTCGAGTCTACATTTAAAATTTGGAGACTTTAGCTCTAAAGGTGTAGGAGATATAATTTTATAACGGGATGAGTTATCGATTTTTAGTGATAAACTCGATATGCGCGCGCTATATACGAGCATTTTAAAAAAAGTTGAAGTCTCTAGCTTCTATATCTTCAGAAATCGACGCGTTCATACATACGGACAGACGTACAGACGGACAGACGGACAGACGGACGGACGGACAGACGGACAGACGGACATGGCTAAATCGATTCAGTTTGTCGCCCTGATCAAGAATATATATACTTTGTGGGGTCTGCCACGCCTCCTTCTCCCTGTTACATACTTTTAACAAAACCATTATACCCTGATTTCCCATTTTCAATGGGTTCAGGGTATAAAAATAGTAAAAATTAAAAAAAATAAAAATGTATATGTATCAGAATATTAAAAAAATTAAAATTATTAAAATGTACGCTCTGTTTTAATTTAATATTTTTTTTTTTTTGGTTTTATATATTTATTATTATTTTAACTATCGGTATCAGAAACAATAGTTGCGCGCTGTGATCTCTAAGAAACAAAGTATCGCCACGGAATTGTGGCGGCTGTCGATGAATCTTGGTATCGGTATGTATATGAAAATTTTTCTAAATACGATAACTAGCATTTACACACGCAACAACAAATGGAATATATTTATTATTTTTGTGTTATGAATATGTGTGTTATGAATATAGATATATATGTGTTTTGATAATAAGTTAATTAATTATGTGTTAATTGTGTTGCTGCTCTAGTTGTACATTCATATGGATATACATATGTATGTACGTATGTTCTTATATATTTGGATGGCAGAGCAAAGCGGAGACAATTAGCACACACACACGTAAAATAATAAAAATGCAAATATAAAAATGTGATGTATTTAAATATATAATAAATATATGATGTGTATAAATGTGAATATATGGATTTAAAATAAATTGTAATAAAACGACAAGGATATGTTTTTTTGGTTTCTTTTTTTTTATTTTAATATATATGTATATATGTGTGGTGTTGATTGTACATACAGATGTGCATATGTACATACATATATGTGTATGTATATGCAGTGGGAATCTTGTATGTACGTACATACAGTTTGGCAAAAAAGTGTTTACACACAGGGAAAAATTTTTAATTTTTTGCTTTGAAGCGAAATAAAAACAGTAAGAATATGTATATTCAAATTTTTTTTAATGCAAATAGGTAAATTCAACTATTAACTTATTTGTAAGTAAAAAAAAAATAACAATATGTTTCCATTAACAACAGAAAATACCAAAAAACAAAAAATGTAACAAAAATCAACTGCCAAGAAAGTGTTTACACAACAATAACTATTAATTCATTATAGAGTTTTAACTACTTTGTAGTTAAAACTATTCATTGAACGGACTAGGTTTTTGACATATTCCACTGGGATATTTCGCCATTCCTCCAAAATAATGGATTTTAGATCACTTTTATTCTTTGGATGCCTCTTGGCGGTTCTCTTTTTCAGATATGCCCACAAATTCTCAATGGGGTTCAAGTCCGGACTTTGCGCTGGCGTATCCAATACCTTTTTACAATTATAAAGTAGCCAGCACCTCACAATATTTGCCAACTGATACACGTTTGCCTGGCATTTTATTTTGTGAAAATAGTGCTATAACCGGAGTAATTGTTGCAACTAATAATGAAACCACACAAAACATTGAACGCGTCATCGCTGTCGATCGGAGAATTCCGGGAAACAACGGTAAATTTAGAATATGCGACAAAGAGAAACGAAAAAGCGATATGTGTAAACACTTTCTTGGCAGTTGATTTTTGTTACATTTTTTGTTTTTTGGTATTTTCTGTTGTTAATGGAAACATATTGTTATTTTTTTTTACTTACAAATAAGTTAATAGTTGAATTTACCTATTTGCATTAAAAAAAATTTGAATATACATATTCTTACTGTTTTTATTTCGCTTCAAAGCAAAAAATTAAAATTTTTTCCCTGTGTGTAAACACTTTCTTGCCAAACTGTATGTATATTGCAATGAAATCGCAATTAAATGTGTGCAATCGGACTATTGTGATTGGATTGTATGTTATGGTTGAATTGCGACAAGACAAAAAGGATATTGTGTATTATGTCTTATCAAACGGAAAGATTCGGAATACGTGAATATGCAACGGACTTGAAGGTTAGTGCATACATACATATATGTATGTATGTATGGCTATGGACTTCACGTATCTGAATATATAAGAATATATATATCCAAATTCGTGTCTAATATATAAGAATATATATATTAGTGGAATGCAACTTGCACAACAATGTACAACCATATGTGGCGGAAATGTCGTATAACAAATGCCGGTATGCACTGATCTATGCAAGTTGCAGTGAGGCGAAAAGTATGCAATTACTTATCTGATACTCCCAAGAATCGCTGGTGGATATGTTTGAAGATAATCCGGCTCGAAGGACCATATGTTATGTTATATATGTTATGCTCCATATATTTTAGTGCAAAAGAAACTGAAAAAAACAATCAACTTTTACAAGAGATCTTGATCTAATAAGTTCATCAAGTCATGAAACTGAGCCGCAGCCATCAACAAGTTCATCGGCAGTGGTAAAATTTGTAAAAGCTTATACACCACATGATACTGAAAATGAAAGCGATGTGGAAAATATATATGACTCACCTAAAACATCAAGACAACTGTCCATTATACAATCAATGGAACGCAAATTTTCGTATTCTGATGGCGGAAAAGATCATGCAATACTCTGCAAGTGCTTGCTTTACTTTATTTGTGCCGACAAAAGACCATTTGATATTGTTAAAGGGCGTGGATTTCAGAAATTGATGAAGAGAGCCTTCCCATCATTTAAAATTCAACCGTTGATACGCTAAAAACTCAAATGGATAATTTTTACACTGTAATGCATTGTAAAATGCAATGCACATTTGAAAATATAGCACAAGTGGCTCTAACATGTGATGTTTGGACCGAAATGATGACCCTTATAAGCTATTTAGGATTTACTGCTCATTATTTATGTAATTATTTTTGTTGTCTTATCTCGCGTTGCATAGCCACCGTTGCTCTAAATGAAAGGCATACTGGAGAAAATATAGCTGCAAAATTAATCGAAATTTGTGCAAACATGCACATAAATACCGAAAAAATAACTGCGGTAGTGACACAACGGACCCAACATGACAGCAGCTATAAAAATGTTTGTTGGGGAAAGCAAACACTTGTCTTAATTTGCCCATACAATCAATCTTATTGCTACATCCGCTTTGTCAGTTAACAACTTCAATGTATTAATAAGCAAAGTCCGAGAAATTTTAAAACTCTTCAAGAGCAGTGTAATTGCCAGCGATGGGTTACGAGAAAGGCAAGCTTGCTCTCAACCTCTTAAACTGATTTTGGATGTAAAGACACGATGGAATTCCATTTATTATATGCTCCAGAGATTTATTGAGCTAGCGCCTATGGTGTATCAAGTTTTATTGCTGAATGTTAAAGCACCGCCCACACTCTCAACTGATGAAATTCAAAAAATTAAAACATTGAATGTTGAAATACCAGATTCAATAATAACATTATTATATAGTATTTAAGTGATTTATCATATAAGGATATTTGGTCACACTGAATTATGATCTGTTCTTTTTCTTTAAAATATTCTCAAGTGTATGGACGTGGTATTGGTGTTGTGAAATTAATCTGATAAAATAAAATTAATCATATAACTAAACTGAAATATAAAAACTCTATTATTTCTCTAGAGTAAAAAGCTAGTTTTCCAACAGGTTATGGGCCCAGTCCATGCCATTTTAGAGAAAATATATTCATATTAGTTTTTGTGAAATTAATTCGCGTGCATTTTTTTTCGCATATATATTTTGGCTTTATTTTTGAACAGTATTTGCATTCCAATTTTAAAATGGATAAGAACAAATATAATATTATTCCATTTGGAGGTCAAAAATATTCCGTATGGAAATTTCGAATCAGGGAAGCACTTGCCGAATTAGATGTGCTAAAAGTTGTCGATGAAGCTATTCCACACGAAATTGACGATTCGTGGAAAAAGGCGGAGATGCGCGAAAAGCACAATAGTCCAACATTTGAGTGACACATATTTAAACTTTGCAAAAAAAACAATGTCTCTGCACGAGAAATTTTTGAAAAATTAGATTCAATTTATGAACGCAGAAGTCTTACAAGTCAGTTAACTGCTCGTAAGCGTCTAACTGCACTTCAATTAACTAGTGAAATGGAACTATCTGTTTTTTTTTATAAAATTTGATGAAATCATAAGTGAAATTCTAGCAGCAGGTGCAACAATGAGTGAGATGGAAAAAGTTACACAGTTATTAATGATGTTGCCCTCAACTTATGATAGCGTCGTTACGGCAATTGAGACTTTGGCAGATGAGTTTATTTCGTTAGCTTTTGTTAAAGACAAATTGTTAGATTTTGAAATTAAGATAAAGAACAATAGAAATGACACTAGTAGTAAGGTGTTGAAGGCAGTTGTGAGACACAATAGCAATTTTAATAAAAAACATATGTTTAAAGGTAGGAGCACAGTGCAAAAGAGACCAATTAAAGGAAAAGGTAGAATTAATATAAAGTGTCACCACTGTGGTAAAATAGGGCATATTAAAAGGAATTGTTTTCAATATCTAAGAGAAAATAATAATAAAAACAAAGAAAATAATAATAATGAAAATAATAGTAAACAAATGCAACTTGCATCAACAAACCACGGTCTTGCATTCATGATGAGAAAGTTAATTGAAAATAAAAGTTCGAATTCCGAACTAAACTTTATTATTGACTCGGGTGCAACGGATCATCTAATCAAAGACGAATCATTATTTACCGATTGCGTTGAATTGGAGCAACCAATGAAAATTGCTGTAGCAAAGGAAGGAGTATACATACTGGCTACAAAATGTGGAATTGTGCGGCTACAAAACGAATACAATATAACTCTGGAGGATGTGCTTTATTCGAAGGAGGCAACAGAAAACCTGATATCAGTGAAGCGTCTACAACAGGCTGGTATGTCAATCCTATTTGACAAGGATGGAGTAGCGATCTCAAAGAATGGAGTGACCATTGTGAAAAATACAGGTATGTTCGGTAATATACCTGTTGTTAAATTCCAAGCGTACATTATGAACGCAAGGAATAATTATCAATTATGGCATGAGAGGTTAGGTCATGTGAGCAAAAGTAAATTATTTGAAACAAGTAAGAAAGCTCTAGTCGAGACTGCTCGACTACGAGATACCCTGAACCCTCCGAGCAACAGCCATTTCAATAATTTTTAGTGTCATTCAGCTTAAACAAACACACACACACACCGCAAACATATACATAGACACCCATAGGCACGCACGCATTAACAGGCATGGGCTGCAGTGTGGGCTTACTATGGGAACTTAATTGTTCAATAACTTTTTTTCTGGACGTACGTTCTTCATGAAACTTTCAGAATGTGGTTTTATCATTACTATGCGTATATTTGCCAAAGCTCAAGTCTCTAGTATTTGAAATACGCCTTTTACAGAGATGAGGGTAAGGGGGTGGATATAGGGGTGGGGGGTGAATTATAACAAAAACCGAAATTCTATCACGTGCAGTCGAGTCTACATTTAAAATTTGGAGACTTTAGCTCTAAAGGTGTAGGAGATATAATTTTATAACTGGTTTTCGATAAGGTTTTTGATCGATAAAAAAATAACGGGATGAGTTATCGATTTTTAGTGATAAACTCGATATGCGCGCGCTATATACGAGCATTTAAAAAAAAAGTTGAAGTCTCTAGCTTCTATATCTTCAGAAATCGACGCGTTCATACATACGGACAGTCGGACAGACGGACAGACGGACAGACGGACATGGCTAAATCGATTCAGTTTGTCGCCCTGATCAAGAATATATATACTTTGTGGGGTCTGCCACGCCTCCTTCTCCCTGTTACATACTTTTAACAAAACCATTATACCCTGATTTCCCATTTTCAATGGGTTCAGGGTATAATAAAGAATAATGATTTATTTAGTGATAGCAATATCTTAGCTAATTTAAAAATTTCAAATAAGATATGTGAGTCATGCGTATTGGGAAAGCAGGCTAGGTTACCTTTTAATCAATCGAAAGACAAAAATCACATTAAGCGACCCTTGTTTGTAATTCATTCAGATGTTTGTGGCCCAATTACTCCAACAACAATAGATGATAAAAACTATTTTGTGATCTTCGTCGATCAATATACACATTACTGTGTAACTTATCTACTAAAACTTAAGTCAGAAGTTTTCAATGTATTTAGAGATTTTGTTGAAAAGAGTCAAGCTCATTTCAATCTCAAAATTGTGAATCTATATATTGACAACGGGAGAGAATATCTTTCAAATGAAATGCGTGCGTTCTGTGTGCAAAAAGGCATAAGTTATCATTTAACAGTGCCACATACGGCGTGTCGGAGAGAATGATTAGAACCTTGACAGAAAAAGCTCGCACTATGGTAAATGGTGCAAAATTGGATAAAAGATTCTGGGGTGAAGCAGTGCTTACTGCGACATATTTGATAAATAGAATTCCAAGCAGAGCACTTGGTAGTAACCAGGTTACTCCATATGAGATGTGGCACAATAGGAAGCCAAATTTAAAATCTCTTAAAGTCTTTGGTTCAACTGTTTATGTTCACAATAAGAATAAGAAGAGTAAGTTCGATGAAAAATCTTATAAAGCCATTCTTATTGGATATGAGGCATGTGGTTATAAGTTATGGGATGTAATGAGAGAAAAAGTCATAGTTGCTAGAGATGTTATCGTCGATGAGACAAATATGATTTATTCTAGAGCAGTTAATGTTGATAATGTCCTGAATGAGAGTAAGGAAAGTAATGTTGATAATGTCCTGAATGAGAGTAAGGCAAGTAAAATTGATAATGTCCTGAATGAGAGTAAGGAAAGTAATGTTGATAATGTCCTGAATGAGAGTAAGGCAAGTAAAATTGATAATGTCTTGAATGAGAGTAAGGAAAGTAATGTTGATAATGTCCTGAATGAGAGTAAGGCAAGTAAAATTGATAATGTCCTGAATGAGAGTAAGGAAAATAAAGTTGATAATGTCCTGAATGAAAAAAAGGAATATGATCAACCTGAATTCCTGAATGAGAGTAAGGAGAGTAATCAACTTAATATTTCAAATGAAAATAGAAAAAAGAAAACAATTTGATCCTCTAAATGATTGTGAGGAAGTTTATCAATCTCAAAAGAAAACTGACTCTAAAGTAGCAACTAGAAGAAGTGAAAGGCTTAGTGCTATGCCTCAAATGTCTTATAATGAAGATAATGATAGCTTGACTAATTACGTTTTAAATGCACATATAGTCTTCAATGAGATTCCAAGTTCATTTGAAGAAATAAAATTAAGAAGCGATAAATCTGCTTGGGAGGAGGCAATAAAAACAGAACTAGAGGCTCACAAAATAAATAACACTTGGACAATTACTAAGAAGCCAGCGGATAAGAATATAGTTGACAGCAAATGGGTATTCTCTATTAAATATAATGAGTTAGGAATCCCAATTAAATATAAAGCAAGATTAGTTGCAAGAGGTTTTACCCAGCAATATAAAGTTGATTATGATGAAACTTTTGCCCCTGTTGCTAGAATCGCAAGTTTTAGATGCATTCTAGCATTAGCAGTTCAGTATAATTTAAAAGTTCATCAAATGGATGTAAAAACAGCATTTCTTAATGGTACATTGAGTGAGGAAATATATATGCAACCTCCTTAAGGTGTACAATGTGATGAAGGAAACATTTTAAAGTTAAATAGAGCTATTTATGGTCTTAAACAGGCAGCTAGGTGCTGGTTTCAAGTGTTTGAGCAAGTATTGAAGGAATGTAGCTTTATAAACTCTCAAGTAGATCGTTGTATATATATCCTAGATAAAGGTGATATAAAAGAAAATATTTATGTATTATTATACGTTGACGATATAGTAATAGCTACAGAAAATATTGAAAGATTAAATGACTTCAAAGGTTTTATGAGTAAACGATTCAGGATGACTGATTTAAATGAAATACGACATTTTATAGGTATCAGAATAGAAATGAATCAAGATGAAATTCTTTTAAGTCAGTCTGCATATATAAAAAGAATTCTAAATAAATTTAATATGGATGATTGTCAGTGTTTGCATTTGCTGCTACATAGCAGCAATTTCAATCAAAATATTGCTCTGCTCTCGCTATTGCTCTGTTTTCGAACGGCTACGTAGCATAGCAGAGAGCACAAAAACAAAACGAATGCTCTTCTGCTCTGCTCCATAGCATGGAACATCGTTCCGCTTTTTGTAGTTGTAGCAATAGCACAAGCATTGAAAGCGAGATGAGAGCAGAGCAAATGAAAAACATTTTTTTGCTACTGCTACGGAGCATTTGCATTGTTTTTGTCTTTTCTGTTGCTTTCGTAGTTGCTCTCGTAGCTGCTCTCGTAGCTGCTCTGTATTTTGTCGCGTGCCACATTTTCCCGTTATAATTTTTTCTTTCTTTTACTGAATTTCTGAATTTCTTTTTACAAGCGCATAATATTAATTGAGCTCTTGTGTAAACATGCCTCCTCGAAAAATCTCGTTAAATATTTTGAAATATTTTGAAGACGATGGGTCGTCATATGTGCAGTGCAAATCTTGTGATCGGGTTTTAAAGAAAGATCGTACATTTAATTTAAAAAAACATATTACTGGAGTGCACAAAATAAAAATAGATTATCAAGATAATGAGTCCTCTTGTTCAGAAAATATATCACAGCCCAGAAAAGAAACAATCAAAGTTAAAATAAACAAAAAACAGTTAATTCGTTCGTACATAGGACTGGTGACAGAACAAAGTGTACCTTTCAATGTTTTAAATTCGGAAAACATGAAAAACATAATAGATCCTATTTGTGACGGTCTTACAGAAAAGAGCGGAAAAAGCTTTAAACTAAATGGCAGTAAATGCAAAAACATGCTAAAACATGTGGCTGAAAACATTCGCAGTGAAATGCAACGTGAAATGCACGGCCGATTACTGTCTTTAAAAATAGACAGCGCAACTCGGCTTAACCGTAATATTTTTGGAATTAGCGCGCAATTTATTAATGAAAATGAAATTATATCCCGGATATTAGGCTTGTCTGAAATTAAAGGCGCTAGTGGAAGTACATCTAAAAATCTGGCCAAAGAAATTATAGCCACTTTGGACAAGTACAATATCCGATTGAATCAAATAGTTTCAATTACATCAGACAATGGAGCTAATATGATTAGAACAACAAAAATTTTATCACATAGTTATATATCTGATGATGATTTTGAAAGCACAGAGGCAGTGGAAAAAAACATAGACTACACTGAGAAAATTGATAATTTTGAGACCCCAGAAGAATTGCATGTGAGTAATATACAAATATGCCGGTGTGCAGCACATACTGCACAACTTTGTGCACTTGATGTTTTAAAAAAGGCAGAAATTAAAAGCTATTTACTTCAATGTCGCAACATGACGAAATACATTCGTAAGCCATCAAATGGTTATCGTGAGGTATTTGACTTTCGTAAACTAAAACTGCCTCAATTGGATTGTCCCACAAGATGGGGATCAACATATGAAATGATCGATCGACTGAACAAAGCAAAGGACGTTTTGTGCGACATTGAAGCAATCGAAAATAAAACGGATGATGAAAATTTCGTCGCTAGCTCTATGTTGTGGGAGTTTATAGATTGCTACACCTGTATAATGAATCCACTGCAAAAAACTATTGTAAGATTCCAAGAAGAGCAATTGCACTACGGCAATTTTTACGCTTTGTGGCTCACATGTAAGCTGACTAAATTGGTAAAACCCTCATTGAAAGCATAGATACTCGAACGGAAAAACTTATATCGAATGTGGGATTTGATGCATGCCTATACTTAGATACGAGGTTTCAACAAATTCTCTCCGAGGCTCAGAAAAAAAATGCTGTACACTTCTTGAAGACTTTATGGGATAAAATTAAAACAAATAACCCAACACCTAATTCCTCAATAACTTCAATTAGTTCTATGATTCTTGAAGAAGGGCTGGAAAATCGTGAGTTTGACTTGTTAGACACCTATTTGGGAGCTACAATATCGCCTACAGATGACTGCACGGATGTTTATACAAAAATCGAAACACTGAAGCTTCCTTACAAGAAAGCAAATGTTAATGTATTGAACTTCTGGAGAGAAAGAAAATCGACTGATCCCGAACTGTATGCACTGAGCAAAGTATGCTTCGCCATTCCGCCAACACAAGTAAGAAGGATTTGTTTGCTGCAAGGCATATGTTCATATATTTATACCCTGAACCCATTGAAAATGGGAAATCAGGGTATAATGGTTTTGTTAAAAGTATGTAACAGGGAGAAGGAGGCGTGGCAGACCCCACAAAGTATATATATTCTTGATCAGGGCGACAAACTGAATCGATTTAGCCATGTCCGTCTGTCCGTCTGTCCGTATGTATGAACGCGTCGATTTCTGAAGATATAGAAGCTAGAGACTTCAACTTTTTTTTAAAATGCTCGTATATAGCGCGCGCATATCGAGTTTATCACTAAAAATCGATAACTCATCCCGTTATTTTTTTATCGATCAAAAACCTTATCGAAAACCAGTTATAAAATTATATCTCCTACACCTTTAGAGCTAAAGTCTCCAAATTTTAAATGTAGACTCGACTGCACGTGATAGAATTTCGATTTTAGTTATAATTCACCCCCCACCCCTATATCCACCCCTTACCCTCATCTCTGTAAAAGGCGTATTTCAAATACTAGAGACTTGAGCTTTGGTAATGATAAAACCACATTCTGAAAGTTGCATGAAGAACGTACGTCCACAAAAAAAAGTTATTGAACAATTTAGTTCCCATAGTAAGCCCACACTGCAGCCCATGCCTGTTAATGCGTGCGTGCCTATGGGTGTCTATGTATATGTTTGCGTGTGTGTGTGTGTTTGTTTAAGCTGAATGACACTAAAAATTATTGAAATGGCTGTTGCTCGGAGGGTTCAGGGTATCTCGTAGTCGAGCAGTCTCGACTAGAGCTTTCTTACTTGTTTTATTTTATTTATGTAGGTCACAATAGAACGCGCATTTTCATCATTAAAACTTGTACTGGCCGACAATCGGAATAGGTTAAACCACGACACTTTGGAAAATATTTTACTTGTCAAACTAAACTCATCCCATTTAGACGGTGCCATCGACAGCTTCCCTTCATTTGAAGACGAAGAAAACAATCAGAATTAGAAATACAAATTACGGCTTATTTGAACCTATATTTTTTTTTTTAATATGCTTTAATCGTATATATTTCATAGAACAATGGGAAAATAAATGAATTCTTATAATTTGAAATTAACGTCTTAAAGGGCAATATTTCGTACAGAGCAGCTACGAGAGCAGCTACGAGAGCAGCTACGAGAGCAACTACGAAAGCAACAGAAAAGGAAAAAGACAAAAACAATGCAAATGCTCCGTAGCAGTAGCAAAAAAATGTTTTTCATTTGCTCTGCTCTCATCTCGCTTTCAATGCTTGTGCTATTGCTACAACTACAAAAAGCGGAACGCAAATTTTTTGCTTTTGCTATTGCTCTTTGCTCCGATGTTCCATGCTATGGAGCAGAGCAGAAGAGCATTCGTTTTGTTTTTGTGCTCTCTGCTACGCTACGTAGCCGTTCGAAATCAGAGCAATAGCGAGAGCAAAAAAAAAACTCCGTTGTAGCATAGCATTTTCAATCACTGATGATTGTAATCCTGTTAGTACTCCCTTACCAAATAAGTTAGAGTATGACTTGCTTAACTCAGATGATGAATGCAACGCCCCTTGTCGAAACCTAATTGGATGTCTCATGTATGTAATGTTATGTACAAGACCAGATCTAACTACTGCTGTGAATATCTTAAGTAGATACACGAATAAAAATAATAATGAATTATGGTAATGCCTAAAAAGAATTATAAGATATTTAAAAGGGACCATTGATATGAAACTTATTTATAAAAGGAATAAATTGTGTTGCAGGGTGGAGTCTTCAAATAAGCAAAGTTGTAGGGATGTGGTCTTCAATAAGAACACGTGTGTTTATTTTTCTTTAAAAACTTATTTTTATTAAGCACACGCAAAATGGCGGAAATTCAAATCGTTGTACTCAGTAGTGTGGTAGGAATAATAGAAGTAATAGTAATAGTAATTGGCGGAGGGCCAAGTACTGAGAGCAAGCGGTTATGCTATTAACAGCAAGCTGTTAATAGCATAATCGGGCTCTGTGGGGGAGGAGCAAACCTGTTAATGGGATCTGGCATTAACATACTCCCCCCCTTGCAAGGATTGCAATATACATTGGATCAGATCATTGGTAGGACCCTGAAAGGACCCACCCGAAGACGGTGTTCTGGGCCATGGGACGACCGTCAGTGCTGGGGACGATTCCTGGAAGGATGACGTGAGGATACACGTCAGCCCCCAGCACAACAGACACCGTACTGGGTCGAGCCCAATTGCCGTCGGCGAGCGTAATCCCAGCCGGATTGGCTGCGTGCTCGATCGGCCGGATTGGCGTCCGGCAATTGAGCTGCGGGTCTAATTGCAGGATAGCGTCAATGTGAAAATCTGATGTTTTTGAGCAGATGGTCGCCGTGCACACCTCTCCCGGACCCACGCTAGTGGCGGAAAGACCCATGGCCCTTGCCAATGAAGCATTGATCCGAGTAGTAGGGCTACACGGATCGATCAACACCCTCACATCGAAATCTTTCTGGCCTGTTTGCACAACGACAATTGCCGTGGGCAGGATGCTGACGGCCTTGTGCTGCATCAGCGTGCTCAGCGGCGGCGTGGCTTCCTTCGTGGCCCTGGATGCTGCCTGGTGGCGTCGTCCTTTGCGGGATCCTTTTTGGGGTGTAGGTGTCCCGGCGAAGGCGGAGGAGGTGGGCCCGCTGATAGGGGCTGCAGCGGGACGACGTCGCTGTCGGCGACGAGCTCCAGGCAAATGCAGCAGCGTGTGATGGCTCTGGCCACACGTCTTACATTTCGCTTTGCTTCGGCAGGATTGCCCGGAGTGCTGGTGCGCCAGACAATTCGCGCAGTACTTGTTTATGAGTACGGCGCGAAGACGTTTTTCGGCCGGAAGGCCCAGGAAACGCCTGCACTTCCGCAGAGCGTGGACCCCTCTACACACGCGGCATCGGAAGGAATTGATGCCAGGTGTCTCCACGGATTGAATTGAATGATTGGCTGATGACATAGCTGAAAAGGAGAGATGTGCGGGGGTGGTGAGTGACGGAATTATAGGCACATTCATGGTTAGTTGGACATCACAGCGGTGTTATCGTCCGTTGGTAGGATGACCAACTTATGGACGGGTCTACGGACAATGCCCCGAGAGGTGAGAATGTCCGCCACTCGGACCTTCCCATCATCTCCTGGGTGCGTGAGGTGGACACGGCCGAGCCGCCACTCGTTGATGGCGACATTGTCGTCTTTCACGATGACCATGTCGCCGACCTTCAAGTCTCGTTGTACGAATTGCCATTTATTACGTTTATGCAGCTCCTTAAGATACTCTTCTTTCCAACGGAAACAGAATTGTTGGTGAAGAGCCTTAAGTCGCTGCCAGCGATTCAGGATAGACATCGCATCTTGCGTAATTCTGGGCTCAGTAATAGTTATAAGAGGCCCACCGACTAGAAAGTGTCCTGGAGTAAGGGCTTGTAAATCGGTGGAATCCTCGGACATGGGTGCTATCGGTCTCGAGTTGAGGCAGGCTTCTATTCTTGCCAAGAGGGTCGAAAGCTCTTCGAAAGTATATTTCGACGTGGCAGTGGATTTGTAGAATAGGGCCTTGAAACTCTTCACCCCTGATTCCCACAAGCCGCCCATGTGTGGTGCGCTCGGTGGGTTGAAATGCCAGGATAGGCTATGGAGAGAGTGCTTTGCAAGCACCTCGGATCGGAGTGATTCCACAAAGTCTCGTGATAAAGTCTTTGCGGCTCCGACAAACGTTTTCCCGTTGTCGGAGTAAATCTTCTGCGGACATCCACGCCGAGCCACCAAGCGGGAGAACGCCGCTAAGAATTTTTCGGTGGTTAAGTCGGACGTGGCCTCGAGATGGATAGCCTTGGTGCTGAAACACACAAACACACAGACGTACCCCTTTGTGATGAGGCAGGCACGTCCGGCGTAATTCTTCACATCGAAGGGGCCTGCAAAGTCGACGCCTACGACGGTGAAGGGCCTGGTGAAGGTTGTGCGATCAGCTGGCAGATCACCCATCATTTGCGTTTGGAGACGCTTACGGTAAACTACGCAGGACTTGCATGAGTTTATCACCGATTTGATGAGGACCTTCAGCTTAGGGATCCAGAATTGTGAACGGATGAGTCTCACAATTAATTGGTTCCCGCCATGCAAGGATATGCGATGGGTGAAGCGGACCAGCAGCTTTGTGAAAGAGCACGAAGAAGGGATGATGATGGGGTGGCGCTCGTCATAGCTTAAGGAGGCGGATGTCCTTATGCGTCCGCATGCTCTCAGGATACCTTTACTATCCAGGAAAGGATTAAGATTGCGGAGTGAACTTGAGGCCGGAAGTTGTTTCTGTGCACGTAAGCAGCTGATCTCGTTTGAGTAGATTCTTTTTTGGCTCAAGGAGATGAACCTGGACTGAATAAAGTGCAATTCATCAGCACTGAGCTCTTGCGATGGAGGGGGAGCGGATCTCCTGCACCGGTTGATGAAACGAAACATCCAAGCGGTGACACGGAGGGCTCGATGAAGTTCTGAAAACCTGCTTATGAATTCAGCTGGAGGAGTCAAGGTGGCAGCATGACTTTTAGATGCCCTTTTCTCTAGAGCAATCTCCAAGCTAAGAGCAGGAATGATTGGCCACTGAGACTGGGAAAGTCGAAGCCAATCTGGGCCATGGAACCATAGCGGATTTGAAAGAAGTTCTTGAGGATGAGCTCCTCTGCTAGCTAGATCCGCAGGATTATGCTCTGAGCTGACATGATGCCAGTCACCAGGATTGGTGAGCTCAGTTATTTTACTGATCCGATTTGCGACGAAGGTTGTCCAATTGCAGGCAGGCTTGTTTAGCCAGGCTAAGACAATAGTCGAATCGGTCCAGTAAAAGGACTGAAAACTGACTGCCGGGGATGCCGGGAGCAGTACTGAGCATAAGTCGGTCAGAAGGACAGCACCGCAAAGCTCCAAGCGGGGTATAGAAATGGATTTGATCGGAGCGACTCTCGTTTTGGCGGAGAGCAGATTGACGAAGATCTGGTTGCCAAGTTCTACACGGAGATAGACAGCTGCTCCGTAAGCACGCTCAGATGCGTCACAAAACCCATGAAATTGGATAGTGGCTCGAGGTTGGAAATGTACCCATCGAGGCACACGAATGTCCCGAAGGCTGGAGAAGCTGAGGAGAAACTCTTGCCATTGGGTGAGGAGATCACCCGGCCGTGGTTGGTCGCAATCTAAATCGCGTAGCCAGAGCGCTTGCATAAATATTTTTGCTCGGATGACAAAAGGTGCCAACCACCCTGCGGGGTCGAACAACTTGGCGATCTGTGAAAGGACCAACCTCTTTGTGTAGGTCTCCTGGAGAGGAATGTTAGGGGGCGAAAAAAGGAACAGATCGGCTTGCGCTTGCCAACGTAGGCCTAGAGTCTTTGCTGTGCTTGAATCTTCTAGCTCTAAGAAGTCCTCGCACAGCCGATGACTCTTTGGAATAGCCCTTAGACAATCCATGGAATTGGATGTCCACTTCCTTAATGGAAACCCCGCACTCTCCAGAGCTTCTATGAGTTCGGCGATGGTTGCGATCACCTCTTCTTTGGAATGTGCTCCTGCAAGTACGTCATCGACGTACATGCACTCGGAGATGACCTTGCTGGCGAGAGGCAAACGGGATCTCACGTCATTTGCGAGCTGTTTGAGAACTCTCAAAGCCAGGAAGGGAGCACAGTTTACTCCAAAAGTGACGGTGCTTAGCTCGAAGTCCCCGATGTTGCCGTCTGGCTTACGGAACAGGATTCGTTGGAAAGGGGTGTGTTTTGGATCAACACGAATTTGGCGATACATTTTAGTGATATCTGCATTGAACACGTATCGATAGTATCGCCATTGGAGGATTTGCATCGTGAGGTCGGACTGAAGGACCGGGCCTGGATGAAGAATATCATTCAGGCTCTTCCCATTGGAAGATGGGCACGATGCATTGAACACCACCCTCACTTTGGTGGTGGTGCTGTCGGGCTTAAACACTGCGTGGTGAGGCAGGTAAAAGTTACTCATTGCAGGATTGCAATGTGAAAACACTGGCCTCATATGACCCAAGTCGAGATACTCTTGCAGGATAGCTTCGTATTCGGCCTTGAGTATCGGATTCTTTGACAACCTGCTCTCATTTTTGAGAAACTGCCCCTGAGCGATGAATCGCGAATGACCTAAGTCAGGGTGATCCGGATTTTTAAACGGAAGAGTCACGACGTAGGAGCCAGACTTGTCTCTCCGTGTGGTTCGGACAAAATTATCTTCACACGCAGAGTCCGGCTCACTGGCTACCTTGGGGAGATTCTCCACCTCCCAAAATTTGGTGATGAGATGGTCGAGTTTCTCATCGTGGAGAACGGTAACCCTAGTCGTGAAAGCGGAAATTGCCTCTTGAGGCTTCTTTGTGACTGGACCCGTAAGAATCCAGCCAAAGATTGTTTCTTGGCCCATTAGTGATCCGCAGAGGTTAGGGCGGAAGCCCCCCTGAACGATCGACGGAAGGATATCCGCGCCTAAAAGAACGTCAATTTGAGCGCTCTTGAAGAAAAGTGGATCAGCTAATGGGATGTCGGGCAGATTGTTCAAGAGATTTTGTGGAATGGGGTACGATGGCAGATTGCCGGAGAGCCGTGGGATGACTAAAGCTGAGGCCTCAATTCGAATTCGGGGTTTCAGCGGAGTGCCGATATGGAAATCACAAAGCTTCGTCGATTTGGCTGCCACGGAGTGGCCTAGACCGGACACCTGCGTTTGCACGGATCGGAATGGTAGCTTCATCAGACGGAATAATCGTTCGGAAATGAACGTTGCTTCGGACCCCGAGTCGATTAGAGCCCTGGCTGGATATGTGACCCCCAAGTGACACACATCAATTACGGCCGTCCCAAGTAGGACCCCTGGAGTATCAGCCGTGAAATAAGACTGCACGCTACGAGGTACTTCGGACGTACCTGGAGTCGCAGCGGCTCCGGATGAGGAGCTGTTTGCTGTGGAGCCTTCACGGTGAAGCAGTGTATTGTGCCTCCCCTTGCACTTGGCGCAATTGTGAATACTAGTGCAGTCGCGCAGTTGGTGCCCTTGAGCAAAACAGTTCAGGCAAAGTTGCCTTCGCTTTATGTATGCTTCGCGCGCTGCCAAGGACATTTGGCTGAAGCGAGGACACAGACGAACCGGATGGTTCTCTTTAGCACACAAATCGCACTTTTTGGATTTGGAGTGGACTTGTGTCTCGAAGGCATGGACCTTTTTATTAGAGGTGCTGGCCGTGGATTTCGGGTCTGCACCTGGGACTTTGGGGAGGGACCTATCACCTTCCATAGCTTCAAGCGCGCGAGCATGTTCGCTGATGAACAGACTTACGTCTTTCCAGGCTGGGATGTCTGATTTTCGAGTTAATGAGTGCTCCCAGAGAGATCGAGTGTGTTCAGGTAACTTGGAAGTACACAAGAACACAAGGATACAATCCCAGTTCTCCGTAGAGATCTGAGCTTGCTCGATGGCAGTGACACACCGATGGATGGTGCCATGCAACTCTCTGAGAGCCGCGCCTGATTCTTTGGTGACCTTGGGGAGATTGAGAAGGATCTTAAGCTGACTGTTCACTAACAGTCGCTTGTTCTCGTACCGGTCACACAAGGCGTCCCAGGCCGATGCAAAGCCATCGTTCGTGAGCGGGCACTCGGCGACTAAGGCATTTGCATCACCTGCTGTTTTTGAATTTAGGTGGAATAACTTTTCCACCGGAGTCAGGCGCGGATTTTGGATATATATTGCAGTGAAAAGATCACGGAATGTTGGCCAGCGCAGGTAGTCGCCATGGAAAACTTCCGTATCAACGGGTGGCAGGCGACAGCCTCCAGACGAGGCGAAAGGAGCGGACATAGGAGCGGGCGGTGTACTCGATGCGGAAAGTGCATCGATTTGCACCCCCAGGTGCGTCGTACACCGCTCATACACAGTATAGCAATGGTCGAATTTAGCCTCCATGGCTTCAACTTCGCCACTGCTCGCCCCTTGGCTCAACGCTCTGGCACAGACCTTGTACTGCTGTTCAGCATCATCCCATAATGCCTTGACACGATCTCGGCGGATCTCGAAGGCCCGGAGCTGAGCCGCATGAGTGGCGTTAGAATCTCCGGGACCGTCGATGCGGGCCTCGAATTTGATGAGCCTATCCGCAGCAGCGATGAAATCGGACAGAGACATTTTAGACGGACTTGCGGGCTTTGGACTGGATCGGGTGACGACCGGACTACGCTTGAAAGTGCTGCTTGTCTGCGGTTTCCCGGACGGAATGGGTGATGCAGAAGCACTGCGCTTAATGAGACGTGAAGCGGGGACACTCAGCTGCGCTCGGCTAGAACGATCGGACATGGAGGCTTACTCGGACACCGGTTAAGCAAAGCCTGGAGAGTCGGCAATGAAGGCGGAGTTCGATCACCGAATCGAAATTTATCAGACCAAACAAACGTTTTGTATGGGAAATAATAAATAAAAACACAAAAAAAGGAGAAAAAATAACAAAAAACAAACGGGAAGAATATTAACTAAATCCTCAAAGAGAAACAACAAAAAATGCAAATCGAAGAATATAAAAAAAAAAAATAGTAAAAATTAAATTAAATAAAAATGTATATGTATCAAAATATTTAAAAAAAATTAAAATTATTAAAATGTACGCTTTTATATGTATTTGCTATTTAATTAATTATGTTCCGCTCTGTTTTGATCTAATATTTTTTTGTGGTTATATATATATATTATTATTTCAACTATCGGTATCAAAAAACAATAGTTGCGCGCTGTGATCTCTAAGAACACTAACCACACAACACATAGACTAGACACGTAGAGCAATTTTTTTCAACGACGGAATTCTTCTCTGAAGCGACCGGAGAACTTCGTATTTGCTCGGCTCTGTCCTTTTGAGGCTCAAGCAGTGAAAATGCTGCACGACAAAGTCAGTGCGCTGCCAGCGCTCAATCGAAATGGTCCCGTTCTCATATGAAGCACAAACTGTGTGTTATTTGTCCTACTCTCTCTCTCTCTCAGTCCCTCTCTCTCGCTCTCTATAGTTTCTGAAATCATCACCCTCAGCAGCGCACAAAAATTGAAATTTCTGTTCGCGACGATCCCAGCTCTTTTCTTTTGAATAAAGGGTATACCGAAATCTTAAAAGGGTTTGCAACGTTCATACAAAAGTTTAGCGTTTTCATGATTATTTCTAGGAAGGGTATGAAAGCAGTGAGGCTCGTACAGAATATGTTTTGGCGACGAGCATACACACACACACTTGTAGTCCCTTATTACGTGTGTGAGCATTTGTGACCTGCGTGCGTTACTCTGGCTGCTTGTAGCAATTTTAAAGCCCTGCATTTGCATTTGGTCGGTCTTACGGACTATCATAACCACTTCACACAGATGCACTATATATGAACATACATATGTACATAAGTACATTTATATATTATTATAGCTAATCATGTCTCAAAATATGTGTATATCCATAAAATAGTGTAATTATACATATATGATTTAAATTATTTTATACACATTTTCAACCGAAAAAATTATCGTAAAACACTAATAAGTTTATTAAATGCTTTGCAATATATGAAATACACATGTCATATTATACTCAAGCTGTACTCATTATTGCCAAAATTTTCTGATTAAGTCATAAAGGCCCATTTTACAGTCACCCTACGATTCAAACCACACAAAATTTACAAACTACTAAATCCAGAGACAATTATCATCCCATACAAACATACACATATGCAAATGTATGTATGCATGTGCTCACTTCACAAGGCCGACCAACGGCAAGTTTTGGGCTTTACAATTTGCACAGCCTGTTGTGCATAGAAAGAATACATTTTCGCGACGAGCATACACACACACATTAACAGTCCCTTGCAACATGTATGTGCTTTTGTGTGCGTGCCAAACTCAAAATTCTTTCTCAATATTTTCGTCAATCGTCAGTTAGAGTCCCGTTTTACATGCATGAGGCATTATGTGTTTGTATGGGAAACTATTCTTGTTGCCTGTGGAATATTGTAAGTGTGTATGTTCTAAATACGTGAACATTGGCTTGTGCTCGCCACGGTCTGCATATGCATGTATGTGATAGGAATATAATTGTCTCTGGATTTAGTAGTTTGTAAATTTTGTGTGGTTTGAATCGTAGGGTGACTGTAAAATGGGCCTTTATGACTTAATCAGAAAATTTTGGCAATAATGAGTACAGCTTGAGTATAATATGACATGTGTATTTCATATATTGCAAAGCATTTAATAAACTTATTAGTGTTTTACGATAATTTTTTCGGTTGAAAATGTGTATAAAATAATTTAAATCATATATGTATAATTACACTATTTTATGGATATACACATATTTTGAGACATGATTAGCTATAATAATATATAAATGTACTTATATACATATGTATGTTCATATATAGTGCATCTGTGTGAAGTGGTTATGATAGTCCGTAAGACCGACCAAATGCAAATGCAGGGCTTTAAAATTGCTACAAGCAGCCAGAGTAACGCACGCAGGTCACAAATGCTCACACACGTAATAAGGGACTACAAGTGTGTGTGTGTATGCTCGTCGCCAAAACATATTCTGTACGAGCCTCACTGCTTTCATACCCTTCCTAGAAATAATCATGAAAACGCTAAACTTTTGTATGAACGTTGCAAACCCTTTTAAGATTTCGGTATACCCTTCATTCAAAAGAAAAGAGCTGGGATCGTCGCGAACAGAAATTTCAATTTTTGTGCGCTGCTGAGGGTGATGATTTCAGAAACTATAGAGAGCGAGAGAGAGGGACTGAGAGAGAGAGAGAGTAGGACAAATAACACACAGTTGTGCTTCATATGAGAACGGGACCATTTCGATTGAGCGCTGGCAGCGCACTGACTTTGTCGTGCAGCATTTTCACTGCTTGAGCCTCAAAAGACAGAGCCGAGCAAATACGAAGTTCTCCGGTCGCTTCAGAGAAGAATTCCGTCGTTGAAAAAAATTGCTCTACGTGTCTAGTCTATGTGTTGTGTGGTTAGTGCTAAGAACCAAGGTATCGCCACGGAATTGTGGCGGCTGTCGATAAATCTTGTTATTGGTATATGTGGATATGCAAATTTTTCTAAATGCGATCACTAGCGTTTGCACACGAAGCAACAAGTGGAATATATTTATTATTATTTTCTCTTTTTTGAAAGTGTTATGATGTGTGTTTTGTTAATATGTTAATTAATTATGTGTTAATTGTGTTGCTGCTCTATATGTACATTCATATGGATATATGTATGTACATATGTTTACTACCCTCTTATATTTAGATTGCAGAGCACAGCGGAGACACAATTAGCACACACACACGTACAAGGAAAAAAATGCAAATATAAATATGTGAAAATAAATATATAATAAATATGTGATATGTAAATATGAAAATATAAAAATTTAAAATAAATTGTAATAAAACGACAAGGATATGTTTTTTCTGTTTTATCTTTATTTATTTTAATATATATTTATGGTGTGGAATGTACAAACAGATGTGCATATGTATATGTGTATGTATATGCAGTGGAATCGCAATTAAATGTGTGCAATCGGACTATTATGATTGGAATTGAATTGCGACAAGACACAAAGGATATTGTGTGTTATGTCTTAGCAAGACGGAAAGATTCGGAATTGAATATACAACGGACTTGAAGGTTAATGTATACATACATATATGTATGTATGTATGACTCTGGACTTCACGTATCTGAATATATAAGAATATATATATTCAGATTCGTGTCTAATATATAAGAATATATATATTAGTGGGATGCAACTTGCACAACAATGTAAAACATACATATATGGCGGAACTGTCGAATGACAAATGCCGGTATGCACTGATATATGCAAGTTGCAGTGAGAGAAATGTAAGCAATTACTTATCTGACACTCCTAAGAATCGCTGGTGGATATGTATAACTCCGGCTCGAAGGACCAAATGTTGCAGGGTGGAGTCTTCAAATAAGCAAAGTTGTAGGGATGTGGTCTTCAATAAGAACACGTGTGTTTATTTTTCTTTAAAAACTTATTTTTATTAAGCACACGCAAAATGGCGGTAATTCAAATCGTTGTACTCAGTAGTGTGGTAGGAATAATAGAAGTAATAGTAATCGTAATTGGCGGAGGGCCAAGTACTGAGAGCAAGCGGTTATGCTATTAACAGCAAGCTGTTAATAGCATAATCGGGCTCTGTGGGGGAGGAGCAAACCTGTTAATGGGATCTGGCATTAACAAATTGCATGAAAATATACTAGTTGGCTATGTAGATTCTGATTGGGGTGGAAATCAGATTGATGGAAAAAGTACAACAGGTTACTTATTTAAAATGTTCGAATCAAATCTAATTTGTTGGAATACATAAAGACAAAATTCTGTAGCTGCTTCATCAACTGAAGCTGAGTATATGGCCCTATTTGAAGCTGTTAGAGAAGCCTTGTGGTTGAAATCTTTACTCACTAGTATTAGTATTAAATTTGATAATCCGATTAAAATTTATGAAGATAACCAAGGATGTATTAGTATAGCAAACAACCCCTCATGTCATAAAAGAGCCAAACACATTGATATTAAATATCATTTTTCAAGAGAGAAAATTGAGAATTACCATATATGCATTGAGTATATATCCACAGAGAAACAACTGGCTGACATCTTTACCAAACCGCTACCCGCTGGACGTTTTGCAGAGCTACGAGATAGTTTGGGATTGCTTCAAGAGAAATAACAATATACATATATTTATTTATGCGTGTGCATACATATGTATATACAGAAATATTCAATTCTATGAATTATTTTATTTTTGTTAAACAAAAGATAGTTTTAAATTGTTATTTTTTTAATTTTTTTTTATATATATATCCATTATGTTTATAAGATATATACAAAATGTTTAAGATAATGATCTGATCGGGTTTTTCTGGGTTTTCCCTTGCAGCGAATGCTGGATCATTTAACACTTCCCAGATAGCACACCAACCACTTAAGTTTAATATTTCTCGAATTGAATTATTTATGTATTATTTTTCAAAAGTTATTATAATGTTATTCTTGAGGAGGGCGTGTTGAAATACCAGATTCAATAATAACATTATTATATAGTATTTAAGTGATTTATCATATAAGGATATTTGGTCACACTGAATTATGATCTGTTCTTTTTCTTTAAAATATTCTCAAGTGTATGGACGTGGTAAAGTAAGTAAAATAATACCGATGGTGAATACCCTGAAGAACCAGATTAATAATGTACATGTGGATATAGGTGCGGACAACGGTGGTATGGCAGTCATACATGCCGTAAAGAAAGAAATCATTAAACAATTGGAACGCCGATTCGGATCCATCGAAGAAAACCACCTACTTGCGATAGCTTGTTTACTGGATCCAAGATTCAAAAATATCCCTTTTAAAGATAAAGTAGCTTGTACGAAAGCAATTAATTTACTAAGAAAATCTATATTATCCAGTCCTAATTCTCTTTCGAGTGAAAATGAGAGTGATACTTCCATAGACTCAGCAAACAATCTTTGGAGTGATTATAAAAAGTGGACGCACGCAGGGAAGCGAATCAAAAAAACAAGATCTACTATGAACGATGACGAAGTAGGTCGCTACCTGTCTACCCACGTTTTACCACTTTCTATCGACCCTTTAAAACAATGGGGTGATATGAAAGTTGTATATCCCAAACTATACAACCTAGCTCAAAAGTATTTGGGAATTCCCGCGACGTCCGTGCCCTCTGAGCGCCTTTTCTCCAAAGCTGGAAGTACCATAACCAAAACTCGCAGCCGACTGTCACCGAAAAGGCTTGACAAACTTGTTTTGTTAGGCGATTGTGCGGAGGAGGAATGGAATATATAACATAAATGTGTTCATTGTACTATGTAGTAATTGAAAATTTACTTGTAACTTTTACTTTTTAACTTTAAAACATGAAATATATCCTAGATTTAATAAACATTTCATCCAAATATAAATACCGATACCTTGCAACGTCGATGCTTTTGTCTCGATATTTTTATAAGTACGATGCTTTTCTTTTGATACTTCTTATGAGTACATGATCGATACTTTGCATTCGATATCGTGTCCCTAGGCCAGAGCCATCACACGCTGCTGCATCTGCCTGGAGCTCGTCGCCGACAGCGACGTCGTCCCGCTGCAGCCCCTATCAGCGGGCCCACCTCCTCCGCCCTCGCCGGGACACCTGCACCACAAAAAGGATCCGGCAAAAGACTACGCCACCAGGCAGCATCCAGGGCCACGAGGGAAGTTACGCCGCCGCTGAGCACGCCGATGCAGCACAAGGCTGTTAGCATCCTGCCCACGGCAATTGTCATTGTGCAAACGGACCATAAGGATTTTGATGTGAGGGCGTTGATCGATCCGTGCAGCCCTACTACTCGGATCCATGCTTCATTGGCAAGGGCCATGGGTCTTTCCGCCACTTGCGTGGGTCCGGGAGAGGTTTGCACGGCGACCATCTGTTCGAAAACATCCGATTTCCATATTAATGCTATCCTGCAATTAGACCCGCAGCTCAGTTGCCGGACGCCAATCCGGCCGATCGAGCACGCAGCCAATCCGGCTGGGATTACGCTCGCCGACGGCAATTGGGCTCGACCCAGTACGGTGTCTGTTGTGCTGGGGGCTGACGTGTATTCTCACGTCATCCTTCCAGGAATCGTCCCCAGCACTGACGGTCGTCCCATGGCCCAGAACACCGTCTTCGGGTGGATCCTTTCAGGTTCCTACGAATAATCTGCACCGATATATATTGCAATCCTTGCAAGGGGGGAGTATGTTAATGCCAGATCCCATTAACAGGATTGCTCCTCCCAAATGCAAAGGACCATATGTTAATGCCAAATCTCATTAACAAGAATTGCTCCTCCCGCACCCGTTATTAACAGCATTCTGTTAATAACATAACCCAGTTCTCCTACTGGTTCGCTGTACTTAGCGCCCTGCTGAGTACTTCGTCTCCGACACTTGTCACTTGCCTATCCTGGCATATATACATATATATTGTGAGGAGCAATATGGGTATGCACGTAGTAATGTATATAAACGTATGTATTTGCTGTGCGTTTATATGCATATACGTGCATATACATGTTGCTCCACACAGCGACGCGAATACTGTAGGAGCGACCCTCGCACTGGAAGGGGGGTCAAAGTCCTTTTAAAGGCGGTCTCTTTCGCTCCTACAGATTCAGCAATGGGTTCGCGTCGCACGCACGACGATCATCGGGGACCGTTAGCCGAGGTGCCGTTTGGGCCGAGTGATAGTAGTGGACACTTTCACTCGTAGGGCGCCAACGGTACTTCGGCCAATGGGAGGCTGCCACGGATTTGGCGGGAAAGTGGCGTCACCCAAAATCACGCCACTTTACCGTTTTTATGGACAATAACGGCAGAAAGGCCCCGCTCCAGAGCCGAACAGGCCCCGTTACCACACGAGGCAGGGCCTGTGGCTGGGGTATAAAAGGCCACCAGCGGCTCCATACGAGGCTGTCAAAAACGATACGAGAGAGTGTTGCCGTCGGAATTATACAAAGTGAAAGTGAAGAAAGTGTCGAAATCAAGTCAACGCGAGTGGCAATCAGGACTCCCAGGACATTGTGGGAACAACAAGGACATCGTGGGAACAGCAAGGACATCCAGTGGGAATCCTTGCAGATCATCAGTAGGCGCCGATCAGCGTAAGCGAGGCTTGCACACCTGGGTGAGTTCGCGTAGCCGTGCGTAGAGAAGTGCTTGTGAGTGAACGAAGCTAGTGTTGTGCTGTGAGTGAGCGGGATAGTAGGAGAGATCTGCATAGCTGGCGAACCGCCAGAGTTTACGGATCCAGATCCTGGCGTTTCTCAAATCCTCACGGTGAGCTAGCGTGTTTAGCACAACACTCTCCCAGCCGTGCGTTGAACAAGCGCTCAGTAGGTGTGCGTCGCTAAGCGAACCAGCGAGCAACTACATTTACATAAGTGACGTGTACATTTCATTATTTATTTAAGAAAATATACCATTACGCTATAAAACCTAAAATCACAAAGACTAATTAATCGCAGGGGCTTCAACAAATAAATTTGTTGGCAACGAATCCACAGTCAGCTGAAACTAGCCCAGCTTAGACTCGGGATAAACCGAAGGTTCGTTACAACTGGCGCCCAACGTGGGGCCCTGCGATAAGAGTTTAATTAGAATATATTTGTGAACATGGTGCGAGCGTGGGTGTATAATCTTAAAAAGGATGAAGTGCTGCGTTACGGCGACGAGTTCGGAGTGAGCTTGTCAGGCACACTGGACGTCATGCGGAGACAGTTCGGCGAGTGGGTTGAGAGGAATGAAGGAAGCATTCCTTACTCACTGAGGATCGCCGAATTGGGGCGACTGCATGGACGCCGTGCCTCGCTCAGAGACGAGCCAACTACCGCCGTCGGGGACGATGAGCTGGAGTCGGAGCTTGCACATGTGGCACGGCTGTGTGTGCCCTCCACAAGCGCTGCGGCGCGACTCCAAAATACGCATCAAGGTGAGATGAGAGCCACATCCACCCCGCAACCAGAAATCAGGCCACGAGGACACGACAGCACCGCTCAGGAATATCCAAAGGTGGCCAAACAAGTGCGGGAGTGGAGCTTCCGTTTTGATGGTACCACAAAGCCTTTGGAGTTCTTGGAGCAGGTGGAGTGGTCGGCTGACACATATGGCCTGGATCTGGATATGATCCCAAGGGCGATGCCAGAGCTGCTGAAAGGCATGGCCTTGAAATGGTACGTGGCCAACAATCGGCACTGGACGGCGTGGGCGACATTCGTGCGCAGCTTCCAGGAGTTTTTCCTGCCCAGAGGCTATCTGGAGAAGCTGGAGGATGATGTCAAACGCCGGAGGCAGATGGTAGATGAGTGCTTCAAAGTCTACATGGTGGAGATGCAGACTCTCATGCGGCCTCTGCGCTATGGAGCAGACCGCGAAATGAAGCTAATTTACAACAACAGCCTGCCCGATCTGCGTGCTTATGCAAGGCCGTATCAATTCCACAATCTAGTGGAATTGATGCACCTGGCAGATGAGTTCGAGGAACTGGAGAAGGACCGCGAGAGGTTACGGCAGCAGCCACGGCCTGGTCGGTCGCGACTGATGGCCATGGACGACGCGGGAAGCGACGTGGAGTATCGCCGCATGGAGGATGAGGCGAAGCCTACTACTGCGCCGAGGGAAGGCGCAACCGGAGCAAGGACGCACATCCCGAATCCAGACAGGGCATGCCGAGTGTGTGGCCAGGAGGGGCACCGCGCTTTTAAAGTGCCGCAACAAGGCACTGGATTTCTGCTGGCAGTGCGGGCGCATTGGAGTGAGAACGTATGCCTGTTGCCAGTCGGGAAACGAGAAGCGAGAAGCGATTTCTTGGCCAGCATGGGCACCACACTGGAGTGCGGTGGCTTGACATTGAAGGTCGAGCCAAGAATCCCACAGTCGAGCGGACAGCCGGAGGAGAAGCTATCCGTGGTTGTGGCCAGCGTGGAGGCGAACCCAGCGACGCCGATGGAGGCGAACATGGAGCAGTCAACGCCTATGCACAATGACCCAGAGGTGGATGCTTTCCTGAGGCATGAGCTGGAGAAGTTCCAGCATGTGAAGGGCACCACCAGGATCACGGAGCACCGGATCAGGATGCAGGATAACAGGCCCATAAAACAGCGCTACTTCCCCAAAAATCCAAAAATGCAGGCGGAGATCAACTTGCAGGTGGATGAGCTGCTGGCCAAAGGCTGCATCGAGCCCTCGAAGAGCCCACATAGCGCGCCGATTGTCATGGTTCGTAAGAAGAATGGGAAGTGGCGGCTATGTGTGGATTTTCGACAGCTAAACAGCAGATCCATCAAAGATGCATACCCTTTGCCGCGTGTGCATCACATTCTGGACCAGCTGCGAGAGGCGCGCTACATCAGCAGCCTGGATTTGAAGGATGGGTATTGGCAGATACCGATGGAGAAGGCCAGCAGACCACTGACAGCATTCACAGTGCCAGGAAAGGGGCTCTATCAGTGGAAGGTGATGCCGTTTGGACTCCATTCTGCACCGGCGACGTTTCAGCGAGCTCTGGACCAAGTGATTGGCCCAGAAATGATGCCCCATGCCTTTGCCTACCTGGACGACATCATCGTCATCGGCCGGACGCGACAGGAGCACATGAACAACCTGCGAGAGGTGTTCCGGCGACTGCGGGCAGCCAACTTGAGGATCAACATCGACAAGTGCGATTTCTTCAAGAAAGAGCTAAAGTATCTGGGTCACAAAGTCACGGAGGATGGCATTTGCACGGATCCAGAGAAGGTGGCCGCTATCGCCGAGCTGAAGCCGCCCACGAATGTAAAAGAGTTACGCCAATATGTGGGCGTGGCTTCATGGTACCGCCGCTTTGTGCCAGATTTTGCAGCCACAGTGCATCCGCTAAATGCACTGCTCAAAAAGGGCACGAAGTGGGAGTGGACTGAGGAGCGGCAGAGAGCGTTCGAGACAGTGAAGGCCAAACTGACGGAGTCACCGGTGCTGGCGTGCCCCGATTTTTTCGAAGCCGTTTTGCTTGCAAACGGACGCAAGCAATTATGGGCTTGGGGCAATCCTGACGCAGACCTCGGAGGACGGAGAGCGCGTCATTTCGTATGCCAGCCGGACACTGAACAGTGCTGAAAAGAACTATTCAGCTACTGAGAAAGAGTGTCTGGCTATAATCTGGGGCATACGAAAGCTCAGGCCATACCTAGAAGGCTACAAATTTGTAGTGGTCACTGACCATATGGTTCTGAAGTGGCTCAACTCAATTGAGAGCCCAACGGGGAGGATTGCCAGATGGGCACTGGAGCTGCAGCAGTACGACTTCGAGATTCGCTACAGGAAAGGTAAGCAGAATGTGGTAGCAGATGCGCTCTCACGGCAGCCTCTGGGAGAGGAGGCGTGCCGTCTGGTCAAGAGCAAGGAGACGCCAGCTGGGACAGGATGTCGTTGGCTCACCAAGCTTCGACAAGACATAAAGAAGGCGCCACATAAGTTTCCAGATTATATGGAAGAGTCTGGAAACTTATATCGGCACATCCCCCATCAAGCCGGCCACGAGGATGTGGCTGCATGGAAGTTGTGCGTGCCGGCGGACCGGCGCACACAAGTGTTGGAGGAGAATCACGACGCAGCCACCGCTGGCCACCTTGGGAGCCGAAAAACAATCGCTCGGGTGGCAGCGCGGTATTACTGGCCAGGTATGTACCGGGATGTGAGAAAATACATACAGCGCTGCGAAGTGTGTCAGCGATATAAGCCCAGTCAGCTGCAACAACAAATTGTTTGAACTGCGCGCGCACGACAGCAAGCAGTGTACAGTACTGCACCGAAAAACTTAGCTGTCGGTGCATGCGCAATGCACAATGCATAGATACAACAACAAAGCAGTGCATGCACGCAGGCCCATACACGGTATATGCGCAACAACAATGCGCGCAGCCGAGATTATGTACTATCAGTTTTTTTTTTTGCACGAAAACGAAAAGCGGAAAAACAAAAACAAAACCGCTTACGTTCCAGGCAAAAGTTTCTGCACACACACATACATCAGCGTGACCGCGCCCGACCAAACGAGAAATACCAATTTGGTCTCAAAAATATACTATAAAATACTATTTCATATTTTACAAAATACCACTATAAATACCATAACAAATAAATCGTCTGGAAATTCAAATGATAATATGTAAAAATAATAACTGACTTATTATATATAGAAAAAAATAAGGGTTTTCCCATTGCAAAAAATGTTTGTTGTTTATTTCATTTTAAAACATTAATAATATTTCAGTCCAACATAAAACTAGAACAATATGCATTCGTATTCAATTCCATATTGCAATATATATTTAAAGTCTTAAAATTAATTAAATGCTTAAAATTCATTTTGTAACATTTTCTTAAAATAAAATAATAAAGGTACTTCTTTGTTCAGTCTGGTTAGTTTCTCTTAAGATCAGAATATTACATTTAATTATAAATATAATTAAATAGTAAATACTAGCCTTCTTCGTCAGAGCAGCTTAAATTAAATTTGTTGAAATCTTTACATAACATTTGTTCATTGGGCTTAAAATTATTGCACCCATTTTCGCGCAATGATTGTTTTACATGTAATATATGTGATACATTTACATTTTTAAAGCGGTTTCGATTTTTCGTTTTGATTAAATTAATTTGAGAGAATATGCGTTCACACGACGCATTAGAAATGGGCAAAATTAACATAGATTGAGCATATAAAGAACTCACCTTTGATTTTCCACAGAAGTATTTCATATTATCTTTATGTTTTTGTGTAGCCGCGTGCTGCTTAAGTGACGCCAGCCTACTCAAAATGTCAGTCTGGCACGCTTTGCAGTGCGCATCCATATTATTTGCGCTCCTGCCCAGCCATTTTTCATTTTCCGGCATAGTCTCCCACTCAGCTCTACATTTTTGCTTATTGCTCATGTTTTCTATTTATTTGTTTTAAAATTAAGCAAGTCTTAAGCATTAAGCTTTGCCCAAAACCCAAAATACCATATAATACCATAAAATCTAAGAAAAATGCTACTAAATACCTATATACCATTAAAATACTTTTGAGCAAAATCAGAGCTGAAAAAATACCAAAAAGTATTTAAAATACCATATTCGGTCACGCTGACATACATGCATAGGCGAGGGCAAAGGCCTTCGTCGGCTGCTTAGCGATCGCTAACGCACGAAGATGCTGTGTGTGCGATATATAAGACAGCCAACAACAAAACACACAGCGACATGCAAAACAGCCAACAACAAAACACACGGCGACATGTAAAACAACCACCACTAAAAGGCCGATACTCGCCGTTGCGACCGTTGTGGCACCCACCGCGCCCGCCTACACCTCACCGAGCGATGCGGACCAGTGATGAGGAGGAGGACGAAGTTATCACTATCGTGGACAGCGACGAGGGCGAGGTGGACGAACGGCCCGAAACGATAGTCATTTCCGAATCCGAGGAGGAGGAGACGCCAGAGCCTCCGCGGGTGGACGCCAGCTACGCTGGAAAGGTGGTAGGGGGGTCGCTTGGAGCATCGCGCCGAGTTTGTTATAACTTGGAGCGAGCCCCTCCCCACGAAGCCCGCGGGGTTCATACTAGAGGAGATGTCGCCTCCAGAGACGCCACTACAAGCGACGCCGCAACAGGCGACACCGCCGCCGCCCATACTACAGGAGACGCCACCACAGACGACGCCGCAACAGGCGACCGCGCCGCCACCCACGCCACCGGAGACAGCGATGGACGCCGACGAGGAGTGGCGACCAATCCGACTGCCCGCCCGGCCAGCGTTACAACGCCAGGTGTCGGAGCCAGCGCCGCCACCACCCAAGACGCCTACACTACAGCGGCAGGCATCTTGGCCCGACGCGGGAGCAGCACAGTGGGTGGAGCTGCGGCGTGAGGAGTGGCCATCGGAGATAAAAGAACACGCCGCCCGGATGGAAGCCCAAGGCAGCGGGCGCACCGCCCGCATCGTCTGGGTAAGGGGGACGAAGCATAGGGTGCGGCGGACACGCATCGGATGCCGGGTCTTCAGATATGTCTGAAAGAAATTGTAAAATATTTCAGAATAAAAAAAAAGAGATATATACATATATATAAAGCACATATTTTACAATTTTGGGTTGCCCGTTGGGAGTTGGTTCACCATCGCTGCCTGCCACGCGACTGTCTTCCGGTTGCCGTGCTGAGGCGTAGACGCGTTTTGTTGGCCGAATCCTCGCGATTTTGCTGTGAGCTGTGCGCGAATGAGGAGTGTGCCGCAAAATGCCAGTCGGCGTCAAAGTTCGGCACCGGTGGCAGTTGCGAACGACATCGATGTGACCAGCTCCCAACAACAATCCAGAATTTGAATGTACCCGCCAAGAGTTCCAGCCGCAAACGGAGATCAGCGACGAGCCTTCGACAGCAGCAGAGAGGACGACGAGGGATATGGTGAGGCAGGTGGCCGCCGCACGAGTGCCAAAGCCACCGGAGACTGCAGAACCAAAAGGTGAGTTGTGCAGGAGCGTCCGGCGTGGGCGGAGGCAGCGGCGGCCCATATTGCACGCGGGCATGCAGTCGGAGATGTGGCTGTTTGCTATGAGAGTGTGACTACAGACGCCTGCCACGCGAATGGCTCCACCGGCCATGGATCGCCAGGTGTCGGTAAAGCTTGGCAACCGAATCCTCGCGCACTGGCCAGCGACTCCGCTGGAGCTGTGCGCGAAAGAGGAGGTGGCCAACAAGCGCACCGACACCAAAGATCTGGACACCGGTGTCCATTTGCGAACGACGTCTGTGGCCCGATCTCATAGCAGCAGTGCATGTATTGACTGCGATGCCCCACCGGAGCATCCCCAAGGGCCCAAGAAGCAACAGGGATCAGCAGAGAGACGTCTCCAGCGGCGAGGGACAGCATACGCCAAATGGGCGAAATGGCCATTGCCGTGCGCATGTGCGACAATGCCACTGGGGGCTGCAAAACCGAAAGGCGAGTTTTGCAGCAGCGCCCGGCGTGGGCATTGGCAGCGGCAGGCCATCAGGTCAAGGGGCATGGAGGAAAAGATGCCCAACCTGGAAAACAATATTTTATTAAAGTTTAGTAGAGACTTATAAAAATATTAGCCCCATTCACTTACCGGCAGAGTGCAGCATTGCCAGCGGTAAGGGTAAATACAGCTGTTAACACTAACAGAGCGTTAACAGCAGCGATCAGCGCAAAATGGAGCATCAAGGGATGGAGCGACGCAAAACGGAGCAGCGCAGCGGAGGCGGGCGCCAAGTTCAAACACGATGGTCTCGTGTTTTCCCGAAGGAAGAGGGGAGTGTGAGGAGCAATATGGGTATGCACGTAGTAATGTATATAAACGTATGTATTTGCTGTGCGTTTATATGCATATACGTGCATATACATGTTGCTCCACACAGCGACGCGAATACTGTA
>JAWNPK010000115.1:0-162984 GCA_035047565.1 Drosophila mulleri | reverse complement strand
TGTCGCGTTCGGTCATAGTCAAAGGTGGACTCTGGTCCAATATGAAATTGTTTGTCATTTAGCACAGTCTTGCCCAAGTCCAGCACATTGATGATGGCCAAATAGTTAAACGCCAAGTTCGGCGTATTGACGAAACTTTTTGGTGCCAGACCAGGCAACTGTTGATATGTGAACTGCAGCACGTCCAAGCAACGAGTGAATTTGGCGAACTCCGCCAGAGCTGCGGTTGGCGTTGCCTCTGCATTGATCAGCGCCTCGAGGATGCTGCGGAGCCGTTTAACGGGCCAGGCCTTGGAGCTGCTGTGCTTGGCCTCGGCTGCTATCAGCTGCATGCACACTCTGAGCGCACCGCCTGCTTCCTCCTTGGAGGCAGATCCCAAGTTGGCCAGCAATAAGGACCAAGCTTTATTGTATTGTATTTGACATGTTGCGTTGGGTTCCTGTGCGTTGGCCTGAGCATTGATCTTGCACTTTTTATTTTCGGCAGTCGAAATGAGTTTGCGCTTGAGTAGATTTCTGAAGATCACCTCAAGCATGTACATAATGCCGACGGCATTGCTGTCAGGATTTTCCTGTAAAATTGTGACATTACATATTATTTCTTTTTTACGTTTAATCAACGGTGATTTACTTACCAATAGATTAACAATTTGCTTTAGAGCTTTTGTGGGTTCAGAGGACTGGAATTCAAGAAATCGTTGGCTTTTTGCTGTAAAGCAGCTGGCACATTCGCACGCTTTGCAGCCAACTCTGCAGCCTGTTTATTGCCCGATTTATTTTCTAAATTATTTTGTTTCATACTGCACTAGTTACCATTCAATAATATTTAAAAAACAAAACATGCAGAAAATAATAAAACGTGCGCGCAGTTGAAATGCTGCCAACTCGTTCAACTATTTACGCAGAATTTGTCTATAATTAGTACATTTTTGTCACTGCTTAGCACATGTGTGCGTAAGTATGTATATACGCTTAAATATCCATTAAGAGCTATTATTTTTGCCGAAAATTGTGTGTAATTAACAGATAACCGACATGAATGTCAGTACGGATTTTAAGCCTGTGCTGACCCGCGCCGCGCTTGCGTTGAAGAAACCATCAGATGACGTTGAATTTAAGGCTTTGGTATTCCAGGAACCACACGCGACAAAAACAACAAACAAACCAGAGAAATCAACAGATAGTAGGACAGGCAAAACTATTGTAAAGAGGCCAAAGGAGGAGGATAATGAATTTGACATTAAGAAAGCACGCCAAGAGGTGCTCAACTTTGCCATATCCAACCAACGGACGATCAAGAACAAACGAAAAATGGAAATATTTCAGTTGGTCAAACTTGGCGCCAAGCCACCTAAAAAGGCATACAAAAACTATAAGGAGCTGAAGGCGGAGCGCAAACGATTAAAGGATGCTCGAGAGGAACGCAAGAAATTCCATCAATTGGGCAAAACTCAAACTGGCGCTGCGAGCGTCAAGTGCAACAAGAAAACGAAAGAAAAGCGGCGAGCGCCTGTTGCTAATATTAGCGAGCATTATGGCAAAGCAGAGCCGAAGTTTAAGAAACGAAATTAAAAGACTTAAAACTATATTAGTGACTTTTCAATTGTAGTGGGGTAAAAGTTAGAATGTTGTAAACAAACTAGTAGATATATTAATACATATACATATACATATTCATGTGTGCGTCTTCATTAGTGAATTTCTAAGTCTTAGAACTAAATGGCAACGCCACAAACTTGGAGCTGCCAATCTTTTGTAAATCATCTGGCTTTTTGTTGGTGTTTTTGTTTTTTTTTTTTTTTGCACTTGATATTTGTCAGTTGTGCGATTACGTGAATTCTGTTGAACGTTTACGTTTGTGTTGAATTTGCCATAAAAATGAACGCAGCCCCACGCGCCGCCTTCAACCAACTGCTACGACGTGGCTACAGCCAAGCTGCTAAGGGCACAGGTGCCTCAAGACCCGCACCAAGCAGCGGTCGAGTCGCCGCCACACCTGGACCAGCAGCACCACCCGTTAAGAACGTAACTGGACTAAGCAGCGCCTGTGTGAGGCCGACATCGACACCAGTTGGTCCTGGAGCATCTCCAACTGGCAACTACAAAGTTCCCGAATATTTCTGTTTCAATCGGTTCAGTTATGCGGAGGCTGAGGTCGAAATGGCCAAATACCGTTGCCCACAGCCATCTGCATTGAATAAAAACTAAAATACTGTAATTAACGAGCAAAGAGTCATATAAAGAAATGTTATTAATTAAAATACATATATAATAAATGATTTTCGATGATACGGGAACATATCCACAAGAATAGACCAAAACAAGACACATACGGGCTCACGTACATATATAAATATATTTTTATACACATATGTATGTATGTATAATTATATATGTATATGCATGCGTAGATATGTATGTATAAAAATATTAAAATGTATGCACGTATGTATATATTGGGCATGCCCACCTGTTACACAAGGTTGGCAGCCCAACACATTTGGGCACCAGTTGGCAGTCCGCTTTGCTTCTTTTATTTTTGCACTCGCTCTTCTCTCTCCTCTTCCACTTCTATTTCTCTTTATAATTTCATGGCGAGTGGCAGTGCTGTGGTGTTCTGGGTAATCGACATCGAAAATATTGAGCGCGGGAAGTGATATTATTACAGTTTAGCATCCAATTTGTCAATGTAAAAAGGAAAAATAAATATAATAAATTTTTTAATTTAATTTGTGTTAAATTCCAAGTGTATCAAACCTCAAACAAAAACAATTATAAAAACAAAACTATACAATTTGTTGCACGGCGCAAGCCACGGGGTAGCAGCTCTGTTTGTGCGTGTATGTGTGGTACAGTTGGGTAGAAAAACATTGCTGGCCTGGCAGCGCCGCACAAATTTATGAGTTCCAGAGCAAAAGCAAAGCGAGCGAAAAAAACCAAAAAGATCTTTGCAAAACAAAAACAGTGACGTTATGGAAATTTCGTCGAATACTATTACTGACAAAGACAATGCAAATACAATCATTTAACTGCAAATAAATATGGATAGCGTTGCCAATTTGCTGTTATAATTCACAACAGGGACGTCTTGTCGAGCGCAATCGAAAACGCAGTGCAGTGAAAGTGTGCGAAACAGAAATCACAGAAATCGCTTAGGAAAAGGAAAAACCGAAAAATGTAAAACCATTTAATGTAAGTGCGAGACGATTTTCAAAATGCAGCAGTGATACAATTAAATAATGTGTCATTGAAATGCGACAAGAGAGATATGTACATGCACTATGTGTGTGTGTATGTAAATATATATTAATATTAGATATATATGAGTGTATGTACATACAACTGGCGCGCAAAAATCAACGTAGTTGCTAATAGAGCACCAAAAATGACAAAAAATGGGCGCCAGAGTTGTCGCACAATTAGAATAGGGAGGAGGACGTGATGAGCTATTTGAACACGAAATAAGCACGCACAGATAAAACATTTAATTATATTAATATGATTATAAGATTTGAGGAGAATTTTTAAAATATTCAAAAGTTTTTTTATTCATAATAAATATATACACATATATATGTACTATTGTGTTTTGTTATTTATATGCATATATTAATGTACGATTAACATATTCAAATGCCATTCACGAAGCAGCGAGACGCCCATCTCTATTTAGAGCTCTGGCCGTGTTGCCATTACACTGCATTTCAAGTTTTGTTTTGTTTTTATGTTTTATTTATTATTCCTTGCATATTTGCGATTACAAATAGTTTATACGATTTTTAATTAATTTCAGTGACTTATGAAAAATGCGAGCTGGAAAAAAGACGGAAGCTGAGATAGGAAAGACTCGACCGTGTATAGTATACGTGAAAAATCTAAAGGAATCCGAAGCCACCGATATAATCAACAACTCATTATCGACCACATCCGGTAAACAAACGAAAGCATTGCGTATCTCGACAAGGCGAACTATTAAGGAAAAAGATCTGGATCAGCTAGTAATAGAGACAACGCGAGCGACGCGCACCTCCAAACGAGCGACGACCGTTACAAACATTGAGCTATCTCCAACCAAACTTAAACCAATTGTGAACACTCCACGCACGCGTAATACGAAAGCCGACGAACCATCTACAGTACCGCGAGCCGCAGCCAAGACGGCGAAACCGCAAATCAAGCCAGTGGCAACACCAGTGACCAAGCGGCGCAACACAGCGCTAATATTACCCGTGGCCCGGCCGTGCACTCCGCTGAGGAAGCGGCGTGACACGTTATCCCAGACCCAGTCCCAGCCACAGCCACAGCCCGAGGAGACCGTTAGCGACCCGAAAGCGAAAATGTACAAACAGTCAAAGCTGGCTTCCACGGCAGCGGCAACGCCGCCGCCAACTATTGCTGCAAGTCGTTCGCGCCGTTCGATCAAACCGAATCCGAAATATGCCAGCGATGATATGGTGACGCCAAAGTATGTGGCCGCATTGGCCAGTGAGAGTACGGGCAAGCGTTCGGTCAAGCATCTGTTTGCCGACGACGATGACGACGAGGACGAGGATCTGCGCGATCTGATCGAGGAGGACAACGACGACGAGCTGACCGACGCGGCATTCAATCCGCAGCTGCACAAATCCGACGATGACGATGACATCAGTGAGCGCGACTTTGAGCAGCAGCTGCGACGAGAGAAGGTGCCGCCGAAACGTGGACGTGGACGTCCACCGAAATCGGCCAGTGCCTCGACAGCCGCGAGCAACAACAGTCTGCAGTCCCAGGCGGGACGTGGCGGAGCCACACACTTGCAGCAGCTGCGACGGACCATGGCGCCCAATCTGGCGCGCTCCCACGTCAAGGTGATGGCTTCGCCGACGGTGGGCAACAAGCGAAAGCTCGAAGATCACAATGATGGGCCCATAGCACGCAAGCGCATGACCAGCGACTGGCCGGTCATCAATGGCAGCACATCTGCGTCCAAGACGTCGGGTCTCACACTGCCCAAATCCAAGGTAGTCGTGAGCAGCAGCAGTGGAAACAACAGCAGCAGCGGCGGTGCCAGCAATGCCAGCGGTGGCTTACGAATGCTGCAATCGACCAATGCCAAGGCACGGCCGCCGTCCACTTACAAAGTGGCTACGCCCACAGGTGGCGGCGTGCGCAATGCTGGTGCCACTCAAGTGGTGCGCACAGGCACAGTGGGCCGTCCGTCCGGCTCGACCAATGTGCTCAAAGTGCAGAAGGCGACGGCAGCATCAGCTGCGAATGCTGCGGTCACAGCCATGAAAGCGACAGAAGCAGACGATGTGCCCACGTTCACCATCGTCAACATTGATGACATTATTAACCAGGACGATGTGCTCATTACACGCTCCTCTTCCAATGGCGGCGGCAACAAGAAATTGCTCTCTGGCGCGAGGAGCAACAACAATGCGCGCACAAATCAATCCACATCCTCCCCCATAACAGCGATGAGCAGCAGCAGGAATAGCGGCGGCACGCCAGGCGCCAATGCGGCAAATAAGCGTCTTAAGACAACAGCAACTGGAGTGGGAACAGCATCGGGAGCTGGAGCGACGGCCAAGTATCCATTGACGGTTAATCATAATAAACAGACATCGCTGGTCGTCTCTGTGGGTCAGGCGAAGCCGCGTCCGCGCATCCTCAATGCCGAAATGGGCAAGAAGACGCAGCCGATGATGAAGCCACTGATGAGCATGGGCAAGGAGTTGTGTCCGATGACCGATGGCGACAACACCGAGGATGAGGATATGGCCAACGATCTGGCTGACGATGACATCACCATATCACCGCCTCCAGCAGCAGCTTCAAATCAGACGCGCCTAATGCGCAGTGTACAGACGAATACCACAAAATGGATGCCCAATCGACGTCAAGTGCTCTCGGCGACAGCGTCGTCCAATGCCAGCAACAATCAAAGGCATCAGCAACAGCAGCATCAGCAGCATCAGCAGCATCAGCAGCAACAGCAGCAACAGCAGCAACAGCAACATCATCAGCTGCAACAGCAACAGGATCGCAAGCTGACCAAGCTGCTGGGCGAGGGCAGCGATGATGATGTGTTCAAGAAACCGGCCAGTCCGTCGACATCGACGACTACGGTGCGTCGCTACAAGGAATATGCAACAGATGAGGATACAACGGTGACGACAGCCGAACCGGAACTGGACGGCAAACCGCCCAAATACTTTCCGCCGGAGACAACCACATATTGTGAGGAGGATGGCAGAATAGTCAAGAAGATAACCTGCTATGAGACCTGGCATGTGATCAGTACGCCCAAAGAGCCGTCGAACAAGACTCGCCAGCAGCGCACCTGCCTCGAAATGGCGCTGGTCAAGCTGGCCAATATGGCGACAAGCATCAAGGTCCCGTCCACCAGGTGGACAAGCAAGGTGACCCTCTACAAGCTGTCGCCATCGCTGCAGCGCCAGACAATAACCGTATTCAAGGGAGATCTGAAGAGCTACAATATACCCGAAGAGGAGCGCCACAAATATCAGCCGTCGTGCGTTCTCTTCCGGCGCTCCGTGATCGATCGGAGCAAGTGCCGTGTACCGTTCGATCGTGCCATCATATTCAAGAACAAATGCTTCTATGCCAACATCGACGGCAAGCATGTGAATCTGCTGGGTGCACCCGAGGTGGTCAGCACCTTCAGGGATGTGGAGATTCTGATCGATGTTGTTGACTCGCTGACTCTGTCCAGCGATCTTGTCGAGATGGTCACCTCCAAGTAATGAGTTGGCCTGGTTATGTAGGGATGCGAGATCACTGAGGAGGAAAGTACATACATACTCCAGTATGTATGTGTGCGAATGGAAATATATGCATACATACACACACACACACACAAAATTAAACACCCACACACACATATATATATACATATATACAGATATATGTATATTCTATTTTTTTGGATTATCTATAATCTATTTTTTTTTATTCGATTTAAATTAGTTGTAATAGTTACTTTAGCGTAATAGTTACTTTAGCTGTTCGTTATATCTACATAAATGTAATAAAAGAAAAAAAAAAAGGATTTAAAGGATTTAAAGGTAAACTTCACTAAACCCAATTACCGATACAAAATCCTGGAAATCTATATATATATAGATGTATCTATATAAAGTGTTTCAAAACTCTGAATGGACGAATGACTTTCAGTGTGAAATGTATAATTTTAACATAACTTAAAAAAAATATATATATATATATATAAAGTCGTAGGATTAAGTTTTGAAAAAAGAAATACCACTTTTTAATTTGCAAATAATAAAATACAATTTTAGTTGATTAATATTTGATGTAATAATACAAAATAACCATTGTACACCCAAATGGCCGGTGTAATATAATATTAAATAATATTAATAGGAATTATAATGATAACGATAAAATAATAATAATTTTAATTCTATGTAAAGCGATGAGAATGTGTAATCAATAAAATATTTAATTTTTATTTCTATGTAAAGCAATGAAAAGTGTAATCAATAAAATGATTTGATTTTATTATGTGAAATGCAAAAAATAAGAACATATTTTAATTATTTTCGATGAAATTAATAGCAATTTTTTTTTTTTAATTTTAATTTTAAACTGCTCTTTTTTGTGACCATATGCTGATTAAACATAATATCAAATATCCAATACAATGCCTTTTTATTCTTTTAAATACGGTAGGGCAGGGGAGAGGGGACATCATAAATAAATCTATGTATGAATTTAATTTAATCTGAAATGATAATCGAACAATTCTAGCCAGTGTGTACACACTTCTACTGCATCGAAATGCAATAGGATCTTTATTGAATCTTAATATAAATCATTGTACTAAAAGACAAATACATACATACATACATATGTACAACATACATACATAGCTGCATAGCTAGCGGCTAAAAATAGTTGTGCAGCAAACACGTACACTTGCTTCTACAACTTATGAATACAAAGAAAAATCGATATGCGAATATATAAAGAAGAGTAAACTTTTAGCCAGAAAAATAATAATATAAGTGCAACATATTTATTACTTTTAAGATTATAGCTTAAAAAAAAAAAAAAACATTTCATATTATTTAATTTTTTCTTTTCTTAACAATAATTTTTCTAAACAAATGCCTATCGATAGCTATCGCCCAGTTTCGATATGTCTTTTGTGTTTTTGGGTAAGCGTGGCAGCATCCCTGGTTCGATACGTGTATCGATATCAGTCTAGCGCTGTCAATTATTTACCTATATATATATATTTTTGTCTCCCCAAAAATTATAAATTTAAACGCCCAAGAGAAAAACAATTGTACACAATATTGCAAAGTGTGCGAACGCGTGAAAAAAACGCCCGCAAATGCTCGCCAAGCATTGTTGAGCCGCAATAAACGCAGTGGAACGCCAAAAAAAAAAAAAACTACAAATGAAGGAGGCGGAGAGCTGCTGCGGCTCCATTGACAACCCAACCCAAAAAGCATAAGCGAGAGGAGTACATACATGTAAAAAGTAAAAAAAAACTAGAAAGAAAGAAAGAACAAAAAAAGGGAAAACTACACGAAAATTTGGCGAGTGTGTGCAGCGAAAAAGAGTGTAGACCATATATAATAAATAAATATATACAAAAATATATAGTAATATAATTGGTTGAATCGAATTGAAATTCAGCCACAATGGATACAGAGAGACCAAATAGCCAAGAGACAAAAGTCATTTATCACATTGACGATGAGAGCACACCGTATCTGGTCAAAATCCCGATACCATCTGCTCAGGTCACGCTCAAAGACTTCAAAATGGTGCTCAACAAACAGAACAACAATTACAAATATTTCTTCAAGTCAATGGACGCTGATTTCGGTGTGGTCAAAGAGGAAATTGCGGACGATGCCACAATACTGCCTTGCTTCAATGGACGCGTCGTCTCCTGGCTGGTCTCGGCCGATGGCACCAATCAGTCGGACAATTGTTCTGAGCTGCCGCCCAGCGAATGCGAGATGCGTGTGCGTAATCACTTGGCGCTCCAGCAGCAGCAGCAGCAACAACACCAGCAACAGCAGCAGCAGCAACAACAGCAGCAACACCAACAGCAGCAACAGCTACAGCAGCAACAGCAACAACAACAACAACATAAGCTCGGACCATTGCAAATGCTGCAGCCGCCGCCACTCACATATCAATCGGCCTCGGTGCTATCGAGCGATCTGGACTCCACCAGTCTCTTTGGCACCGAGTCGGAGCTGACATTGGATCGCGATATGACCGACTATAGCAGCGTGCAGCGGCTGCAGGTGCGCAAGAAGCCGCAACGTCGCAAAAAGCGGGCGCCCAGCATGTCCCGCACTTCGTCGTACAGCTCCATCACGGACTCGACCATGTCGCTGAACATCATCACCGTTTCGATTAATATGGAGGCGGTCAACTTTCTGGGCATATCCATTGTGGGACAATCGAATCGCGGCGGCGACGGCGGCATCTATGTGGGCAGCATCATGAAGGGCGGCGCCGTAGCGTTGGACGGCCGGATTGAGCCCGGTGACATGATCCTGCAGGTGAACGATGTGAACTTTGAGAATATGACCAATGATGAGGCGGTGCGTGTGCTGCGCGAGGTGGTCCAGAAGCCGGGACCCATCAAGCTGGTGGTGGCCAAATGCTGGGATCCAAATCCAAAGGGTTACTTTACCATACCACGAACGGAGCCGGTCCGGCCCATCGATCCGGGCGCCTGGGTGGCGCACACACAGGCGCTAACCTCGCATGACAGTATTATGGCGGATATACCGGAGCCGATCAAGGAGCGGCTCGATCAGAATAATCTCGAGGAGATTGTCAAGGCCATGACGAAGCCGGATAGTGGACTGGAGATACGCGATCGCATGTGGCTAAAGATCACCATACCAAATGCGTTCATTGGCGCCGATGCGGTCAATTGGGTGCTGGAGAACGTTGAGGATGTGCAGGATCGGCGGGAGGCGCGCCGCATTGTGTCCGCAATGCTGCGCAACAATTACATTAAGCACACGGTCAATAAGCTGACCTTCTCCGAGCAGTGCTATTATGTGGTGAATGAGGAGCGCAATCCAAATATGCGTGCCCAGATGCATCCGCTGGCGCATGCGCTGAGCCATGCCGACACGGAGAGCATCACCAGCGACATTGGGCCGTTGCCAAATCCGCCGATCTATATGCCATACTCGGCCACGTACAATCCAAGTCACGGCTATCAGCCGATACAGTACGGCATCGCCGAGCGCCACATCTCGTCCGGTTCGAGCAGCTCCGATGTGCTCACCAGCAAGGATATATCTGCATCGCAAAGCGACATCACCTCTGTCATACATCAGACCAATCAGCTGACCATCGCTGCCCATGGCTCCAACAAGTCGTCGGGCTCATCGAATCGCGGTGGCGGAGGAGGAGGCGGTGGTGGTGGCGGCGGCGGCAATACCAACGATCAGGACGTATCCGTATTTAATTACGTATTGTAGAAATTTTTTGCAATGAAATTGTGTGTTTATTATTAATTAATTAATTAATATAATTATTCTTTTTATACATATACGAGTATACAACAAACAAACAAACAATATAATATGTATATTTATAAGTCATGCTGATAATGATGATGGAAATGAAGAAGAAGGAGGTGAGGATAAAGATGGAGATGGAGATGATTCAGATGAGATGGATACAATGGATACAGTGTCAACTAGAAATTAGTTCGAATTGCGTTTGCCGTGGCTGCTCACGCGGCCCGCAGGCAAAATGAGAGAGAACATCGCATGTTGGATGAATGTAAGCCAGTTAAATGAGTATAAGAATGAGATGATAATTTTGAATAAAGTTCTAAGAATTTAGTAATCAAAAAGCAAAAAACAAACAAAAAAATAAAAAAATATAACAAATAATCTTGATGTTTATATTTGCCAGGGAATAGCAAAGTGATTTCCCTAAAGCAGTTTATTCACTGAAAAATTGGAGAAATTCAGCTAATTATATTTTATTGAGGTTGTTAAACTTTGTATGGACAATACATCTAGTCATATGTCTGCTAAGCAAGTTTTGTATACAGCATGTCTGGGTATCAATCAGATGGCTTTTTAGATTTCCATTCAATTTGATCGATTCGTGTAACAAAATGTTGCATTGATATTTGGTCAACACAATAATAGCAATTTCAATTCAAATGAAGCGCCAAATTGGCAGCCTACCAACACTGTGTATGCACTGCAATCGATATCGATAACAAATTATCGAGTTAATGTAAATTTAGTCCAAACAAAATATGGCTGCAGAAGTAAATGCTGAAGAATTGGAGAACTATTATCTAATGCTCGAAGCGGGCAATATACCAGAGTTACAATGGCAATTCCCTGGACGACGGCCGCCTTCGCCGGACGCCAATGCCGGCAGCAACAATAAGGAATTGGAAACCGCCGCCGAAACTGTGGAGCAAGAGTAAGTCAACAGTGTGAGAGCGAAAGAGAGTGAGAGACATTCGATGTATAATTATTAATTTACTATCAATTGCAGACCGCAGAAGGCAAACGATTTTGATTTCAGCGACGATGTTGCGCCCACTCAAATGCGCGTACGCAGCCAGACTTCGACGCCAAAGTCCGCCAAAAAGAAGACGGCCAACTTTGCCGGCGTTATGGAGACGCTTAAGAAGAAGAAGACTGAGGGCTCCTAGCATACAATAAGGCTGCATGTGAGACGATAAGAGAATATGCAGATATGTATGTACATGTGTATGTATATATACATACGTATGCAAACATGTATATATGTATGTTTATAAGTATATGTGGAGGAACCTAAATGAAAATGAAATTCCACGAAGGAGCTAGATTAAGTACTATAATACTTCCGATACTATATTTGGAATTGATAAACTCCATATCGGAATATTGTTATAAGCTAGAGTGTAATGCCAACGATGTAAACATTTGAGAATTGAATGTTCATCAGCTCAGTCAATAATGCAATACGATTTAGTTATAAGCTATACCTAACTGGAACAAATATCTGTTGCAAAAACTATATTTGCCTTGAAACATATGTACATATATATTATATATTGGACAAACTTTCTCGCATGAAATTTTCAATTTTTCATTCTTATCATTATTATGTATGTATATCTATCTCGCTCTCTTTCATTTTTATGTGAATATAGCACATGTTAAACATTTGAATATCGCTATAAATGTATCTAATTTGAACGAATAACTAGAAGTAAGCATATTTCATTTTAATAAATGTGAACGATTTTTTGTTTCAGTTTATTTCTAGATAAATCATATCTATAACTTTGTATATAATATATACATTAAATCAAATCGTAAAATAGAAAATATTACTTGATATTTGTTGCATTTCCTTCCGATTATCATAAATGTTGATTAGCTTTAAAAGCTTTTCATGTCATGATAATAATAATTATCACTCGCTATTGATAATATCCATGGCTGTTGAAACTATCATTAAATATTCTATTTATATGACGGCATATGTTATATAGCTATCTCGCTTTCTCTTTAATTATGTTTCTTTTTCATATTGCTGCATTTGCTCTTCTATGAGACCCTTGACTTGGCTCTTTCTCTCTCTCTCTCTCTCTCACACTCTCAAAATAAAACGGTTTTTCTTTTAATTCACTTCATCAATAGTTTTTTTTTATTGTTTATTTTTTATACATAATATACATAACATATACATTAACTATATGTGCACAGATATTTGTTGAGTAAATGTTACATAAAATACGTTTTCATATATTGGCTTGATTAGATTTACACATATGTATGTATATAATAAGTAGACTTCAAATACAGCGTACACGCCACTTTTGTACATTTTTAGTTATATATTTTCTTTATATATAATATATATGTATGTATGTATATATCAAGCTAAGCAAAATGTAACAAATGTTGTCTAAATGTTATAACAAACTAAAATGAGAATCTGATTAGAAGGTAAAATGTGTGAAAAAAAAAGACATCAGGCGATGTGTGTTAGTTGATGATGCTAAAGTACAGTAAAATATACATATGTATATATAAATATCTTTATATATATAATGATGATGACGTATGTTGTATAATAATATAGCTTAAGTTCAAATGAAACTTTGTTGCCGTAAAGCACGTGCGTCCGACGTTTTAGAAACGTCTATGTGTGTGTGTGTGTGTGTGTGTATATATAACAACTTAAAATGATAAAAAGAAAACATTAACAATGCAATTTCAATGCTGCTGTCATATCGAACACGCCCTCTTCCAATTTCAGATTGGGGCGCACTATCCTATACACATGAACTAAGCGCTCATTATGTTCTCTGCTCGCCCGTTTCTGCCAATGATTCATGTCATTCGTTCTCTAACGTTATACTTCTGTTGAATTGTTGTTGTTGCTGCTGCTGCTGCTGCTGATGATGATGATGTTGTTGTTGTTGTGGTTGCTGCTGCTGTTGCTGATTGCTCGCTGCGGCAGCAATATTATCACCAGTTTCGCGTGTTATGATTTGTATGATTTGCTGAAATGATGGACGCGATTTGGGCGTCTCATGCCAACAGGGACGCATCAGCTCATTGTAAACGAAATCCGAGCATAGCTCCGGCTTAGGCAGACTGCAAAAAACCCAAACGAGTTGGGATCAGCGTGAACATTTTCTTCAAATTGAAGCGACTTACCGTTCGCCCGCCCGCAGTCGATTTAGGAACTCTTCCTGTGTCAAATCTTGTCCCGGCACCAGATTTGGTATCTCGCCGCGTGAGAACATTTCGAACAGCGTCACACCATAGCTCCACACATCGGAATACGATGAAAATTTGCAGGTTTCAATTGCCTCCGGCGAGTACCTGCAGGTGGAGTGGAGCGGATTGAAATTGAATTCAACATTATTAGCTTTTCCACTCACCATTTAATTGGTATATCCCGCTGACTGATGCCGTAGTAGTAGCCATCGGCATTGGCGAACTGCGCCAGGCCAAAATCCGAGATTTTCACACAGGAGCGATCGACTAGAATGTTGCGTGCTGCCAGGTCGCGATGTATCAGACCCTTGCCAGATAAATAGTTCATGCCCTGCAAGCCATACGTGTTGATTAAAGTGATTCCATATATCCATATATTTCTACTCACGTGGGCTATGTCCAGGGCGAAGGTTAGGAGGCGGGCATTGGTGAGGCTGGGCTTGCGTGAGCTCAAATAGACAATGAACGAGCCAAACTCGAAGTACTCCATGATGATGCTCAGCGACTTTTCGGCCCAATACTTGAACTTGACCACATTGGGATGATCGAGCTTGCGCATGATGTCGATTTCGCGCAGAAAATCATTGGTCACCTGCACAGTCTTGAGCTTCTTGATGGCCACCTGCTCCTTGGGCCGATCCTTGTCGTGATATTCGAGCTCGCCCCGGTAAACGGTGCCGTAGTGGCCCTGGCCAATCTTGTGCTTCTCACGATAGATGACCTTGCAGTCGTACAATTGTATGACCAGCGGCAAATCGTGCGAATTGGCAAAGAACTCACTGCTCAGGCCAACGGCTCCGTTGCACAGCGTCAGGCTGTCCGTGTCGGCCGAATGGAGTCGGCCATTGGCCATGCCGTAGCCATAGCCATCCGAGTAGTCGACTAAATGGAAATAGAGATTGAGTAAATCATTCAGTCAAAAGCTCTAGCTTAGAGTTGAATTGAAAGTCTGCTCAGAGATAAGCATGAGTGGTCCTGTCCTTGTCTTAAGGCCTATAGTAAATATGTATAATATTGAAAACATTTGGGATTTGCATACCCTGAATCCATTGAAAATGGGAAATCAGGGCATAATGGTTTTGTGTAAAGTATGTAACAGGCAGAAGGAATCATCGCAGACCCCATAAAGTATATATATTCTTGATCAAGACGATGAGCTGAGTCGATATAGCCCTGTCCGTCTGTCCGTCCGTCCGTATGAGTGCGTCGATCTCAGAAGTTATAAGAGCTAGAGAGCTGAAATTTTGTACGCATACTCGTGTATACCATACGCAGTACGAGTTTATCATATTTTTTCGATAACTCGTTCGATATCTTTTTTATCGATGATAGTCGATAAATTGCTATTGTTTTTTCCGCCTTATTTGAACACTATTAAGCCTAGAGACTTAAGATTTACTGTGTATATACATTTGATGGATACACACAGTTTGTAATTTACAGATTTTGGATATCACGCCCCCTTCGCCCCCCATTTGTAAAAAACGTATATAAAGTACTAGAGACTTGTGCTTTGGAATGTACACACATTTATACATTATGAATACGTTCTGAAAGTTTCATTAAGATTGTACGTCTACAAACGAAATTATTCAAAAAATAAATTCTCATAATATTGCCCACACTGCAGCGCAGTCGCTGCTTACTGCGCAGTTAGCAGAGCGCGGGCCTATGCGTGCGGGTGGATGCATGTGTATGTATGTGTGCAGAATGATTGGAACATCAGCATGGAGGGTTCAGGGTATCTCCTAGTCGAGCAGTCTCGACTAGAGTTTTCTTACTTGTTTCTCTTCTTGAATTTTTTAAATACCCTGTTTGATATGCTCTCCCTAGTCACACAACACCATCTTTATAATACGACCTATTGCACCCCAGCACCTTCTATATCCACTTTATAAAACATTAGCCTTAACTATCTATAGCAGTCCGATATGATATGATATGATATGAAGCACATAAGAATATATAATCTTTCACTTTCTGAACTATCCTATTTAATAAGAGTATATTATTCATTCATTTCTCATTCTGCTCTGCTATGGCACCTCTTCTATATCCCTTTCTAATACCGTAGCCTAATCTATCCCTACATGCTTGCTTATAGCAATTGATCTTTAAGCACATACAGCCTTATATTCTCAAGCCTCTGGCGCTTAGTAATCTCCACTTACAGGACTCCATTTCTGTGTCAGGCACATCGTAGTTGCGTTGCAAACGATTCTTCACCGTATTCAATCGAGTGAAGATGTCGTGATGGCTGAATCGTTTGTCCGGATCATCGCTCCAGCCATCCATAATGGTGCTGTACATTTCGGGGGGACAGAGACGAGGATCCAGCGGCGCCAATATGCCACCATCAATGGATCGATGGCGTATGAGATCACGCTGCTTCAGCTGCTCCAGCGCCAGCTGGCCACGCGAGAATATCTCATAGATGGTGGTCGCAAATGCCCACAGCTGTGTGCTCGAATCCTGCTTGGCGCCCTCCAAGTTGTTGTAGTACTTGATCGGTATCCAAGGAGAGCTACAATAGAACGGACGTAAAAATAATCAGTTAAGTTTCGGCTGTGACTATTCGAATGGGTTGATTGGCTGCTCACTCGGATTGCTTGTACGGGCGTGGATAGCCTGGATCGCTGATTTTGGCATCGAGTACATACTTCTCCGAGTTGTATTTGGTAACATACAAATTGGCGCAGCGTATGTAGCTGTGTATTATCTTATTGTCCTCCAGATAGTGCATGCCGCGCACCAGACCGTGCATCACATCCAGCAGACAGTACATGCTAATGTTCGGATTCATTTGCAGAAACTTATTCAGCGGTCCGTATTTCGAGTACTCCATGACCATGGTATATGGCACCGACAGCGTTAGGCCGTACAGTTTGATGAACTGCGGCGACTGGATCAGGCTCCAGGTTTGCGCCAGCTGCATAAACTCCTCAAAGTTCGCATCGTACTTCAGCATCTTCATGGTGACGGGCACATCCTTGAACGAGCCCTGCTGTATCCAGTCGCCGCGCATTGTGAACATCTTGTCATCGTCGCTGTGATTAATCGAGTCTGTGGCAAGGAGATGCGCAGGTTGAATGTGAATATGAAAATAATGAATAGTAAATAAACGTCACTCATCATACCTCTGTACCATTGTAGGTCAGTTTTTGGATTGAAGATCTGCGGATTACGCCGTTGCAATTCCGCTTCACTCAATTCCGCTTCAGTCTTTTTGGTTTTCAAATTTTTTGGCAAGCAGAGCAGCAACAACGGCGGCTTATCATATTTCGATGCCGGTATCCGTATACGATCCGGGCTATCGGTGTGTATGCATTGCGCCAGCTCTGATAGCTGATCGAAGTAGTGCTCGTTGCTCTTGTAGGCCAGCTTCCATTGCTTGTCCTTGCGTATTATCTTAAACGTTTCCGTTTGGCAGCGTTCGTGATCGCTGTTTTTCGCCACGCTGCAAAATGTGCAAATATAATATTTAGTCGAGAATACTATATGCGGTATGTTCGACTAGAAGATACCCTGAGTTTTGTAATTTAGTAAGACCTGAACTTGAATCAATCGTATTGTATAAAATAAACATAAAACTAAATACAAAATAGGGTGGGATAAAGGATGAGAATGGAAAAGAAAAGAAAATAAAAAATAACTAGATCTAACTTGACATAAAGTTGACTATGAAATACATTTCAAGTCTACGGTTTTTATAGATCCTGAGAGTGACGTATTTATATACAATAACAGTCGGGCGGACAGAATCAGCTCGATGTGCTAATCGCGACTACATACATATATCTTTCGAGTTCTGTGGTTCAGCGTATAAATATTTGTTCTATATATAAATATGTGTACGTGTGTATGTGTGTGGCTTACATTCTCGTATTGATATCAATATAATATGTGTTATATTCGCGATCGCACTGCCGCACTATATAACTGCCGCACTTGTCGCCGTTCTCGTGAAGTTTCATAAACGAATAGCCGCCGCCGATGGGTCCATGGCAGTACAAACGATCCAGTTCCTCGAGCGAGGGTGTCTTATACGATGGACACAAGTCCTGCATCCATTTGACAGTCAATCTGAAATAGTATTGGGGTTTGCTATAGGCATTGTTTAAACTGCTAAAGATTCAGCTAGTTACCTTATGTAAATGCCCAAATATGATATGAACGACTTCATTTCGTGCTCCGCCTCGAAGCGCATGTGATATCCCTTGGGGAAGCCAACGATTTCCAGGCGCACCAGCTGTTCGCTTTCCTTGTACAGCGAGAAGATGTCCTCGACAACGGCAACGAGACTCCACTGCAATTAGTTTAGAGAGGGAGACTTTTGAAGAGGGGGTCGAAATAATATGGGCTGAGGTTAAAGCAAAACGAACGCCATAAACTGAATGTAGACGAGTGTAAAGGATTAGTTGGATAAAGAGATAGCTGAGAGATAAATACTGATAATAACGCTGATAATATTTGTATTATATTTTTTGAACATTTCCAGGGAATTCAATGGCAAACGCTTGAGTCTATATAATATACATAGATCGATTTATGGATGGTCTACATATACATATGTAGTGTAGATAGAAAAACAAAACAAATACTATAAGGTTTTCTCAATATTTGATAAATATGGAAAGATCCATATGTGATCCGATTGTTTTGAACATGAGACAATCGATGAGCTAACATATGAACAAGGCCTTTAATATATAGAGCTATTGGTATAAAAATAGAAATGCGTTATCTTGAAGAATTCCAATGTCAGATAAATTGAAATTTTCCTCGAGTACTTGCAGAAGAGCAGCTTCAATTGATCTAGAGATATGTCTCTATATATGTATATGTATATATATGTAAAGCCTTTAAGTTGATATGCCCCCTTCTTACGAATGGGGTATATGAGTTTATGCACATATGTATATACAACTCAGATATATATGTATGTATCTATATGCAACAGCTGGAGGCGAGTGTAGCATCATTGGTCGGCTGTTGACACAGAAGGAAGCAACAATTTGCAGCCTCTGTTTGGACTAAAATAAAGAGAGAGTATTGTTTGGTTATAGACGGCCGATTGCAGTGATTCTCTGATTAAATCATTCGAAATTGAATTGCTTTGATTAAGCATAACATTGGCATGACTCATGGATGACGACAGCGCCGCTTGAATTTCCTTGGAAATCTCGAAATGTCGCAACGGCCCACGATTACCCACCTTCAGCGTGGCCTCGGATGTGACGCGCGCCACCTTGAGGCCCGGCTCCGGCGAGTCATGATGCCAGAGCCTCACATAGACGGGTATCGAGTTGGGCAGCTGCTGATGGGATGATCTGTGGCGGCTCGGCTGAAACAGATGCTGGCGGCCCCGCAAGGTGTGCGTGTCGCTGCCGCTGTCGTTGCCGCGGTGATTGGCCCCCGGCCCGACTCCGCTAACTGTGGCCGAGAGCGTCGTATTGGAGCCGGTCATTAGCGTTGTCGTCGATGTGTGCGTTGAACTGCCGTTGTCCAGCGTCGGCGGCTCCGTTGTCGATTCGTTGGGAAAATACTCGACCGTCGCCTTAAACTGTTCGGTCAGGTAGGTGGGCGCCAAATGGCAAATTTGATGGACATAATGCCACTTGAGGCTGTCCACATTCGGCGGATCGCTGCTCAGCCGACGAAATGTGCTGCGGATTTTGGAGCGCACAAAGATGCGATGCGCACGCCACAGGCTGCGCGGCAAATAGCTTTTGTACGCCTTCTCCACATCCTGGGCGATTAGCTGCTGCTCCTCCTTGTCGATCAGCATGTCCATGACGGCCAGGCCCATCACCTTGTCCTTGTGCTCCGGATAGCGGATCTCGTTGATCTCCTCGTGCAGCATATCGTAGCGCATCTGATGGTACAGATACTTATGGCAGTGCACATCAATGACCGGCAGTTGTCGGTCCAGTTCCGGGACACGGAAACGCATGCGGAAACAGTAGCGCACATTGCAGTTGAGCAGCTCGCCCGGCAGCTGCCACTTGTGCTTCACTTTGTCGGCGGGCGTCGGATCGTTGTTATTGTTGTTGCTGTGCTCACGAATGCCGAACAACAGCACTGCCGTGGGCAGTATGTCCATGTGGCGGCACATTGTGGTGCATATTTCCTCGCAGTGGAGCGTCGGGGAGAACTTCTCGTAGCTGCCCTTGCGATAGTTGTAGACGTGGATGAGGCCATCGTTCTCGATGTTTTGGCTTGAGCTGCCGCTCTGCAGGGATGCGGTTGCCAGGCTGGCACTGTCCGCTAGCGAGGTGCGCCCGCTGCTGCTGTCGTCCATTGTTGCACCAATAACAACAAAAGCAACAACAACGGGAAAACTCTTCGACCACCTCCCACCCGCCAACGCCTGCAACTTACAGACGCTAGCTACAATCACCGTTTGGTTATGAATATGGTCGATTATATTGGGGCTTTGTACGGGTGCCACAGACACAGCCAAAGCCACAGCCTACGAAATCAAAACAAAACAAAAACAAATTCACTCAAATATATTTCTTCTTTTTTTCTTCCTTTTCTCTTTTTTCTTTTTTTTGCCTATTTTTGGCTCAGTTGGTGTTTGCGTCGGTGCTTCATTAATATGCCGTTTAATTGCTTAAATTTCCACGCACTAAATTGCACTTTTTTCTAATATTTAACTATCTACGTTGCGCAAAAAAATGTAAATATAGCGGATGGAAAAAAAAAATAATATGCACTATTAACATTGATTGTTTTTGTCTAGTTATTTTCTTTGAGGCAGGTATCGATAACTTGTTGCAGACTGTGTTGCATGGTTTTACAACACTCTCGGTATTTGCTGTCAATTGTCTGGCAGCACTGGCATGCCTGTCAATTCTTTATATAACCTCAAATCTAAAATTTCAAGTATCGGGCGAGAAGAGAAATAGTTTAATTTTTTGTGTAAATATATATTCACTGAAAACCTGACGAAAAGCTTTAACCATATATATCAGCTATGTCCGACTTCGAGAACCTAACCAGCAATGATAAGGAGCTGCAGGAGTTTCTTATGATTGAGAAACAGAAGGCACAGGTCAATGCACAGGTAACTGAATTGATTGCATATACATACATATGTATTTACATTTATTGAAATGATAATACATATATAACTATATACTTAGATACATGAGTTCAATGAGATCTGCTGGGAGAAATGCATTGGTAAGCCGAGCACCAAACTGGACCATGCCACAGAGACGTGTCTCAGCAATTGCGTCGACCGATTCATCGACACTTCGCTGCTGATAACACAGCGCTTCGCACAGATGCTGCAGAAGCAGAGTTCCGGCGGCATGTAGGCGATTGACTGACTAGTCACAGTACCGTTGTAGAGTACACTTCGTGTTGCAGCCAACAGCAAAAACCACAACAACAACAATAACAACAACAACAGAAGCCGCATCAGCATACACTTTTGTGAGCCCAACCTGAGCTGGAATTGCATGCGAACAATTTGTTTTTGTGCTTTACACACATACACACTCGTTTCCAACCAAATAATTTTGAAAATTACCTTGTAAGAAGTTTGATGTGCGATTCTCTCTGGACAATGCGGTGCAAAATTTTTATTCTGTCGTTCACCGTTCGTATTGCTAGCGACAAAACTGTCAAATTCTAAAAAACTAAGAAATCCAAAAAAGAAGCAAACAGAAGACAAGAAGAAGAATGAACTACATATAAAACGTGTACAATTTTATTTATTTTTTCTTTGTTGAAAAGTTAAGTGTTTGCTAAGTTAAAAAAAAAAAAACATTATAACAATGTTAATTACTGCTTAATGATTATTATTATACTATGATTCGTGCTGCGCCTCAATCTGTTTCTTTTTCAGCTGGCGATAGAGATCGACCATTTTGTTGCGTTCCCCCTCGAGCATGTTGCGTGTTGCAGCGGGCAGATCTTTGCGTTTGCCCTTCATTTGTAACTTTGTGGGCGCACTCGTTTCTGGGACTTTCTTTTTAGTGGGCGGAGAACTCTGTGTGGCCGCCGTTACGCTATCAGCAATCAGCGACTTGAGCAACAGATTTGCCTTGCGTCCCGGCCTGGGCACAGTCTCATCTTTGTTTGCCTTGCGCGGCAGAGTCTTCAGCGCAGGCGGCGCATGAACGATTTCACCAAATTTAATTACATCTCGCTTGTATTCCGAAAGAGGAGCAGGCTGCAAATGAATGAAAGGAAAATCAACAAATGAAGCATGTACATTATCTACAAATACAGCTGCGGTCATGAAAATAGTACTACCTCCTTCTTCGCCTCTTCATCGGCTTCCTTGAAGGCTCGCTTTATTAGCTCTTTGCGCGTCTTAGCATCCATGACATTCTTGACCACTGCATTGGTTTTTCTACGTCCATTTTTCAGATTGTGGCGTTCTTTTTGCTTCTGCTTGAGCAGCTCGTCAATCTCATTCTTGGGTCGCTTCTGTAGCGTTATTTCGCCCGTTTTCGGATTGCGTATAACATTGACACCATATTTCGCCTCGTATTGTGCTTCTCTCACGGATGCATTGGTTATGCGATTGACTCGCCGCAGATATTCCTCATCCGTTTCATTGTCGAACTGTTTGATTTTGCTTGACTTTTGGCCGCCTGTCGTAGTATTTGCCGTCTTTTTTGTTTTTGTCTCCTTGGGTTTGTCTTCCCTGCCGATATTACCGATCTTCAGCTTTTTACCCGTCTTGGCGGCCTCGACGATTCGTTTGAATTGCATGAAATTGTGCGACGTCCGCTGTTCGTCGTTTTGTGTCGGCGGGTTGTTCGTCACGTTGGCCAGCCTGTATGATAGAGAGGATATGCTATAAATTGAATCAACGATCGTTAAGTACATACTTTTTCTCTCTTTGTTCGATCTGCTTTAGTGGATCTCGTACTCCATGATGCTTGCGTACAGGTATTTTGCGTTTTCTCGCCATATCAACAAATGTTTCTTATAATGCTAGCAACGATATTACTCGTGGTCACGTTTATTCAAAATAAATGCAACAGCTGATTTTGTATATAAGTATCGGCGATATATCGATAGAGAGCAATTGGTAAAGTAATTTATTGGATGGTACTAATTTAATGCGTTTATTCATTTTGTAAGTTTTGTTCAGTTTTTGTTGTATTAATTTGTGTATCTCTTTAATATATAATTGTATTATTTATAAAAGTTATCGACTATCGTAGAAATCATCGATATTGCATAATTGGTTGCTGATAAACGGGTAGACCCGGCATGCTATCGAAGGGCTTGTATCTAAGGACTGCATAATAATACATATTTACACACAAGACATACACATGCGCTAATACGCATATAAATGTATGCAATTCATTCTTTTTCTATCAATTTGTATCTTCACACAAATAGCCCCATGCACATACATACATATCTAGCCATGTATGTGTGTTCATTGCAATTGCCGTGTTCTCAGTCTGCACTGCACATATGTACATATTTATGTATGTATGTATGTATTTAGCGCGCATGCGCCAAATATGCGAGACAAGCAGAAAGACAGAGGCAGGCAAACACAAGCAGCCACAGCCACAGCCAGAGCCAGCAGCCCAAGTAACTAGCGAGCTTATAAGAGAGCAGAAAATCGTAATATATTCAACGTGCTTCATGCTGAACGCAAACAGTAATTTATTTATATTTGACATAAAATGCTCGAGCCCTGTGCCAAACAAATGTCCTTTTGATGTGTGAACGTGTATGTAATACAGATAGTGATTAGTTATTTATCTAATTTTTTTAAATATTTTTTTTACCTACTGATTGTGACAATATTATTTTGATAAAAAAAAACTCAACTGCAATTTGCAGTGACAACTGAATACGGAAAATAGTGTGTACATATGTATGTACGGGCATACATATGTACATATGTATGTATGTACAATTGTACATTTGTTCAACGTGCGTGTTTTCAATTTTTTTCACTAATTTTTTTATACATATGTATTTATGTATAAGGATATACAAATTGTACAGGGGATGTTGCTTAAAAATGAATAGTGATGAGCGGCCCAGCAGCAGCAGCAGCAGCAGCAGCAAGCAAATAATTAAATACATAGTATGCAATACAGATAGATGTATGTACATACAATTAGACACACATCTACATACATACATATTTGCCCTCACATGTATGCCTGTAAGTATGTGTGTGTGCGAGTGTAGCGTGACAGCCGCAGCATCAGCTGCCAGAGCATCAGTGAGCTCATAACGGTGCGCGAAAACGTCGAAAACTTACTTTTTGCCCCAACATTTGTTCGTGAGTGAAAAAGGTTGTTAGATATGTGCATAAGCGAAAATCGAGTGAAAAAAGTTGTTAAATGTGTGCATAAGAGAGCATTGATTACATCTATGTATGTATGTATATACACACACATACACACACGCAGAGTAAAAGCTAGTTATGTATAAGTAACATCAAAGTATGCTATAAAAATTATCGAGCATAATATTTGACATACATACAAGGATCGTTATGTATGTATGTACGTACGTACATACACATCTTAATTAAATATAAACCGAATAAAAATACAATAGAGGTTCTTCTTCCATAATCAAGAATAATGTTTAATAACAATTTGGTTGCTGAAGAAATATTAAATATTTAAATGCCGTCAGTGCATGAAAGCCTAATATAATAATATAAACATTAATGATACAAGCACATGTACATATGTATGTATGTATGTATACCTACACATATACATACATACATACATATATAGTTGGCGGCAAATTCGGCAAAAAATGTTGCTGGCACAAATTTGTTGAATAATAAAACTGAGACGAAAGCATGTAAATATGTTTGTTCGCTCAAATATTTTGCCGTCATGCTGCCTAAACATAAATATACATATGTACATACATATATATTCGCATACAGCTCTGTCCGTCTGTCTATATGTACGGTTTGTCTAAAAATACTATCGTACATAAATTCAAATAAATAAATCTTGCTTTTATGTATAATTGCAATTGGTTTTGCTGTGCGCGCCTTGTGAATAAGAATTAAATGCTAGAGTTTTAGTTTTAGTTTTCTTTTTCATATGTATATGTACATATGTAAAAAATGTATAAAAATACATACATAGTTCACATTCAATATAGAATATTACTGTCAGCTAACTGTAAATCAAAATTCAAACGAACGTGCGTCAAGGTCATCTCATAAATTTATCGGTGTCCGTACGCAGTTTTTAAATAATCGAAATGGAAATCGAGTGCGTACATACATACATACATACATGCAGGCGTACATACTATCATATAAATACTTACTGAGCTACTTTTTTATAGCATACTTTAATGAGCTCTCCTTGGCGAGCTACTGTGCAAGCGAGTGAGCGAGCGAGCTAGCGACCGCACGTGTGTAACCTACATACATATGTACATACATGCGTGTGTGTTTTTGTGTGTGTGCGTGGATGTGTGCTTGCGTATGTAAATTTTTGTACGCACATCAGTTGCGATAATTACACCAGACTATATTTGACATGGCTGAACCACTTGAATTGTTCAATTTGGCTTGAACGAACACCTATAAAAATGTATGCTTATTAAAAGCATTCCGTTGCCGCATATTAATCATACGCCACGTGTAATTAGAGTAATTGCCACAATGAAAGAAAGGCAAGCATTATGTATATCCCTACATTGCTGCGTTACGCGCAACGGAATATAAATTATTAAAAGCACGTTGGCAATCAATCGTCATTTGAGCCAAACGACAGGATAAGACGACAGTAATCGGTTTGTAATGCCATTCCAGCCAGCTCGAGGTGATTGAACTTGCCGGCGTTGCCACTTTAACCACACGCACATACCACACACTCACACACATACTAAGAAATGCCCATATACATATACGTACATTATATACATACATACATATTTATATGTATGTACATATATATGTACATATGTACGTATTTAAGCCCGCATTTGCGCTCTCTCGCTCATCAGTATTTCGCCTTTACGCTTTGCTTTCGCTTTTTCTGCGCTTGCCTGCTTCCATTGTTTTAAGTAATATGCACATTAGTTAAAACAAAAGCTTTTATTAATAAAGGGCAGTGAGAATTTGTTTCTCATCATTTTCTCGCTTGTTGAGTAAATTCAATCTATATAAAAATGAATCTAATTAGCTAACGATATTATGTGCTCTACATACGTACATACATATGTATGTATATGTATATTCACAATAAATGTTTTCATTACGAATTGCTCATTAAAGGAAACTAAACATACAATAATTATATATGTACATATGTACATATTTATGTATGTTCATATCAGTTAGCAACATTTTAACAGTTATACACGATCTAATACACGCATATTAAAACAAAGTCACTTAGAACAGCGCAGCGCAGAGCGAAGAAAGAGAGACAACGAGTGGAACGAAAGAGTAGCAGCCATCGTTTGAGCGTTTCAGATTCGAACAGTGTTGCCATAAATGTTTATTCTTCCGCTCATTAGTGACGTGATCAGCGGCAATTTGAAAAGTAAACAAAAAAAAAGAAAACGACGTAAATGAATTAAAAATATGTATATTGTTCAATGTACACACAAGGACATAAATTGGGTCTCCAATTTTCCACGAAAGCAGTTCAATTGCATTTTAATGCTTACTCTACATTTTTGTTGTGTTTGTTTATTTCATCGTTTTCTGTTCCTTTTCGAGTTTCGATTGAATGCTGGCAACACTACTCACGACAGGCTCGCTCGCACGCTCGTTTAGCTGCTCGCTCACTCACTCAAGAGGCAGTTGGTATGCTGGGAGCGGGCGCGGGTGCGACACTTAACGGTTTTTGAGCATGATTAGCGTAGTATTGCTGCAATGGTCAGGGACGGCACGCGTTGAGCCAATCAGTTATTCTCTCGTTCTGCCAGCAATTCAAAAATAGGAAATATTCTTTAATATCCGACTGATCCACATTGTATAAATAAATATATAACATACATACATACATATATGTATGTATGTATATTTGCGCACAACAAATACCCAAACAAAATGAGAATTTGCTGAAATAGCACAAAAGAAGCGCACTCATATGAACATGTACATACATACATATGTATGTATATACATACGTATGTGTATGTGTGTGTGTGCATATAGACGTCAAAGCAGACGGCAAATACCAGGAATCAGACAATAGCCGCAACACTCGCGACAAAACAATTTTGGGGCGACGAAAATTTCAACATTAAAATTTATTTTTCAATTATTTTTATTTGGTTTTAGTCTCACGAAATTCGGTACAAACGCAATTCAGTGTATATAAGTGTTTCTACCAAACTATGTATATTTTCATTAAAATTTTAATATTTTAAATCGGTAATTAAATTGAAATTTCAATAAATGTTTTTAACTTATTTCTGTTCAGTCTTATTGCCGCTTGCCATTTGCATGAAAGCTTAAATATGAATTGAAATCAATTTCATTTCCAATGTGCACATGCGTGCCCCAAAATAACACAGACACACACATGCAAATGAACATGCGTCAATCACAGTGAAAAAGTTCAGTTTTGTGACGCTAAAATTCGAAATTAAAATTGAAATTACAAAAGTAAATGCCAAAGCCAGAATAATCGTAAGAAATAAATGAATTGAGTGAATGTGCATACTATGTAGGTACATACGTACATACATACATACATACATACATATAACTTAACTAAAATCAGTGCAAATATGTATATCGGAACATTCAAATAATACAATAAATCAAACTATAGATAACATACATGCACGTATGTATGTATGTTTGTAAAAGCTTCTAAAAATCTATATAAATATACATATACGAAGTGAATAATATATTTACAACTCGAATATTACAGCACAGTTCATTAAAGTAAAGTGATATATATTTATATATATATATATATACATATATATATCCATATACATATATGTATATATGTATATGACTGTATGTACATATGTATATATATAGAGTTTAACGACTTTCAAATACACAAACAAAACTAAAGCCACAACAAATTCAACAACAACAGCTACAAAATGCCAGTGAAAAAGCAAGGTAAGCCGTTTCCCAAATTTATTTCAATATATGTATGTACATACTATATATTTTTATACGAATTTCGAATATTTATTATACATATTGTGTGATGCAAAAGAGGAGTATATTGGTTTTGTGCAATGTTTAGAAGCTTGAAAATTTGGGGAATTTGATTAACGCCTAAGAATTAAGATAATAATAGATCTTTGGCAAATAAAAGTTGTATTTTTGATATATGTAGTTTAACGACGTCCAGGTTTCAGTTTCGAGCTTCTGATAACCTTCTGCACGAATACGTCGACAGCAGAATGTATTAAAATATATCTGTAGGGATCTAGGGTACTATGCATTCAAATAGATATTTTTGAAATCAATTCTATTAAAATAAAAATGTCTTTATTTTTATTTTATAGATTAAATGAGTATTTAGCAGTCGGCTATGCCCGACTCTTGCTTTCTTTTGTTTATTTATGCAATCAAATTAAAAATTTATTGACTAAATGGCGCAAAATAAACACAAATAGACTTTCTCAGTTGTTTTTCCTTCACTAATAAACAATTTTAATTATTAAAAAAAAAATAAAAATAAATAAGACACAACAGCAACAAAAATGGAACATTTCATCAGCATTTAATGGACATTCATCAAGCTGTGCAAATAGTTCAAAATTGTGCCAAACTCTTCTAGATAATTAAAATTCTGCTATATTCTTTATGGAAATTTGTTTGTTTTGTTAAACACATATAAAGTGTGTATGTTTCTTTTATATGTATGTACCTTGGGGGAAATGAAACAATTGCACGTGAAGATGTTCAGGATTTCTAAAACTTTTTTAATTCTACTGGATGAATGAAAAAGAATTTGAACAAAAGATTCACTTTGCAATATTTTGACGTATTTGGAGGAAATTATAAATTTACTATGCATCTAGAGCTATTTTTTTTTTATTATTAGCAATAGCAAATTAGCAATAGTCTATTACGCCCACTCTTGTATAGACTACAGGGTATATGAGACAAATTAGAAACAAGCTAATGTTGCCAAAGTTTTTCGAATGAGCATTAAACGAAGGTCAGCATAAGTATGTGACGTGCATTGTCAAGACGCCAAAATAGTTACATATGTAAAATATATGTACATATGTATATATATTTAGATTTAGATTTAGATAGGTAGTATGCAGGTGTGTGTCCGACTTTATGGCAATGCCATCCATGTTTGCTGTGCGCTGACCCCAAAAGATTTGTAAATGCCTGAAACTGTGACGGAAACTGATGCAAAATGAAAATGGTGGAAAGCATAAATAGTTGGCCTAAAGCGGAGAGTAGATGTGCCAGGTGCGGGCAGGTGAGGGCAGGTGTTGCCAGGTGAGCGGTTAACCAGGCGGACTAGCGGGCCAGCGGGCCAGCGGGCGGGGCCAGATACTAATTTTGCTGTCCGTTATATTTTTTCGTTTATTTTTTTTGTTCTGTGCCTTTTTGTTTTTAAGTCAATCTTTATTGATTTATTGAATTAGTGTCGCACTCGCAGAGAAATCGTGTAGATGGTAGATGGTTTATTTGGATGGGTATTATTAGGCAGTACGACAACGTCTCCGCACAGAGCAAGTGCTGACGGAACACTTGAGCTGCCTTGCCTTGCCTTGGCTTGACTTGACTTGTGCTGTGGGGAAATGGACTCGGATACGGATTCGGATAGGGAAAAGAGCAGCGATCCCAATGAGGAGCTGCTGAGCAGCGATGATAAGACGTTTCACGATGATGACGATGACGACGATGATGATGGGGAGGATTCATCCGATCTGATCGATCCAATTAGGCGAATCGATGCGGAACAAGTGCAATCAACAGCAGAGCAACTGCTGGTGGTGCTCATGCAAGCGGAAGCCATAGAAATGCAACAGCAGCAACAACAACTACAACAACAACAACAACAACATCAGCAAATCGATGTCGAGGTGGATGTGGCTGACATGTCAGTGGCAGCAGCTTTGGAGCCACCAATAGCCACTGCTGAGCCACCTGGCCAGCGTGTACCCGCCGAGCCACTGATTGCCAAGTACAGCGAGAGTGTGCGAGAGTCTGTGGAATGTTTCTACTCTGCCCAGGATCTGCTGGAGTATGGCCATATGCTGTCGACGGCGGAGCAGCGCACGCCGGATGTTGAGTCTGGCTATTTCGATAAGTCCGAGAGTGACGATGTCTCGCGCGAAGATTTCGAAGCCCAGACTGGCTGCTTGCGTCGCCCCAAAGGCGCCCATGCGCTGCCAATCCTCTCCAGCCAAGAGCTGGCATCCGCCACGAGCAGTTCGGAGAGTTTGCGCATTGAGCTGAGTCGCTTCTGCAGCTCCATGGAAGCGTTCGAGCTGCAGCAGCAGCAACAGCAACAGCAGCTGCGGGTGGAAGAGCGCCAGCAGCAGGAGGCAGAGGAGCAGCATCAGTTGCTCTTAGAGGAAGCTGCCGCTGCTGGAGGGGATGTGGCTACGGACGAACGTTTCCTTGACACACAAAGTGAGCCATATGTTATGCAGGTGTTTAGCCTAGGTAAATTGAATGATTGGCCAAACCAGCTACAGAAAGACACAGCTCTTGCATATAGACCATATAGGAGGGGTGGCAAAATTTCACTTATTTTCCGTCAGAGTTGGTGAAAAATATTTTGAGAAATGGACTATAAACAAGAAATATATATAGAAATGGATAATATTTAAGAAATATCTAGAGAAATGGGAAATATGTAAGGAATACTTATAGAGAGTGAAACTTTTGGTTACGATCTTAGACAACAATCGCGACTTTCAATGGAATTCTAATCACATTTCCTTACTATTATTATAGTTTATATATGTATAAATCTAGATTAAAGTTTTCTCATATATGTATATACATATCATGTTTAGAAAACTAGATCTAATAATTGTAATACTTAAATTTCCCTCAAACTTTGCAGAAGCTCATCGAGCCCTTGAATTGCTCGAGGATTATCATGCGCGTCTCTCGGAGCCACAGGATCGCGCGCTGCGTATTGCTATCGAACGTGTGATTCGCATCTTTAAGTCTCGGCTATTTCAAGCGCTACTAGGTGAGTGTTATACAACAGATATATATATGTATGTATATATGGTAGCTAAGGAGTAATAGAGCTCTGTTGAATAAATTTTAAGCACTTGAAGAGACGTAACTCTATCTAGCTATGGCTACTTATAAAAGCAAAGCTCTCATTGCATACCCTCGGTATATGCAATGGGATTATGTTTTTATCTATCGAAACTCTCATCACAGATACAGTTTCTCATCCGTTAAGGCTCACTCACATGGAGAAGTCTGTCGTACGCGAGCCGCTTCTAGAATATATTTAAATGTTTGCTCAAGATATGCTTGAGCTGATAGGTCTTGGGTTTTTTTTTGTTTTCTTGGATTAGGTTTCATTCAAAATTTCCAAATGCTGTGCATACAGTTCGCTCGTATTCTTCTTCTCCCTCTGCTTCTTCTTGTTCTGGCTTTTCAGCTGATTCAAGTGAAATGAAGCGACGCGTCGCGCCGCAGCTCGTTAAATCGGATCCATAACTTGATACACACTCGAGTCGAGCGTTGCATAAACAAACGACTCTTCGACAACGCCAACTCAACTCTTAGCTAATAGCTCTATATGCATGTATACAAAACAATGTATCTTGGAGGGGATGGTGGGTTGGTTTTGAGTGCTTCGGCTGTGTGCTATATAGCCATAGTTATATGCATTCCGTTTCCTTCTGGCCACACACATCGCCGTCTCGACCATGGACACAGCTGTGGATATTGACGTGTGCAGGAAATTAAATGGACGCATTCACTTTTTTACATTTAGGCCACTTGACTTTGGGGCTTATTGATGAGCTAGGCGTGACTACGCCCCCACACACACACACACACACACAGAGACAGATAGAACCACGAAACGACCCACTGAGGCTTGACCTAAAAACTTGTTATGTGCTCATCAACGGACGATATTATTTCCCACTTCCACCAAGGCGATATACAACATTCAAATTGAGTTCTATCAAATTGCATTTGGTAGTCGTGCTGCAAATACCCTGTAAGTTAGATTAGATTGTTGTTAAGTTTTCTTATAAAGAGTTCAAATTTATTATTGAACTTTTCGTATGTGACTTTCAAAACTACTCTATAAAGTGGGGCAGTACGCAATTGTTCCTGTAGAGCTTGTTTTTTTTTTTTATAAGGAGTTTTATTTCAACGTAAAGGTTAGGCTAATATAATAAAGTTACCGGTTCTTTTTAGTTTGAAAATAAGAATTTTACTTTGAAAAAAAACTGTATATGTTTTCGTTAGTAATAATCGAAAGATTTAATAGGAAATTAAATTTATAATACATATATTTATAATATAAAATAATATATGTAATATTATTAATTGCTTGCCTCTTACAGATATACAAGAATTCTATGAATTAACATTATTGGATGACTCAAAGAGCATACAACAAAAGACCGCCGAAACCTTGCAAATTGCGACCAAATGGGAGAAAGATGGACAAGCGACAAAGATAGCCGATGTAAGTAGAGAAAGAACTTACTATATAGTATATTCTTAGAATATATAGTGTATATGATATACATATATACCTATTCTGTTCCTAGATCTATAGACTGATCGTTGTAACTAGACTTTGTGTCGTAGATGTTGAGCTGAAGAGTTGTATTATAATGAGATTATAGTACTCTTTCGAAAGCTCTTTCCAGCTCCAAGTTAATATTAGTTTCTAGACTTACGTATTTTTGTTTTCTTATGTATAAATACATATATATCTATATGTGTTGTGTCGTGCTTAGCTATAGGATTCCTATCTATAAAGTTATACATGCGTGCCTTAGAGCTTTTCGATATCATTTTAGGTCTATTTTTGTAATCATTTAATCATATAATCATTTTTCGATCTATATAATTTACTTCCTTATACATATAGAAACACCCGTTCTTCATAAGTTTTCCTGTTTTCAAACTGTGTTTAGCCAACTCTTAGCTCATGTTGCTCTCTATCTGTCTTAAACTTTCTCTTTATCTCTATCTCTATCTATCTATCAATCTATCTCTATCTCACTCTGTCTCTATCTTATGTCTTTAATCTTCTATCTACTTAAACCACTATGCAGTTTATAAAAACTACCAATCTAAATCGCAATTGCGTCTATGAACTTAACAACGATGCCACAAATCCCAATCCAAGTTCAAATCTTAGTCAAACGGTGAACGCGGCCGCGCATGCCGAGGCCTTGAGCAGAACATTTAAAAATGAATTGGAAGAGATTTTGGTAAGCGCATTAACTCATTTACATCATATCATAAATAGCATTATCCATACAACTACAACTATTCATATTTATAGCCATCATACATATTATCTATGTCTATTCATAAACTTGCTGACTATACATATACATCTACAGAGAGTAGGAAATTCGCCTTAAGACTTAAATAGAGCTGTATTATCTATATGGCAATTGTATAGATTTAAGCTAAACAGTATCAAAAGTTATATCTCTCCAATGAAAGCTTCAATTTGAATTAAATAATTATTGTTTATTAGCTTAAAAATTGATTCAAAGAGATAACATAAAAATGGCTGATCCGAATAGGTATGAATGCTACAAGGAACAATTCAAAGCAGCGGATTAGCTCAAGGAACAAAACTCAGCTCAATTAGACGGAACTGTACTAGCTTTCGACCACTCAGAATTATTTATGTGGCAACTAAGAGTGCCCTAAACGGGGGTGCACGACTAGGATAATACCCAGTATATACTCTCACAGAGTCATTCAAATCATTCAAATTTACATATTAAACAATACAGACATACATACATGCACGCACACATGCTCATGGACGCAATATACATATGTGTGAGGCGGAAGGTATCCAAGTTCCGAAATATATTATTATAAATATACATAATATTATGATCAGATATGCTTGATATCATGATTTTAACTTATTTATTAGTCAGAGTATGTTGTAAAAAAATATATATAACATGCATATATATATGCATATATCTACATGATCAGACTGTGAAACATGCATAAGTTTTTTTTTTTTTCAATATGGATAATCTGTTACTTAACAGTTTTTCTAAATACTTATATATACATATATACATGTTTATATAGTATATGTCATAAAGAAACAAACTTGATGACATCATTAAATGAAATGAGACAACAGATAAACTTTTATCTTTATGCTAGAAGATAAACAAAACAAATTGTTGTTTTGTTTTGTTTTGCTTAGTTTAGTTTGTGTTTGAACGATGACTTTACTTGAATTACTTTCAAATTGATTGATGGTTTGTGAGGCGCGAGATCTGGACGTCATGAATATTAACAGTTGTTATATATTTAACTGTATATACAACAGTTTAGCTAACTGAAAGTTTTGTTTGCGTGCGTAAAGGAGCGTAAAGTTGAAATCGGTATGCCGTTCGCATGCAAAGGCAAAAGCAAAAGCAAAAGCAAAAAGGCAAAGGCAAAGGCAAAGGAAGTCGAAGCAAAGTTTTTGCTCCGGAAGTGCCCAACTAGGCAAGTGTCAAAACATTTGAGGCGGGTCACTTTTACAGGTTTTTACTGTAATACAAGCCCTGATTGCTTTTATCGCCAGCTCTCACTGTCGCAATCGCTCGCTCTTGCTCTCCCTCTCCTTCTCGCTTTCTGCTGCACGCTCGCTGCCTCTGCTTAAGCTGTTTTTGTGTGGGTCTGTGTGTAGCCAAGCAACCGTTAGGCACACGCGCGCACCCGCACACTTGTACATCCACTCATTCACACACACACACACATTCACATGTACACACACATACATACATATGCACTCATACAAACAGTTTTAAATTTGATAAGGACTTAACTGTTAGCGTCGTCTGTTTTGTATTTGCAACATGATTTGTGTTGACCCAGTCAGGGGCAGAATAACGGGAACATGTTGTACAAGTGGGCGGCTGGGCGGATGTAGCGTAGACCGTCACGCTTTAGCTCGTGGCCCGGATTCGGGTTCGGGCTCGGGCTGCTGTTTGGGTTCGAGTCCACAGTCATTCGTACGTTTGTCGTTATGTCCTGCGCCGACGCGCTGCTTTTGTTATTGCACAGGCGATATCCAGGCGAAGGTACGTACATACGTATTATGCTGTTGACATGCGTAGTACGTTAACGTAAAACGTAAAAGTCAACGTAAGTCGAACGTGTGTACATATGCTAAATTGTAAACGATGTCTATGCAAATGTAGCGACAGCTTTTGCTGATTTTCTTATGACCTGATTGCACACCGATAGCTGATATGCTTGAGGGCGTGTCTGTGTGTGTGTGCGCTCTTAAGAATGTGCTCATGCAACAAATGCAATATCATCAATTGTTCAACAGCCGTGCTTAACGTATTAACTAGTACAAGGCGGCACATTGCTCAAACGCCCAATACAGACCTTTCTGCAAGCCCCCACCCTCCCCCGCACACTAACGACGTCTTTAGATGTTGCTGTTGTTGTTGTTTTTGTTATTGCTGCTGCTGCTGTTGCTGTTGCTGCTGCTGCTGGCATTGGCACTTCGTGCGTCGCGCGTGGCAGTAACAGCAGCGCTGTCGACGTGTCGAGTCGCACAACTTTCGCGTATCCGTCAACCGTCCCCGTCTCTCTGTTTTCTGTCTCCGCTTCCTGTGCCCGTCTCTGTTCTTTCGTCTTTGGCCAACGTCTTTTTGCGCCCCATCGTGTGCAAATTGCCCGGCATTTCCAAATTAGAATCGACGATTTAACCACCTTTGGCGCGCGTGCCTCCACATAGCGGCTGTGCGTGCGTGTGTGTGTGTTTAGAATATTTAATTAATTTCCATTAATAAATTAAATACCAAAATGCACTGACAGCTAGATTTGTGGACAATTACATACATATGTACATACATATATTTGAAAAATAAGTCCTAAAAAATACCATGCCTTAGCCATTAGCACATTTTACATGCATAATTGTTCAACACTAGCAGCGCGCAAAAAAATACAATTACATGTATTTTTGGCACTTTGTAAATTGCACACTTTCCAGTGCTGCATACACACACACACACACAAACACACACATACACACACCACAGCATGTGGCGCACAGCTGTTAAGCATCAAATATGTATACACGCACATACAGTTATTGCTAGGTCTGCTAATTACATGTTGCTATCCCGCTTCAACGCCTTTTCGCTGTTAAGCTAAAAAAGGAAAGCTGAAAAAGAAAAAAACAAAGCAAATGTCATCCATACTCAACATGGATGCTGTCAATGTTAAGCGTTGCCATAGTTTACAGAGGGTATAAATTGTGCGCTGATCTCAACGCTAAATGGTTTTACCTGTAAGCTAAATGTGTATGTATATATGTGTATACATATATAGAAGGTATATATATATATATATATGTATATATATATACATATGTATACATATATGTACTACATACACATGTGTTTATCATATAGTATTGTATTTACTGTATATTACGTATACGCCTTGGCAAAGTATTCACAAAATATTTTCGTTGTCTCTCTACTTGTACGTAGACATATTAACATTATATATATATATACACATATGTATATGTATATTTATATGTACATTAATTCGCTCGTCTTTGGGCTTTTCATTCAGCTTTTCTCCGCTGGCATTGGGCAACTTATTAAAACAACAGCAAATTATATATGTACATATGTACCTATCTATATATACAATATATCTATGTATATATCTGACTCTTCTGTTTTGTTTTGGCATCTTACTTGACTGCCGCCTGTCGTCGCGTTCCGTCTTTGTTGTCTTACGCCAGTTTTCCGTGCACATTCGTTAGAAGCGCTAAGGAACGCGGCTTTTTCTATTGTGATATCCGGAATTATACATTTGTATATACATATAAAAATACATACATATATATACATAAATATTAATATACAATATATAGGTATACTCCTGTGCGTTGTTGATTTATGGGCTCGCCTTTCGATCAGTCACGCAAGCTAATACTTAATCCAATCCATAGATACAGTCAGAGAATAGAGTGTAGAGCAAAAAGTAAAATTCATTTTTGAAGGATTACGAATCTGCAGTTGCCATAGATATATACATATGTATATGTATGTATATACATAGATATGTACATATATTTGTTAAAAATATCCATTTCGTGGAATACGCACACAAACAGAGTTCAACTAAATTTTGGTCCACCCCAAAGTAGCCACACACACTCCGATACCTTTGTCTATAGAATTTGTAAAAAGAAAAATACATATGTACATATGTATAATAATTTCAGAATATCAAATTCTATAGAATTATCTGCTTCTTCAATTATATTACAATAATTTCACTTGCTTCAATCAAGCATCGAATTCTGAAGTGTACCTAATGAAATGCCGTGGAGTGTGCAGATATAAACATCCATACACATGCCTGTTTTAGTTGCCAGATTTTTATTTGATGTCTTTTCGGGCTGTTCGACATGTGAACTTTTAGTACACACACACACACACACACACATGTTCTTGTGATTGTGTGTGTAAACAGACAAATAAATAGGTAAAAATACGTACGTTCAAATCAAGTCAAGTAAAAAAAAAAAAAGTATCCATGGCAAATGAATACATCTACAATTATTGTATATAAACACACATACAAATGCACATGTATAAGTTCTATACGAGATTCACATACATACATATGTACATATTTCGTCGTTTCTTTTATGTTTACACACACACACACACAGCATCCGCAAGCACACGCACACACAGCAGCTTCAGGCTGAGGGTTGTCGAAAATGAAAGTTGAGCTTGAGGGTGGATGTTGAGGCACGTACACAGACACATATATACGCACAGTCTTTTATACACAAACACAAACACAACTTGTTGCTTGCTTTTGCTCTTGAGAGTTTTTTTTTACAATAACTGTGTATTACAATATGTACTTAGGCAAAGAATAACAAGCTGTAAATTCAACACGCTCAAAATACATAAAAAGTAACTTTATTCCAGTGCTTTTGTGTGCGTGTGCGCGTGTATGCGTGTACGTGTGCGTATTTGCGTGAGCTTGTGTATGTTTGTTGACTTGTAAATGCAACGCTGTGGGAAATTTTTAAAGCCTGAACTATTAAATAAGAAAGTAATTTTCACAACATGATCGATTGGGTATCGATAGTGCGGCATTCGCGACGACGTTTCTCCAATTATGTTGGCGCGCGGTCGCCGGTACGAATGCGTCGACGTCGACGTCAGTTGACTGCACCGCCGCCACCGTCACATCAGCAACAACAGCATCAACAACAACAGCAGCAGCAACAGCAGCAGCAGCAACAACAACATAAATCTCGTCTGCAGGAGAAGAAAGCTAAGGAGCAGCAGGAAATCGATGCCGACGGCGATAGCAGCAGCGTTAGCGGCCGTTACGTTTGCTGCTGTTCCAACGTAAGGCAAACGTATTATATTTCACTTACATTGACGCTATATATGGCGAGGAAAAATACTTCAAGCGTTGCCAGAATTAATTGAAATAACATTTGATTATGTTATCGATAAGCCTTTAAGGAAATTAATTGGTAATAGAAAGCGAATATGTGAAAGACTAGAATTTTGTTTGGAGCTCAAGACTCTCTATTTTTATTAAATGTGAAGTACATCTCTTTTAAGATCTTCTTGACCTATTTCTGCTAGCAACTAATACACTTTAGAATTGATTTAATGTTTCCTATGTCTCTTCAAGTGTCACTTGAGTATTTTCTTGAAATGCCTGTCAAGGGTGAATGCATTCTTTCATTTATATAAATATTTATCTTTCGCAGAACCAACGCATGCGCATTGAGTCTGATTGCGAGACTGCCAAAGATGCTGCAGCCGACGATGCTGGCATTCAACAAGTGCGCAACTCGCGCTCACCCCAGCAGCAGCAGCAGCAGCAACAGCAGCAGGTGGTACAACAGTTGCAGCAACATCAACAGCAGCAACACCTTAGCCAATCACAGTCCACGGCAGCAGCCAGAAGCGGGACTCAGATAGTAAGTGGCTGCAATTGAATGAATTATGTTTGCTCACTGCCCATAGGTAAAGCTGAATCATTTCACACTAATGCTCGAATTGAGAATAATTATGGGAAAAAAGAAAAAAAGAAAACAAAATATCAGCGAAGGCTATAAAAACTGCCAAAGGGCAGAGCCAATCACTCTACATTGCCAAACATTCCAGAAAAAACATGCTGAAATCAAATAATAATAACAATAAAAATAAAGACCGGATGGCCAAAATCGCACACAAATCGTTTGGCCACAGTTAATTTCGCTTAATTAGCCGCTTGATTTCAAATGCAATAAAATGGCTGCCAATGCCGCTTGTTTCCGTTTCCTATCAAACTCTTGTTACACGGCCTTTGTAGATTGTTTTTATTAATTGTAATTGAACCAGTTATTTTTATTAATTGTAATTAACCAGTGTTTATTTTTTCCTTACTATTATTCCTGCCAGTTAATGTTCGTCATAATATTGTATTAATATGTTACTGCCCTGTATTCTCATATTCACACAATTTTCCAATCACGACATTTTTAATATAAAAAAAAAAATAAACCCAAGATCAAATACTTTAATTAGTTATATTTTGTATTTGTTTACATTAATATTGATATAATTTTGGGCATGTATATGTTCTTATACTGTAATACTATAAGATAAATTACTTGTGTATTTAAGAAGCCATTAAAAACAAGTGAATCTATTTTCTAATACAACGTTTTTATTTTGATTGTTTGATTTGAAAATATTATGGTTTGTATAATTTCAGTTCTTTATTTTTTGTTTGGACTTATTTCACTCCTAATGTTGAATACGTTTAGAGCACCATAAATGTTATTTATTTTAATTATTGACCTATATTTGTAATGAGCTTTACTATTAACCATCTATTGTTAGTTGTTTCACCTATCCACTGGCTGCTTTTGCACAGTGTCTATTTAAATATTTTTTTATTTCGCGCCCCGCTTACAATCAACTCTGATTTACGTTCGAAAAATGTTTTGCTAACACTGGTCGTTGCGATCGTTGGTATCGATAGACGGGCTTGAGGCTATCGATCTCTAGTCCCGTCTCTAGTGATCCAAGCGCAAGCGTCACTCCCTTGATAAAAATGTAAAAAGTAAACACGTCGTTGCTTCCTAATTGTGCGTGTCAATGTGCAATCGTATGTAAAAATACAATTTAATTAGCGTGCATTATTAATCAACAAACCCGATAGTATCGTGTAAAAACTTCGAAGCTCTGTAAGCTACAAACTGTATAGTTTGGTTCTGCCAGCCAATACTGTTGATGTATCAGCGGTAATATAACCGGTTACGCATACCAAAACACCACGACGATAGTTTGTTAGCATGCTAGAGGTGGGTCGGATTTGTGGGCTCGGCAACAATCGAACGGTTGCGCAGCTCTAGTCAGTCGCTGGCTCGCTAGAAAAATGCCAACAACACAACACGGGAAAAGAATCAGGCATCGCATAATTGCGGCGTAAACGCATTAAGAAAATACATAAACGGTCTGTGAAAATCAGCGCCAGCAAGCCTATATCCAAAATCAATGCGAACCGCGAGTAGAAATGTGCGTGTTTTATTTAGAAATGTGCTTCAAAGTGACTTGAAAAAAAAATCCAGAACAAAAGCAAAACTCTGTATATAAAATATTAATGTTTATAAATTTATACATAGCTACGTGCCACAAACCATAACAAAGTGTAATCAATGAAAAATTGGCTATCATAAAAACAGCAAAAACAAAAATAATGTCTTAAAGTTGTGCCTGTTAGCTTGAGCTACTTTTTTATTTTTTACATTCGTCATGTGTGTGTGCGATTAGAAGATTCTCTCACGCTCAGTAACAGAAACAGAACAAACGGTGCCCAGCAAGTTTTTAGCGATAGTTGTAGTTAGAACTCGCTCACGTTGGCAACGCGCCGCTTGCCTGTGTTGTTCTTACATATTTATTAGTTGTTATTATTTACTTACATTTTTTTATTTTTCGTTTTGCCTTTTTTTAAAATTATTTTTTTTGCGTCTTGTGTGGATGACACTTGTTAGTGAGTCACGCGGCTGCCGCGAGCGGGAGTGCAAGTAACATACGCGTATGTATGTATTTGTGGGCGTGTGTACGTGTGTATGCTTATATTTTATATTAAACGCAAAGCTAAAGGGAAATTTATAACATTTTGTTTGCTTAGCACGTAGTGAACGAACGAAACGTTGCAACGTAACAATAATTAACGTAAACGTTTACGCGACTACGACGTCACTCAACCGGCATTTGTGATTGTGTTACGTTACGTGCAACGTTCATTGCTGTGTGCGAGAGAGAGAGTGTGTGAGAACAAGCGCGTTGTGATAATAATATGACCACACGCAAAAAGAAGCGTCAGGATGGAAGCAGCAGCGGCGGTGGCTTTATTAAGAAAGTCTCATCACTATTCAATTTGGATTCGGTAATGAAAATGTGCAAATCTAATAAATTAAAAATCATAATAACTAAGTATTTATGACATAGATCAAATGTTCAATCAATTGCTGATCAAACTTGATATTGAAATGTTAGATTGTCTCTGCCCCCAGGCCCTGCTCTATTTATTTATGCAATATTTTCATTCTACGCCAGCTAACAAAGATCTCGGATCGTTTTATATACATATGTACATACATATATTCTCAACGATGATTCCATGGTTTATTTTTAAATTCCGCCAGATATTCAGACAGCATAAAAAGTATAACAACAAAGGCAACAAGAAAATTCTCTCAGTGCGTCTTTGTCATCGCATTTTGTATGTCCAAATTTCAGCGAATAAACAAATTGTCTTTACGCATGCGCAACTCAATTTCTCCCAATGACACATGCATTTACATATGTACATATATATACATATATATATATATATTTATATAGGCAAAGTAGTTGCGAATGGGCGTACAATGTAGAATTTGCAAAAATGACAGCTGCATCTTTCTCTCGCTCTTTCTAACTTCCTCTCCTCTGCATGCCGCCACGCATAGTGTCACCTACTTAACTGTGTAGCATGCATGTGTGTATGTGTATATGCATATATGCATCGGCATGTGCGTGTGTAAATACGACGTTCATTTGCTCATCTAGTCTCTTGCACTCGCACTCGCACTCGCAACTCGCTCTCTCGCTCGCTCTCTTTCCCTTACTAGATCGCTCAAAATAGAACTCGCTCGTCTTCACATTTAGCGGCTGCCTTGAGCACCACCCAAATGCAGCAACAAAAGCTCAATGGGCTCTCTTAACGGTGTTTGCTTGAATAAGCAGGCAGACACATACTCATATCCATTTAACTACAGTGTTTGCTCGATATGAGAAACAGTTCTACTCTAAATTGAGCTTAATTATAGAAATTTGATTGACAATTAGTGATAAACACTTCATTCAATCCTAAATGTGTATTATATAAATATATACATACATATTTAAGTTAATTATATGCATTTATTCAATAAATCTACCAAATGACTGCAAATTCTTAAATCGCTGCACGTCTTCTAATTTGTATACATTTTGAATATTATTTGTTTGCCTTTTTTGGCAGCCAGACGGAAGGACAACAATGTTGATATTGAACCACATTTGGGGAACAGTTTTGATTGGCTTTGGCTGTCGGCGGAGGTGCAGGTGTCGATTTATTCAGACGTAGTATACATATATACCTATTCATATATACATATATAAAATTGGCATTGTGGTCATTTCAAACACATGTGTGTGTGTGTGTATGAGCGCATGCAGTTGGCTCTGCGTCAAATCGTCACAGGGTTCCAATCAGACCAAAAGAGTGAAGTAAGGCGAGCGAGAGGCAGAAAGAGAGCATTGGACGTATAATCCACACCAAACCAAACATTTCGTACTCATTCGCATTTAGTGGCAGTTCACTGAGCCATATTTGGATCCTATATTTATACATATATATATATATATATACATATATATGTATGTATGCATTTGTATAAGTACACCTATGATCAGTGTAATAGAAGCATTCTGTTTTCTTACATCACGATAGTAAAATAAATAAAATATGTAATAGCAATAGTATAGTAGAGGGGTTGAGAATCAGTATATAATAAGGGATAATCTTATAGACAAGTTTGACTGTAGTTTACATATTAGTAAAACTTAACGCACTGCTAATTCAAGGTGTAACTATTTTTTTTTGTTTTTTTTTTTTTTTTGTTTATAGAAGAATATTTACTCATGCTACTTTAGCAAGTGCTGCCTTGTATCTGCCGTTAAATAAATAAACCGTAATTGCCACACTCTGAAACTGGAACTCGTACATAAATATGTATGTGTGTGTGTGTGTGTGTGTAACCCAACCCCAACCCCAACTCGAAAAGTAAACCCAAAGCCGAAACCAAAGCATATTTAAAAGCCATATGATTTTCATTGATAAGATAAGGTGTGCTTGGTAGCTGATATGAAGACTATGTTGCCGATAATATATAGTCCAGTGACTATATATAAATATATCTATATACATACATATGTATGTTTAAACATAACAACAAAAATAAACCACAACAATTGAAAATATTTTTGCGGTTTTTTGTTTTCTGTGAATGAGAAAAGCATTAATCACTGAAGCGACCTTCAATGAAAAAGGCTTTATAAAATTCCAATTGTAGAATTGTGATGTAATTGTTTACATAAGATACAGCCGGCCCATACCCCCCCTGCCTCAATTTCAACCAACTTTAAATTGTGAACTTAATTAAATTGAATTATTAAGCATAGCAGACCCATATGAATCTAATCAGTAGGAATTCGGTTAGTTATTGATTGAGTTCAGGTTCGCTTCAGGTGACAAAAGCAAAGCACTGCAAAGCAATAGCCGAAAAAGAAAATAATATCTGCATGTCAAATATTTAGCATGTTGTTTCATTTGCTTTACTCTCTTTACTCAATCTAACTAGAACTTTAGAAAATAATGAAGAGTTTGTTTTGATTGATAGAAATTTATCACTCAATGAATTTGGCAATGGAATTTGTCTCTCGATGAACATAGCAAAAGTGCATGTTAAATATTTAACAACAGCTTAACTTCAATGCACATGAAGGAGACTCTTCAACAAAGCCGTAAACTAGCACAACTGCATGTCAACTATTTGCTTGACAGGTGAATAAACTGTCATATAATGAGCCCATGAAAGCCCCACATTATGGAGACTGTGCGCTGGGTTAAGCAACAATTTGATCCAATTTGAAGTTGATCTGCGAATTAGTCACAGACAGACGAACAGACAGACAGACAGACAGTTGACCTGTTCACCCGGCTTACGTCAAAGGTTAATAAGCAATTTGAAGCGCACGTGAGCGCAGCCAGTTTTGCATTCGAGCTGCAATTACTTAAAGCCGTCTGCCAGTCCGTTTGCCTCTCTGTGGGTCTGTCTGTCTGTCTGTCTGCCGTTTTGTGTGTGTCTTAATGAACTCATCTACACCCAGTTGCTAATCAATTGAACTCGTTTTTTTTCACGCGTGTGAGTGTGTAGGTGTCTGTGTGTGTGTGTATTGTCATGTTTGTCTCTGAATGTTGCAATTTCACATAGTCGAAAAGCTGTAATTCATTTATGTAACTTGTAACATTGGCATTCCATTGATGTATCTGTAAATGCGCATCTTTCGCTGTCCCTCAGTGCGTTCCATACAAAAGTTTCTATGGATTGATTTTTGGGTGGGGCCTTTGCTAGTTTACATAGATACTTACATGTGTCGAGTGGGGTGTCTCGGGTGGGCCATGTCTGTGTGTGTGTGTGTCTGTGTGTATTGAATTCCAGTTCCGCTATATGAATATTAAGTAAGATTTCAATATCATCTTATATGTATATACATATATGTATATATATATATATTTTATAGATATATCTATAGATATCTCAATACAACATTAATACGAATACAGTTGACGCTAGAAAGCTAAGCTAGAAACGTATAGCTGGTTCAAGTTCAAGCTGCAATTAAATCTTCTTGAAATGGATGATCTATATAAATACATATTATATAAATGTATTTATTCTGTCTGTTAGTTGCATGTTGGAAATGATTATTACTGTAGCTCAAGTTTAGCTTTACGCTAGAAAATTGCCTGTCTCATGTTTTACACTAAGCCCGGTGAATAATGGGTTTTGGGAATATTTTTATATATAGCAGACAGATGGAGGTATAATAATTCATAACATGATCTGAACAGGCTACGCTTTAAAAACCGCATTTGAATACTCTATTATTGTCAATAGAGCATTTTCATAATTATTAGGGATATTTAAAATTAATAATTATTATATATATTAATGCAAATTATTATTTTCGATTATTATCATTGTTAGTATCAGATAATTTGTATTATTTATTGTTATCGATTACAATTATGATAATGATCGATAAATAATTATTACTATTGTTGTTAAACGATACTTAATATCGTTAGATAATTATTCTAATTCTTAATATTATTATTATTTATAGTATCGATTAATAATTATGTTTGTTGTTATCGATAAATTATCATTGATAATTGGAGAACGTTTTTAAAGCGTAGCTAACCATTGAAGCTAGGAACTTCTATTTGGATTATGATTATTTGGCATTTTGAATACCTCCCGCGTTGCCTCCTCCCCCGCAACATTCGGATGTCATTATTGGCATGTCGCAGTGCTGTGCAGAGTTCAGGGTATCGCTTAGTCGAGCACGCCCTACTAAAGCACTTTTAATTGTTTACTATGAATCAGACAGCTTTTATCAGTAAGAGAAATGAGTCTCGACTTGGGTTTCTTAGCCTTTCAAGCATTACCAATGTCAATTGGAATTTGAGACCGTCTCAATTGGAATCAGAAATGCTTAATAGATTATCTTGGTAACCCAATCAAACCAATTGTTTCTTAGTAATGGAATGAATAAAAATATAACTCTTAAAGCTTAAACTAAACAATTCGCATTGCAAAACGATTTATCTCACAACTTAAAGTTTTTCTCTCGGTCCAATTCGATTTTCAGCTACACAAGGCATCATCGACGAAGGTAAGCCGAGTTTCCAAAATGCGCATTCAGTGTTTGTCATTTAAAACAATAAAAACAAAGACATCGATTGAACAACTGTCTTTATCCGTATTTTGTATACGTCCTGTGTTTTGTCAACATCCGGTGCGGAAGTGCATATATATACATATACATATACATATACATAAACATATATGTAATATGATGTACTATATAGATATAGACGTATGTGTGTGTGTGTCTGTTTCTGTCTTATCACTTTACTTACAAGTCACAAATGTGTTTCCAATAAGTTATGCATGCCAAACTAAAGATAAATAATTATAACTACATATAACAAATTAATAAGCGCTGATCCATTCGCTTGTGTGTGCGTCCCCTCGTCCAGCAGTTTGTATTATCGATGCCATTGCTAATGCCTTTGAAATTCCATTTGCAGGTGAACGGCGATGACAGCTGGTACTATGAGGACATACAGCTGGAGCGCGGCAACTCGGGCCTGGGCTTCTCGATTGCCGGTGGCACGGACAATCCCCACATTGGCACCGACACATCGATCTATATAACGAAACTGATACCCGGCGGCGCAGCAGCCGCCGATGGTCGTCTGAGCATCAACGACATCATTGTATCGGTGAACGATGTCTCCGTGGTGGATGTGCCGCACGCATCAGCCGTGGATGCCTTGAAGAAGGCCGGCAATATTGTGAAGCTGCATGTGAAGCGGAAACGTGCCACCAGTGCCACAGCAGCAGCAGCAGCAGCTGCCGCACCCACAGCCGATGCACTGGACAGTGTTAGTGCAACGGCCATGTCGGCGGCGTCGGCGTCGGCATCGGCAGCGGCTGCGGCCGGGCCAAAGGTGATCGAAATCGATTTGGTCAAGGGCAACAAGGGACTGGGCTTCTCCATTGCCGGCGGCATTGGCAATCAGCATATACCGGGCGACAATGGCATCTACGTGACCAAGCTGATGGACGGCGGCGCTGCCCAAGTGGACGGACGTCTATCGATTGGCGACAAGCTGATAGCAGTTCGCACCAATGGCGTAAGCACTCAGAGCAACTTTCCGTTAAATATAAACTAAAACTGTTTCATTATTGCAGAGTGAAAAGAATTTGGAGAATGTCACGCACGAGCTGGCCGTGGGCACGCTCAAGTCGATCACTGATAAGGCGACGCTGATTGTGGGCAAGACACAGCATTTAACCAGCAGTGTGTCACAGTCGGGCGGCAGTCTGGGCGGCCAGCTGGGCCAGCAGTCGCAGGCGCAGCACTCGCAGTCGCAGACCCAATTGGCAGCCACACGCCAACAGCAGCAGCAGCAGCAGCAGCAAGTGAACAACTCGGAATCTGCAGGTGCGCTTAACACTGTTGGGCAGTCAGTTGTTGATTCAGTCACAGATTCAGTCATCAGCAACTCCATTATTACCACAACCACAACCACAACCAGTTCCAATACCAACAACATCTCCACCACCAACACCATCAACACCTCCATATCCACCACCACCAACAACAACACCAATTTAGGCTCAAGTAATAGCCATCTAGTGCAGCATAATAATGCCACAGTCAACAACAGCAGCAGCAGCGGCAGCAGCAACACTCTTAACCTAAACAACAACAATAATAATAACAACAACAGCAGCAGCAGCGCCAACAGCAGCGCCAACAGCAGCAGCAACAGCAACGGCAACAGCAAAACCAACAACTACAATAACAACAGCAGCAACTTGGTTGCAGTCGCTGCAGTCACACAACAACAACTACTACTACAACAACAGCCACCACAAGCACCCGCCTCTGCCACTGTCACTGCCTCTGCCTCTGCCTCAGCCTCTGCCTCAGCCTCTGCCCCAGCTTTAGCCTTCAATGCTAAGCTTGCAATGCCAATGGCTGCTGCTGGTGGCACAGAGCAAAGCCGTTCCCAATCACCCTTGCCAAGGCGTAAGCGAATCATTTTTGAACTTCAACTAATCACAACTCTCTCGATAAATTAACAACTCTCTCTCTCTCTCTCTCTACATATTGTATATGCATTTGTCAAAAAGAGCCGCTAAACAGTCCTTAATCATCTACTAGCCCACACTAATACATTGCCAATATATCAATATACTATATGCATGTGCATATCTGATAGATACTCATTTAGGTTGGCTAAAACCCTGTATAGCAAACAGAATTTAGACTGGGCTCTTAACTAACTGCTAATATATTGTTGCTAGCTCTTAAGCTCTTGTACTAACACCGCTCATATATATGTATATACATATATGTATATGTATCATATATATCTCTCTAACTTAGTTGTGATAGAGTTCGATTCCCGCAGCACTCTACGGAGCGCTTGCACGGCTTTTGCTTGCGTGCTTGCTAAGCTGTTCGTCTTCCAGTGTTGTTCGTTAAACATCCAACATTTTGCAACACTGGCCCACAAAGCCGTGTTGTTCACTCAATCTATATACATAAATCGAGACATTTGACCAATTACTGCAAATGTTGACCCGAATCTAACATGGCATTCGTCTTCGTATTCGCATGCATCAATCTATATATGTATATATATTTATAAATATATATATCCATATATCAATATATTATAGTTGATCTTTGTCTTAGGTGTTTATTATAAGATCATATTTATCATACATCTAAATGTGTCATAGGCGATATATCAGACGAACACTCCACACGATTCTTTTGGATTTTCTTTTAGTTTACTTTCCTTTCGTTTTCTCTCTGCCTGTTTGTTATATGTTTTGCACACATTTGATGTGTCCTTTCGGTTTTAATTGTTTGTTAAACGTTTTATATACATATTATGCTCAAATTTCCATTGGGAAATCGTTTATCGATGTTTATCGTGTATCGATAGATCAATCTAAAGTAACTTATATCCTAGTCAAATGTAATTATCAAATGGGTATTACGTATTATGAGCGATAAATCCTTGATTTCTCTTAGCCAGCCTTTTTTGTTATTCTCTTTCTCTATCTCTATCTCTATCTCTCTGTCTAATCCTCTGTTGTTGGTTTCTGGTTTCTGGTTTCTGGTTTCGCAACTTCTTTCGTTTTATCAACTTTTTGTTCTTTCTATTCTATTCACACTCTATATTCCACTCGTAGGAGATTCGAATCCGAGTCTCTTGTGCTGTGGTTGCAATTATCAATTTCTTTAAGATTTATATATACGTATTTATATATCTATGTGAATTCGCGAACTCCACTAATTACCCTTACCCCTCTCTATTTCATGTCTCTAAAAATGCACGTGTGTGCATTACTTTGTGTGTATGTGTGTAAACATTACCGTTACACGCATTTTGCATTCTTATTTTTAATTGAAAAAAAAAAAAAAAAACAAAACAAAAACAAAAATAAATAAAAAATACTAAAATAAAAAATCAATACATAAATTGAAAAACAATTATATGAATATAAATTGACAAAATAAATAATATATATAGAGCCTGGCTCAAGATACGCATCGACAAATGTCCTGGCGGCCGTGCCACCGGGCACACCACGCGCTGTCAGCACAGAGGATATAACCAGGTGAGTTGCGTCCCAGCCACAGTGCTGTATATATGCATATGTACACATATAGTATAGCAGGCCGATGATCTGATTAATTATTACATTAATACGTACTTACTTAATGCCAACAGAGAACCACGCACCATTACCATACAAAAGGGGCCGCAAGGTCTGGGCTTCAATATAGTCGGCGGCGAGGATGGACAGGGCATTTATGTATCATTCATATTGGCCGGCGGTCCGGCTGATCTTGGCTCCGAGCTGAAGCGCGGCGATCAGCTGCTCAGTGTGAACAATGTGAATTTGACGCATGCCACACACGAGGAGGCGGCACAGGCACTCAAAGTGAGTAGCCAACTTAATATATTGAATATATGTATATGTATATATATATTTAACTTGTGTGTATTTCACCAACAGACATCTGGCGGCGTTGTCACTCTGGTGGCACAGTATCGTCCAGAGGACTACAATCGCTTCGAGGCGCGCATTCAGGAGCTGAAACAACAGGCGGCGCTTAGCGCCGGCGGCTCGGGCACCCTGCTGCGCACCACACAGAAGCGATCGCTATATGTGCGCGCTCTGTTCGACTATGATCCAAATCGCGATGACGGCTTGCCGTCGCGTGGCCTGCCCTTCAAGCACGGTGACATCCTGCACGTGACCAATGCCTCCGACGACGAATGGTGGCAGGCACGCCGTGTGCTCGGCGACAATGAGGACGAGCAAATCGGCATTGTGCCATCGAAGCGGCGCTGGGAGCGTAAAATGCGTGCACGTGATCGCAGCGTCAAGTTCCAGGGACATGCAGCAGCTAACAATAATCTAGATAAGGTATAAATAACGCCTTCTGCTCGACAATGTCAATGTGCAACAAAGCGCAGTGAAGATGCAATAGCCAGATATTTGTAGAGTAATCTACGAAAGTTGGTTGAAGTTGGTATAATTCATAGTGATAGTAGATGTGCAGTTAGGCATTTATATGCAAATTCAACGAATTTTGTATGCCAGTCGCCCCAATTTTGATGAAACTGTCTCAAGTCATCATTGATATGAATCCAGATATGTAATGTAGTCAGCAATGTATAAATTGTTATATGTAGAGTAAATTGTATAATAACTCGTTTAGATACCATTTCCATTTGTGAATTCGTTGAGACCTTTTACTATAGTCTTTTGATAGTTTAGAAATCTTAAAAGAACTACTATATAATCATATATGTAGAGTTCTATATTTTGTTTTACGATTGCTAATTGAGTGATATGTTTATATAGATCTCTATGCTAAAATTCTTGTTATACGAACATGAGTAATGAGCTCAGCACTATATTTAATTTTTTGTATAGAAGAAGCTTAACAAACGTAAATGAAATAGAAGCTCATATTATTATTAGCTGCCTTTGCTACACTTCAGCCCACGCTTTGAGGCTTAATGACTCGGGCTTTTTATACCCTGAACCCACTGAAAATGGTAAATCAGGGTATAATGCTTTTGTTGAAATGTATGTAACAGGCAGAAGGAGGCGTGGCAGACCCCATAAAGTATATGTATTCTTAATCAGGGCGACGAGCTGAGTTGATTTAGCCCTGTCCGTATGCTTGAACGCGTCGATTTCAGAAGATATAAGACCTTGAGACTTGAATTTTTTTTAATGTTCGTATATAGCACGCGGATATCGAGTTTATCACCAAAAATCGATAACTCATCTCCTTATTTTTTTATCGGTAAAAAACCGTATCGAAAGTCAGTTATAAAATTATAGCTCCTACATCTTTAAAGCTAAAGTCTCTAAATTTTAAATGTAGACTCGAATGTATTTTATAAAATTTCGATTTTTTGTTATAATTTCTTTTGTAAACAGAAAGACGCGAAGAATTCTATAAATATCAGTGCTCCGAAGGGTTCAGGGGATTTCCTAGTCGAGCAGTCTCGACTACAGCTTTCTTACTTGTTTATTTTTAGCCAGCCCTATTGTTATTATATTGTTGACTGTAATGAATGTAACTTTTCACTAACTGAACTGACATCCTGTCTCTGTTTTTTCTCTCGGTTATTACAGCAATCAACTTTGGATCGCAAAAAGAAGAATTTTACGTTCTCACGCAAGTTCCCCTTCATGAAGAGTCGCGATGAGAAGAACGAAGATGGCAGCGATCAAGAGCGTAAGTAGCATAGCTCCAGGGCGTGGTATTCAACCAAACAGAAAATCTATTGAAAACGAGATTAATGCGTTAATCCAGCATTTCAACAACAACAACAACTACAATAGCTACTACTACTACTACTAACAACAATTACTACAACAACAACAATAACAACAACGACAACAATAGCATCGAGTACAAACAGTTCTGAAAAATCTTGAGCAACAGAGCAACAATTTATTTAGATAATAATTTGTCAAACGCTCTCCCACTTCCGCTGTCTGCTTATCTCTGTCTCTATCTCTTCCACACTCGCTGTGTCTCTCTATGTTTGTGTGCTTTTGTCTCTGTCACTCTGTGGTAAATGCTTTTCGTGTGGCCTCTCTTAAGTGTGTGTGTCTTCGCGTTGTCTAATTGCAATTACAATAAGTGTGTGTACACCTCTCCCTATCTACATATCTATCTATCTCTGTCGCTGTCTCTGTTTCTCGTCGTCTCTCTGGCTGTGTGTGTTGGTGGTGTGTGAGCACACGGCTGGAGCAATTTTAGGTTTATATAACGTATATTGTTATAAAGTTAAAGTTAATGTTTTGTTTTTTATGTTCGTTTCTATTCGAATATGTTAATTTAGTTTGTAAGCGGAAACGATGTCGATTTTCAGTTTCTTTTCTCAAAATATATATAGACATATATTCATATACATATGTATGTATGTTTCACAATTGTTCTATTTTGCTTATGTTCAATAAACTATTTATGAATTATGAAATTTAACTGTACTACAAATTGTGTACACACTCACACACAGTCGACTATATACACACACACACATACACATATAATCTTTATGATTTTATCATATTTCCATTCGGCTTGTAGACGAATATATTTGTTTTGTTTTTATACATACTTATATACATATTTTTATGTTTATCTTTGTTGAATTTTGTATTACAATTGTTTCATGCATTTTACATTTGTTTTTCGTTTATTTTCATATTCGATTGTGTTGTTCCAAACACACACACACACCCACACACTTGCGATGGCTCCCTGCGATTCCTTCATTTTCGACAAAAACAACAACAACAACAACAATATTGAATATATATATATATATATATATACACATACACACACACACATGATTGCTGTGATCACCTGGATTCTATTGTGATTTCTCTTGTTGCGTGCGTGTGAACTATGTGAACTTTTCTATATATATATATATAGCGAACGGATTTGTAAACAGCAACAGTGAACTCGATGTGAACAATGTTAATAATAATCAAGCGAATGAGCCCCAGCGTAAGTCTCTCTCTTCAAATCTCCCTCTCTGTCTTTCACCTTCTCTCTGTGCCCCGCTCTGTCTCTGTGTATGTGTGCCACGGACGGACACACACACACACACACACATTTATATGTGTGTTTACGTGTTACTTGTTACATATATACATATATATCTATATATATATCAATATATATATGTAGCTATGTATGTGGGTTATCCATCTCCAGTTGTTATCTGTGTACATTGAATATACATCAATATATAAACATTATACATAATGTACAATCTTTAGCATATGTTTATGTATGTATGTTAATCTTCTTACATTGGTTATGTTTAAACATAAGTTTTGCACACGGTTTATGTTTTAGATGGGGTATTTGTGCTTGGGTCCCAGGAAGAGGGTCTCTCATACACATACACAAACACACACATACACCCATACACCTGTGTACAAAAGCAGCATATGTATGTAATTTGAGCTCTACTAACAAAACGCACATACTTAATAGACCTATCTCTCTCTCTATATATATATATATATACATAGTGTTAAGAGCTAGTCTGAATGTAAGCAAATATTTGAGTATCTAACCGCCCCAGCTCTTTATATACACATATATTACATACCTACACACATATATATAGATATATAAATCGACGTGCTTCAGCGTTCGCTAAAAACAACAACAACGACAGCAACAACAACAACAACAACAACTATAATAATTCCTATCTATGCTCATTACATTAATATATCTCTATACATCAACGAGTACAATAGCTGTATGTACACACATACATATACATAATTTCTAATGCGTGTTCTGGAAGAAGAGCTATTTAACGCTTATTACCTGTATTACCTATTGCTCTAGCTACGTACTGCTGCTAAGCAAGCAAAAAGACACAGGAAATAATACGATATCATCATCATCATCATCATCATCATTATCGTCATCAACTTGATTCTCTCTCAATCTATCTGTCTCTCTGCCTCCTCCTCTCTCTCTCTCTCTCTCTCTCTCTCTCTCTCTCTCTCTGCTCTCTCTCTCTGTCTCTCTCTCTATCTATCTATCTATCTAGCTCTACCCTTCTTCCCACATTTTCAGAGAACACATCAAGTTGTGTCTCAAGATCAAATCGAAACAATTTCTGCATCTTTCATTGCAACATGAAACATGAAACTATGAAACTATATTTACTACTACTACTCTTACATAATTATCTATATTTTTACTGCTATTCTGTTTTAAACTGACCAAAGCGTATATCTTTTTCGATTCTCGTTTTGTTTTTCTCTTCATTTTCCAGCTTTTATGCTTTGCTACACACAAGACGATGCCAACGCTGAAGGAGGTATGTACTTGACTATAAACTTGATGCTTAACTTGAAGCAATTGCATATACATAGACACACTCACACATATACAACAACAACAATTAACTCACACACACACACACACACATACTTTTCTCCATTTATATATACATACAATATATAAATATATTTACACTTACAAACTAATTCGATGTTTGGTTCCAAATCATACAACAGAAACACATACATATGTATACATACTTGTATTATTTCTGTATATGTATTTACATACATACATACATGCATACACACATATACATACATACGTTCACATCAACTACACTAATCCACATGTAATGCATACTAAACTCACTCATTTCAATCAATATTTGAGCATTTTACGCATCTTTAGCAATTAAAATATCTAACAATTACATACATACATACATGTATACATAGTTACATACATACATACCTACACATATTATTTAATTAGTTATGAATAACAAAATACATTAGTTGATCAAGAATAATTTTGTGTTTTTGTTTTTTGTTTTTTTGTATCTCATATTTGTCATAATTATTTGAATTCTCTGTTTATTTTTACAAATAACCCTTAACTCCTCTCTTAACATAGACTTAAACATCTGATACATACATATATTACATATACATATAAATATATTTATAACCATTTCAGTGCAGATTGAAACATTTTAAATTTATTTCAAAATTTAGAACAATTGTCAAAGTTATAAAAATATATAAGGAACTCAGTTGGATATGGCTTACAAGTCCATCTATGTAGCTAAATATTCCTCTATATATATATATTCATATTTATATTCTATAAAGTTGATCAAGAAACGTTTCTTCATTATATCTCAGAAGTCTACCCAGATAAGGCCTAACTCACTTTGGCTCTCTTTTGTTTTTCAAATTTCTCTTTTCTCTCGAGTTTCGTAAAAGTTTTGGCATAGCTATAAAATGTAACTGTATTTTCTATAATCCAATATATACATACATATATGAGGTACAAGAATCGAATATTATATATGTATATATTACATATATATACGCTCACACACATACACATGCATCTTTGGCATATGTAAATAATTGATATTTAATTGTTATCATACTTTTGGTTACTCTTCTTCTTAATTGTGTACAGTACGATGTACCTATATTGTGCATATATACATATATATATATAAACTATACATACATATATTGTGTATCTATAGCTAGCGATCTGATTCGTCGTATATAAGAGTCCCAAGACGAACGAACATACCAAATATGTTAATCGAAAACGAATTCTCTATTTTGATGTCTTGCATACAATATTATGATTTTGATCGTTTGAATTGATTAACCGATATTCTATGGGCATATGATATGTACATAGACACACAGAAATATATATGTATATGTATGCATCGAAGTATATAGCATCTCGGTCAAATTATATAATATATACCATATAATATAATCCAATTAAACATATTTCCAAATGTCTTAATGTTTATTGTTTTTCTCTTATGTTCAACTTACAATCGAAGCTGTTGTGTAAACATAAACATTATCTTCTATAAACTGCATAATCAGTGATAGAATTCCATTCATCTGGCATTACTTTTGCTCCGGAGCATATCTCTATTATATATACATACATATATATATATATATATATCTCCAATATTTTCCGATCATCATTTCAGATATATATACATATATATATACATATATATATATACATATATGTTTTACCAAGTAATTTCTGACTTCAGATTCGTAGTTTTATTTTTCCACATTACAATAAAGACGAATCCGTTCGAATATCGATTACACACACATGTACACATACGAATATATATGTATATATTTGTACATAATCAAATTACTGTGCGTGTGCGTGTGTGTATGTGTGTGTATTTGTCACTAATCGTTGTGCCAATTTAAGTTAACTAATAAGTAAGCTTATACTTATTTAGTACTTACATTTACACCTACATACACACACTCTCTCTCTTTCTCTCTCTGTCGCTCTCTCTCGCTCTCTTCTCTATAGATATTCTATTACAATCGATCTCTATATTAATTTAGGCCTTATTATTATCGTTTTCTCTTTACATTTCGCTTTTAGCCCAATAACAAAAAAACACAAAATTGAACACGATATCAAATCGTCTGATAAAATTCAACATGATTTTAGGGTTTTTATTTGATCTGCTGGCATATTTGAATCATTTTCTCAGACATTCACGCTTCACCTTCATATTTCCTATTTTTGGTTTACTGCAATTCGATTAGCTCAGTTTAGAAAACTCGAAAACTGGGATCCTGTAAATAATCACACAAAATATGATTTCCATATATATATATACATCTTTATATATGTATATGCATATGGATTAATATGGGTGTATGTCTAAGACGTATGCGCCCAGAAATATCGACATGAACACTCCACTCCAGTATATAAATGTGATCAAAAATATCCAATAACACGAACATACAAGCGTTGGCTTTATGTCCGAAACAAAAGTAACTGGAGAGAATATTTAGCCTTATTTACATACATATATGTATAATATATATTTATTAAAGTCTGTACTATAATTTATAGTAAAAACTGTTTTTGCATATTATGCCTTCCTTAAAGATAACTGAAAGAAAAATCGTTTCCCAAATGGGCTTGGAAACTAAGGATTATCGTGATACGTAGTGCAATTATAGATTTCCCAAAGAGAACTTGAGTAAAAATCTTTTTGCTCCACAATAAATACAAAATTAGTTTTGATGGGCATGATCATGATCCAATCATTCCGTTTCGAATGTATGTTGAATAAATAATCAGCTGAATGGGTAGTGATTGGGTATAAATATATATCAGGCATAAATCTCTGTTTATGGATATATTATATATAATCATATACATATATATATATATTAGACTGTATCTGTCTCCATGTTTTACAATGATATATATATATAAAAAAAAAAAAAAAAAAAACGATAAGCCATTATTGGGTTGCTTTCAAGCTTTTATTTATTTTTTATTATTATTATTTTTTTTTTTAATTCCGGTTTCTTCTCACCAAATTCTAGACATACGCACATTCACGAAAAAGAAAATAGACACACACAGACCACACACATAAATATATATATATATACACACACACACACACACATACAGATTCTCTTAAAGATCGTTTAAATTTTTGCAGGTTAATCAAAATATATACAAATGATTAATTTTGTTTATCTTTTTCTTCTTTTTTCTTTAATTAATGATTTCCTTTTGACTTAACCTTTGTGTGTGTGAACTATTTTGAATTTTACGTTCAACAATTACAAAAAAAAAAAAAACTTGAAAAAAAAAAAACGAATTATATTTACCAAATGCTTCATCTACTTTATGCTGCCTACTGCTATTTACGACTCTACTACCTTCTGTCACAAAATCTACTACTATAACTATTACCTACTACTATTACTGTTACTACTACTACTACTACTGTTACTGCTACCACTATTTACAACAACATCTACTATTATTTATGTTCAACTATTTACAATATTGTTTTCAATTCCGTTCCGTTTGATAATTCCCATATATTTGATGTGTGTACCTACTTCAACTTTTTTTGTCTTACCATAAAACAAACCAAACAAATGCCACAACAACAAAAACAACTGAAATGAACATATATATATAAATATAAAAACAAAAAATAATAATATTGTGAATACGTTATTCAATTTGTTGTGTTTTACATAAACTTTACCGTTTTTTTTTTTTTATAAATACGAAAAAATTTTCTTTTAATTGAATCAAACAAACTTTTCAACTGATTGAATCTATTATTATACCTATTATGAATACATCAATATATATATTTTAAAATATATATTAAAAAATAAAAAACAATACATATATATTTGTTACAATCATGCGCTCGTTCATGTACTGCGACAACAACAACAACAACAACTACAACTACTACTAAATTAATCAACTACTTTTCCCGAACATCACAATCAACCAACCAACCAACCAACCAACCGACCAATCAATCAATCAATCAATCAATGAATACATATGTATATGTATATATATGAATCAATTATGTGCAAATGCGCGCAGGCGAGATTATCTACAGAGTGGAATTACCCGATATGGAGCAGATAACTTTAATCTACTTGGAGAATAACGATGCTGACTATCGTAAGTCGAGCAACTAAGCAACAATTTTTGTAAAAGATCCAAAAACAAACCATACAAATGCAACAACAGCTATAAAGGCCTTAAAATATTACAACTTCAATTTCAATTCATTCAAGCTTACGTTCTTTATATAAATATATATACAAAAAAAAATATATATAGGTTAAAATTCAGAACAATATCCAGAATATATATATATATTTATTTTCGTTCTGTATTTTGTTTTTAAATATATATATATAATTTTTTTTTTTTTTTTTTTAACTTTAGTTAGCAAACAAAACGAAACTGCAAGCAATTTTCCTATTTAAATGCCGGTTACTTGGTTAGTTTCCCATCCCTCTCTCTCTCTCTCTCTCTCGTTCCAACTATCGCACACTCTGTCTCTCTCTCTCTCTCTTTCTCTTATACTATTTTTCTATAAATCCATCACTCATGCAATTCAGCTCGAATATTTGCAATTGATAGAAATATGTCATATTCCTCAACGAAGGTCTCATTTTAGAATTTTCCTATAGCTAGTATTATTAGCATTTTTATAGAGGAATGTTTTTTTCTAGCATATTACGAATATAACAAATTTCCATTTCTATTATGCTTTTTAATTTTGTCTTTCGTTTATAGTGCTAAGTTTCAATTGATAAGATATGATCCAGTCTTTCAGCTGCTTTCATTTTTTATGATTTTATTTATTATTGAAAATTGATTATTACTTTTTGTTCATTTAAAAAACAAAAAAACAATTTTTATTTCTACTGAAGCGCCGAAAGTGTTCGATGTGTGATCGATAACTTCTATCGAGCGTTCGATACCACAAAATTGAATATATTGCGCATATTCATGTGAAATACGCTTAAGCTTTGTTGGTCGAGCGCGTATTTGAAGCGAAACCTTTTGTTAAACCCCTGCTGTAGTTATGTTTTATGCCGTAGCTTAGGCACGAGTCACGATATTTGCGAGTTACGATTTACGATTTACGATCTTAGAGTTTAGTTTCTTAGTTGGGTGCATTAATGCCTGTTCTCTTCTTTTTCTCTATATGATGTCTTTCTCTCTCGCTATCTGCCTCCTTCTTTTGTATATTTTCCAATTTCGCTTATTTGTTTCTCTTAATTACGTTCCATTCCGTTTAAGTATACACATTGAGTCGTTCTCTTTCGTTTCTTTCCACTTGCTTAGTTTCATGCTGTGCCTTATTCATTTCACAATTTCTGTAGCGATGCAATCGTTAAGCCGAAACTATCCAACACTGATAGATGTATTGTTATTGTCATTGTCATTTATCGTATTCGTTATCGATATCGTTCCATTGCACGCACATTCCCAAGATTTTTGACTCATTTTCGTTGCAACACAACCGGAAGTGAGCAACAGCAAACGCCTTTTCCGAGCCCCAGTTTCCCCCTCCCAAAAGAAAGTAAACTGAATCCCCATGAGCAATCGAGCAATCGATAAATCAATTATTATTAAGACAACAAAGAGGGATGTGAACGACGACAAAACATAATTAGTACAATAGTATAATATAATGATGTATTGAAAAATTGATGAAATTGAAAGTCTCTGAAGATATTATAAATAAAAAGAAAGTCTTGTTTGATTTAAGAAGTGTTCTTAATTTATCAACAATATATCACGTACTTGATTACTCCAGTCTGAAACTCTACTCATTTTCCCGGGCTACGAAATTGAACAATTTGCATCACATTTATTATTTTTACCATAATTATTTCGTCATCACATCTTGATTGGAGTTTTACACATCCAATTGGCTTTGGCGTACTTTGTTTACAACAATGATTGGCATAATTTCTTTTAATTTACTAATTAATAGTCGTATCTAAACATGAATTGCAAATGAAAACCCAAATGACAAGCTGTAACTGAGTGAGTAAACTGCAAAACCAAAATGAAAACAAAACGAAATCCCAAAAATCACATGTGAAATCGAAATCAATAAACTGACGAACGAACGAAATGATCGGTAAATCGATTAAATCAGCATATACATATACATGTATATGTATATACACATATATATTATTGTATATACATATATATATAGAGTATATCAACTATATAAAGAAACAGTAAACGACAGTCAATTATTGTTTCCCTAGGCTAATTATATATACATGTATTGTATATGTATTTAGTATAGCTATAGCAACTACATAAGTTAAGTTATAAACGAATCGCTAATAAACTTTCATTTGAATCGAGTCATCCGTAGTACATATCATATAGATCAATTGTTGTTTGTCTTGCACTAGCATCGTATTATTATTAGTTGGAGTATTTTGTGTTGTGTTTTGTGTATGCCTTAGTTTTGTGCACTTCAATTACTAATTGAATATATGTATGTATAATAATGATAATCCCAATCTAAATCTGAGTACCGAATGCCTCAGATTTGGGTTAACTGTATTTAGAGTATTTGTCGCTAGTCTGAATCGTATATAAATAGCACACTATTAACTGTAAATTTGCATATAATACAACCGAAATGTGTATATACATATATACATATGTATGTATGTTATATATCTACAATTCATTTCGTATATTTAGTTTTTTCCTCTTTCCTTTCTCCTATTTTCCTATTACAATAATTTTTTCAAGATTCTTGCCCAATTTCCTCACTATTTAAAATCCATTCTCAAGCAAATAAAATATTTGGTATTTTCGTAGATTTCATTTTGATATTCTTGTTTCTATATATTTGTTTCTTATTTCTGTTCTGGTTCAGTATAAGTGAACGCTATACTAAAGTCCCTTAGCCTAATCGAACTATTCGCATTAGCCCGAGAGCCTTCTTAGACAATCAATTTAATATTAATAACTAAAATGCTTTAAACCTAACTAATCAGGACAAAAAAAAATCCCTAAAAAATCTTATTAATATAAATTTGTAATTATTTTTGCCTATAAATATATCTCTCTCTCTCTTTCTCTCTTGATATCGTATCTTTTTTGCTTTCTATTATATTTATATTTTTCTATGCTATTCCAAATTGAAAAGTTTTAACCGAAAACCCAAACAAAGAGCAAAATTCTGCTTGACTTCTCCTGTAGAAAGAACCAAAAACTCTACTTACTGACCCCAAAAACTGAACTCCCAACTCTAATGTCCCCCATGCCCGAGGACCTGTATTCCATTCATTCTGTACATTTTGTTTTTGCACGCGCACAAAACCTAATAGCAATGCCTACTATGCTTCCAGCTTCCGAGGAGAACGTGCTGTCCTATGAGGCCGTGCAGCGTTTGTCCATTAACTATACGCGTCCCGTTATAATACTGGGACCGCTCAAGGATCGTATCAACGACGATTTGATATCTGAATACCCGGACAAATTCGGATCATGTGTGCCACGTAAGTGACAAAGCATTTGCATAGGAATTGCAATTGGAATTTGGTCATCATATCGATATCATGAACACTCTTCACACCAACAGATACCACACGACCAAAACGCGAATATGAGGTCGATGGCCGGGACTATCATTTTGTGTCGTCGCGCGAGCAAATGGAGCGCGATATACAGAACCATCTGTTTATTGAGGCCGGCCAGTACAATGACAATCTGTATGGCACTTCGGTGGCCAGCGTGCGCGAGGTGGCCGAGCGGGGCAAACACTGCATATTGGATGTGTCGGGCAATGCAATAAAGCGCCTGCAAGTGGCGCAACTCTATCCGGTTGCTGTGTTCATAAAGCCCAAGTCTGTCGACTCAGTGATGTGAGTGATTCGAAAAGAGATTGCTTTGTGTGTGTGTGTGTGTGTGTGGGTGTATATAATCCAAATGTGCTTATGCCTATTGCAGGGAAATGAATCGTCGCATGACCGAGGAGCAGGCTAAGAAAACATACGAGCGCGCCATTAAGATGGAGCAAGAATTCGGCGAATACTTTACGGGTAATTTGAGAATTGAAATGTATTAGAAATCGGAAATGATATTCATATATCCCATTGCAGGCGTTGTACAAGGCGATACGATCGAGGAAATATATAGCAAAGTGAAATCAATGATTTGGTCGCAATCGGGACCAACCATTTGGGTACCATCGAAGGAATCTCTATGACCAACAGCCACAACAACATGGACACTGCCGCCTCGAGTACGTTGTCGACCTGTTTCGAGAACACCAACAACAACAACAACATCAGCAGCAGCAACAGCAGCAGCAGCAACAACAAATCAGCCGCAACAAAAAACGTCACATTGATGCACCAACGCAACGACCACAATGACAAAGACGACGACGATGACGAAGAGGACAATGACGATGAAGACGATGACAACACCAACAGCAGCAGCAGCAGCAGCAGCAGCAGCAGGAGCAACAACAACAGTACACAGCAGTCAGCCCGATGTTGTTCATGTTTAGAATTGTTATTGTTTCTAGATAAACAATTAGCAAGAAATCCGATTTGCTGGCGCCAGTTAAATGTGAGCCAAAACAATACGATATCAGGCAACACACAGGCAATGCTTTTAGCCAAGTTAGTTTGTTCTTGACCTTTGGCTCAAAGCTCTGAAAATGAAATTGAAAACGAAAGCAAACTGATGAAGCGGCAACTGTTTAGTTTAAGTTAGAACAAAATTGATAAAAGAGAGGAAGAAAAAGAAGAAGAAGAAAAAACACAAACCGAAGCATATTAATCATAAGATCTACTTAATATGAAGCAGTAGTAGATGATGATCATCGCGATGATGATGATGATGATTATAAGGAGGAGGAACAGAACGTTCGTTAAGCGCTAGTGTTGTTTGTTTATGTTGATGTTTATACGAGAGTTATAGCGAGTTAGTTATATTGACGCTAATATATTATATGGTATATTATTATATACACACGCATACATTTGCTATGCATATACATATGCGACTGTATGTGTATATACAGATATGTATGATAGGTTTATGAATCATTAAGTGCGACCAGCGTCAAATATACTACAAAACGTTCAATGATAGCAATTCAAATTGAATCAGTTCAGGCGAATACGACTATATATATATATATACATATATATATAGGTATATATGGGTAAATAGACGTTGACGACGACGACGACGACGATAAGTTGGTGCATTTCTTGTTAGATGTATTGTAATTTTTTCTCCCACGCGCCTTTGCCTAATGCAACACAAATCACATAATAAGCTGCATATATAAGTAATAGTTTATGCACTCACACACACACACACACATTTACACATAAACATGTATGTACACAAATACCATGTAGCCTAACTAAAGAAAAGCGTCAGCAACGAGCTATATATATATATTTATATATGTATATATATATATATATATATATATATATATATATATAAATGGGTATATAGAGCGGGAGAGAGGGCAATATCACTTCTTTCAATGCAAAAAGTCATTTAACTATTTAACATACACTATATGCTAGACAGCATTAACAAATTGTTAATGCGTCTGCATACGCATAATACGATCAATACAGCAGATACATATACATATATATATATTTATATATATATGGTATAATTTTACAATTGAATATGCAACAATACCTAAATACCTGGCTGGTATTTAACAAATATATATATATATATATATATATATATATATATATAATTTTTTTTTTTTTTGTATTGACAGCAACAGATTAGCTAATGTTCTATAAAGAGAGAAACAAACAAACAAACAAATTTATAAATTATAGACAACGCACATAACTGCTAATTATCCATTATACATAAATTTTTTTTTCTAATTTTCTATATTTTTTCTAAGAAATTTAGTAAAATTCAAGTTAATCAAGTTAAGTCTTATGGCTTTTTTTTATGTTTCACATGTGTGTCGCCGCCTTTCCGAAATATTTAGAAAACGAATAAAATGTATACGTTGTGCATTTATGTACATATGTCTATATAATATATACATATACATACATATATGTATTTATATATATATATGTGGAAAGAGGGCAAGTATTTGCATATTATGATAAATACTATGATTATTATTATTATTATCATTTTTTTTTACGTTACTTTACCTTACTTTCGTCTTTGTCCTTCATTTTGTAATATCAATATTATGTAAATTATGAAACCTTCGATCGCTGAACAGTATCTATGTATGTACGTGCAGACAATGCATATAAAATTCTTTTTCTTTCACATTGTACGCAAAATGCATTGTTGTATTTAATAATAAACCAACCTAAGCGAATTATATTAATTTAAATCTAAAAATAAAAAACGAAAAAAAAAAACCAACAACAAACAAATGCAGTAAATGTAATAAAAAATAAACTAAAAAACAAAAACAAAAACAAACATCAAGAAAACAATTTCATCAAAAGCGTGAAAACTTTTTAATCAATTTTCCCCCATTTCAAGTGAATTTAATCAAAAAGAGCAAAGTAGAATAAGAGAGAATGTGTGAAATAGTTTAAAAATAATCAAAAGATGATTTTGTAAAATTGTTGAAACAGGACACATACACAAACATTTTTTTGTGAATATATATACATACATATATACACACATATATATATATATATATATACCCAATTGAGCCACGACTGCGAAAATGTTCATGATGATAGGGGAATCGAGAAATCGAGGCAGTTAACCGATATATTGCACAGATATTGACGAATCTTATGGCGAATATGGGCTGCAATTAGTATATAAGTTAGCCAAACAAAAAAAAAAAAACAAAAACAAAAAAAAAAGGAAATGTTATAAGCCTTAGTCGTATTAGCACTCCCTGATGAGCGTTAGGACTGTGTGTGTTTGGGATACCCGAATTCCGTACTCGAATTATGCGACTTGTAGTATACCCAGATATGTGTATATGTATATGTGCATGTGTATAGATAGGTGTGCGTGCATGATGATATGCATAGATGCACTTACTTTGATTATGATTAGTGCAAAGAAGACTCCACTCTCTTTAGTATGTACATATTGTACGGAACTTTTGTCTTTCAATCGATTCAACCACATTATACATTAAATTTATTCGGCCTAACTAAAAAAACATAAAAAAAAAAAAAAACACCCGCCTTGCAATCTCTTTAGTGAAGTACATTGCGCCTGTGTAAGCTAAATTAAAACGGAAAGCAATCTGAAGTACATGAAACCTGATGGATGAAAACGAATGGAAAATTTCAAGAAAATCGGCAAATTTTATGCATGTTCAAATGTTAGTTGATAGTTGATGAAATAAAACAGAGTAGTTAGCGTATAAGTGTGCTAAACAAAAGGAAACGCAAATAGATTTAATTACGTACGGTGTGTATGTTCAAGTAATTGTTGAATAGAAGAAGAAGCAGATGATGTTCACATACTTATGGGGTTTTAAGCCCGAAAATTGCGGTAAGCGTTCTTTTCTATTAGAATATTTTTAGTGTATTTCGAAGTCAAGGTAACTGTTCCAAAGCCTTAAATGCAATTAATTAACGCATTTACGAGTATATCCAAGTTACACACACACACACACACATAAATTCATTGCTCTACTATACATATATATACATATATCTATATCTATATGAAATGCCCCTCTTGAGAAAACCAAAACAAATGACAATTTTTGATGTAGCCTTAGAAAGTATATGCAAGAATTTACGGAAAAGAAAATAGAGCATAAATTACAAAAAGAAAATACACATAAAATACATATATACATACATACAAACATATATATATTAGGGCTAATATTGAAAGGCATTTAACGATTCATTGTTCAAAAAACGAAAGCAAAACAAAGCAAAAACAAATGAGATTTATCGTAAATTTTGTCAGCGTATACTTAATAATTATTGTGGAAGCATTTCATCAAAATGGTGCCTTTATCAGTTATTGTTGTCGGTATTAAACAAAAGAGAGTAAACCCAAAAAAAACGAAAAAAAATTAATAAAAAGAAAAACAAAGCTAAATGAAAGAATTACATAAATTTATATAGTTAAGTACTATTATTAATCCATAAAAAGAATTCAAATGAAAATCTGCAGTTGCGGGCTGTGATTTCTGCTCGAACATACACACATACCCACACACACACGCACACACACATATATATATATACATAAATAATTACATCTTAAATGCCAGCTTAAGCAGTTCAGTTCAAATACATTTGCAAGTCGTTCGATTGTAGTTAAAGCCATTAGACACCAATTCCTGAACCCCAACTAACAAATTAAACATAGCAATTTATTTAAAATTACTGATATATACATATGCATATATATATCTATATAATTGCTATCATAAAAGATTTGTTGTTATTGTTACATTTTTTCATTAAAAAAAAAAGAACAAAAAACAAAAAGAAAAATAACATAAAATGTATCCAAGTACAACTTATTCGATTGCCTTTTCGATTTGAATTACATATGTATATGTTCTCCATTAGCGAATAAGTGCTTTAAGTACACACACACACACACACACACACAGTTGTGTATATGTAAATTGATATTGAATTGTTGAACACTAGCTAAAAGCTGATCAGATTCCAATTGGCATTGCTATTGGAATCCAATCTGCTAACTGTTATTAATTTGACTTATTATGCCTCAAATATTAATTTAAATTTAAGCACTTAATATCAATTTTTTTACCAATTGATTGTAAAGGTCTTTCGAATGGGTTTCTTCGCTTTGTTAAATATACTAGTTAATTCCGATTCCAATTCGATTTGCCTGTGCAGTTGCTGAATCCATTGAATATACTATAGACATATGTATATACATACATATATATGTATATACGTTGTATGTGTACAGAGGCATTCAAGTGCCGTACGGATTAACGAAAACAATCTGACAATTCGCGGTCGTGGCACAAATACAAATGCACTTATGTACATGCGCATACACACACACACACACAGAGAGAGAGAGAGAGAGAGATGTACACATTCACGTTTGTATTTATAAATATGTATACACCCATATTCATATGCATATATATATACATGTGCATGTATATATGTGCATGCATGTTCTAGTTAATATTAAAGAAGATCCACACAGCCACGCCCACGCCCACATCCACACCCACTCCCACATACACGCACACACAAATTAGTTGTATAGCGAAAAAAGAAAAAAGCAAAAAAAAAAAAAAAAAGAAACAAACATTCAATTTGTGAATTCTACATGATGTATTATTTAAAAAGTTCATCAAAACGATGCAACATTCGTAATAAACAAGAAATTCAATACGTAAACAAAAGCAATGTCTCTATTTAAGCGTAATACAATTGAACGTATAGCCTTTCCAATTGGAAATCACCTTGATCTGGGCAAGAGTAGTTCATTGAAGTAGTACGTGCGTGCGTGCGTGCATTCACATAATCCAATTGGCCTAATTGGAGTCCCGCGAGTGGGTGCGCAGATATATATCGAACTGGACGAGCGTAATGAAGTAGGAGAAGGCTGTTAGGGAAATTAGATAGATGAGACGGCGATCCAGATGCACCAGGCCACAGAGCATTGGCTGGCGGCAGTGCAATAGCAGCAGCGCGAACTGTTCCAACTGGAAGACAATTGACAAATCGTTAGCTAACTGGCATCCAATTGGATTCTGTGCAGTGTTTAGTTGGAGCACCTCTTGGTCCAGGCTTGACGGCTGCCGCGCTGTAGATTCACTGAACTGGCGCACGGTGAGCGCCAGACGCGTCTGCTCCACCTTGACATACTCGCCAACCAGCGACACCAAATACGTGTCCAAATAGAAGCCCAGCGCATAGACGCCGCTCACTGCAATCGGAAAGGAGACGAATGTGCGCGAGCTCGTCGCCAGCAGATTGAAGATGGTAAACAGATTGGTCAGATTGCTGATCAGCGCGGTCAGCATCAGGCCCAGCAGCTGGAACTGATGCATCCGAAAGCTGTCCGCATACAGAGCGTGTATCTGGGCGTAGCGCTTCCGCAGCAACCCAATCCGATCGCACAGCCGACAGCCGTAGGTCACCAGTCTGCCGCGGCCCAGACGCCTGAGCTGCTCCAGCTCGGCCTGCAGCTGCATGTGCAGCAGGCGAAAGTACAGCAGCACACAGCTGTTCACATAGTAGAAGTAGTCGGCCATGTTCTCCGTGTAGTTCCACAGGACGAAGGCGTAGATGGCGAACTGAATACGCAGTCGCCTCCCATGGCCAGCAGCAACTGAGTCGGAGTCGGAGTCGATGCGGGCAACGGCAAATATCGCACAGATCTGGACAAGCATCATCAGGTTAATCAGCGCGAATTTGAGGTACATGAACCGTTCGAAGCTGCGCTTGGGCCAACCGGATCTGCGGCAGCTGCCGGCAAAGGCCGCCTGGAGTCGGGCGCGCTGCAGCGAGCAGCGCTGGTTGATGGCCTCGAAGTGGCAGGTGTTCGCCACATAGGTGACTATCACGGTGGCGTACTTGATGAGCGTGTTGGCGAAGCCCACGTACAGCACCAGCTGCATGCGGCGGTCGTCCGTGGCCGTCAGCGCACGGTAATTGTAGCCAAAGTAGCCGGGCAGGACGACAATCAGCAGCAGGCTCAGCGCGTGGCTGTAGGCGATGAGCAGCGACTTGAGCGGCGCTCGCAGCGGTCGCTGCGGCACATAGTCAATGATCACCTGGCCGCAGATGCTCGCATAGATGTGGCCATACCTGTAGAACTTCAGCTCGTGCCGTTCCCAGAAGCTTTGCGGCTTGGCGCACATGCCGCACGCTCGGCCAGTCGCAGCTGCACTGAACTCAATTGTTACAGTGCCACACTGTGGCATGTGGCATGTGGCATGTGTCATGTGGCATGTCAGTTGAGCCAGTGCCGATGCTTATCTTAAACGTAAACACAGCCAATGCACAAGCTTACCTCAAGTGCCTCGCTTCACTTCTCGACTCTCTCCAGCAATACAGCGTTTACACATTCTATATACTCACATGCGATGTGATTTGCTTCCAATAAGCGTACAATACTATATTCATATTCAGATATCTCATGTGGACAGCATATACATACATTTCTACATGTGCTCGAGGCCATCAAGTATGTACATATATGTATATTCTTGACCAACATGACAAGTTGAGAAGATATGTCCATCTACTGTGCTGTCTCCCTGTGTAACTGTTCTACTGACAATCCATCTGTCCGCCTCTTTGTCCATTCTTCATTCTGTCCTTGCGTCTTTTTGTCCTTTTCTTTCTTTTTCTTTGCTTCCTTTTGTCTGTCCTTTTCTCTACATATTTCCGTTTATCTTTGACTGTTTGACATGAGTCATCTGTCAGTTTATCTTATCGTCTATCTGTTTATCTGTTGTTTCGTTCCTCCGTTTGCCTTTTCGTCCGTCCATCCACCCGTCCGTCCGTCTGTCTATCTATCCGTTTGTTCGTCTGTCTGATTGTCTTTCCACCTGTCCTTCAATCTGTTCTTCTATCTTTCCTGTCAATATGCCTACCTGCATGTATGTCCGTCCTTCCGTCCATTTGTTCGTCTATCCGTCCGTCCATTCCCTCGTCTATATATCCATCTGTTTATCCGTCCCTTCCATTGAAGATCTCGTGAACTATAAAAGCTATAGACTCAAAATATAAAATAAATATATATCGCTCTATACCGTAGTACGAATCAATTATTGATTTTATCGATGCTTTTTCTCAGATTCGCTAATAATCGATGTTTTCACTTCAAATCTCTAGTAATTACATTCATTATGAAGCACAGCCCTTGCCTAGGCCTGAATGGACTTGGCCAGGGCAATAATGGAACCAGATGTCTGCAATATCTGAAAGAGTAAAGACTTATGCTTGTAGTTCCATATGTAAGGAGCGCTAAAGTACGCACTGCGGCAAAGGCGGCCAGAGAGGGCGAGAAGAACGGCACTGCCATTGTGATGCCGCGCTGCGAGCGCATGATGAAGAGATAAATGTAGAGACGGTGCTTGGGCAAACACTGATGCCATGGAGCACTGCCCATGGCGCTGGCCAGTTTAGTGCTCTGCAAGCAAAGAGAAAGGAGAAGTAGAATGAATGACAAGCACCGTCCCTTGGCCAGTCCTAATTGGGTGAGCACTAACACTCTCGGTGACCAGAGTGCCGCCGTAGCAGTAGATGAACAGCTGGCTGAGCGCGGCCACGGTGTAGCTGACGTAGAGAAAGGTGTTGAGGCCCTTGTCGCCGATGGTCAGCAGATTGAAGATGCTGAAGGCAATTACCATGCTGGCCGAGACGAAGTAGGCCAAGGTGATGGTCGCATAGCGCTGCCTGAAGAACTGCGTCAGCTCAAAGATATCATTGTGGCGCTTGATCAGTTTGACTAAGCCCGCCTCGAAGACGGCGCCGCTGTCGCCGCTTATCTGTGGCTGATCTAAACGAGGAGCCCTGATGGCTGATTAGAGTGCAAAAGAATGCTGCATTGCCTTACATCTGTAGGGTCGAAAGAGGGTGCGAATATCCATCTGCAGGAATTCAAAGAGTGTGGCGATGTTAACACAGAACTCGAAATAGAAGGCGTCACAGCCTCCGAACATGAAGATGGTCACGTATCCCGTATAGGCAATGAACATGAAGGTAAGCGGAAAGAACGGTGCACGTAGTAGCCAATCGGGCATGCTGCAAGGATGGCTCTCAGAACGGTATTCAGTGTATTGGCATCCCACTAACTCACGTCATATTGAAGGGCATGCCCCAGACGATTTCATTGGTGCGTCCCTTTAGGTAGAGCAGCAGCACTACCATCAGTGGCTTCAGATTGTATAAGCTGCTGGTGGAGAAGCCAGCCGACACTGGCCAGAAGTTGAAGCGACAGGTCATCAGGAAATGCTGACGCATCAACTGTTCCTTGGCAGGCGTCTGCCCGACGTTGGGGAACAGCAGCTGGCGTTGCCTGTTTAGGACGTAGATCAGGTCCTCGCGAGCGTGCAGCATAAAGAACATCTTCAGCAGGGTGACCGCTGAGGTGAAACCCGGACAGAATGTCTCCAAGGCGACCGTTATGTCGCCCTGCCTAACAAACCGATAGCCGGCATGCAGCTCCGTGGCCACGCCAATGGCCAGCACCGCAAAGTTGATGTACGCTCGCCAATGCAACCGTTCCGGCCAGTAGCCCATCAGGTGCAGGCAGAGACGCGGCACGGCGTAAAAGTATACGGCCAGCGGCCGATTGGGCCGCAGGAACCGGAAGTGAAAGTCAACAGCCATGCCAGCAGCGCGTCTTCTGTTTGGGCCATGGAGCGCGCTTGGCTCTTTTATAGAACGAGTTAACAAGTTGGCCAACTGCTAATTGGGCTGTTGTTCAAGCAATTAGATAACTTTGGCTTTCAACTTTCGATGTCCAAGTTTTTGCACAAGGCTACGCCAAAGATAATATGTTTCATTGGCCATTATATCGAAATTTAATATTCGGCTATAGCTCGGCTCATATAATACCTGCTCTACCCATTTAGTAACTGTAAATATTAATGCAAATTAGAATTGGGAACGATCGAAAAGCATTTATTCCATTAATATTTCACGCACTGACCTTTATCGCTTTTCAAATTATTTTCTAGGTGTATTTTTATTGCAGCTGTCCAATTCCTCGTCCCATAAGCAGGCTAAGAACACTTAAGATCTGTATCTACACTTATCTAGGGCATACTTTAGGGCATTTGTTTTCCATATTTTAGCTGTAAAAGCAAAAACAACTTCGATTTTATATATTTTCGATATGCATAATAAATACAATATATACATACATCCATATATATGTTTGGTGTTAAGTGGTTAGTTCAAAGAGAATGGCAAATATTGGATTATGAATTAAATTTGAAAAAAATTAAATTTTCAATTATTTTGTCGAGTTTTTTGTGTAACGATGCTACGCTATGATTGAGAAGATAAAGACAGAAAAAGAAGCAGATGAATTACAAATTAGTATATATTCGATGAGGATTTTTTTTTTTAGGTCCATGAAATCTATTAAGAAATATCTGCATAACTCAAAAGCATATATAAATTACTTTTTATTTATTTATTTTTTTTATTTAAATCATTATTTATTGCAGCTCATTGTCTTTGACTCTATAGAAATATAAATTATTATATTATATAACAGCCCTTGAATACGTAAGAATATAGGCGAAGTAACGCTACATTTGGTGTGCTTTTCGATTTACGTAATTATGTTAAATATATTATTTAAATATATATGTACCTCATCAAAAATTTAATTTTTTAATCTATATTTTACCATTTAGCCTTTTTTTAATTTCAATGAATATTACATGTTTTATTTGCGTTTGAAGTTGACAAATACAAAAACCGCATATTATTGTTAGGCACTGTAGCTGCTACTAATACCTAACACTGATATCTCAATAGTTTATTCTATACTTATTATTCTATCATTAACTATCGTTATATTTTATTATAAAGATGAAGTAAAATAAATCAAAACCTTTTGTTCTACTTATGATCACAATGGGTTTTTATTTCTAGTATTATAAAGTGGAGAATCTATGCACATTTTATTCAGTTTATTGAAAGCGAGACCCCTATATATCCTATATGTATGTTATGAAGTATATGTATATGAAGTATATGTATGAAGTATATGTATATTTATATGTATGCTATGAAGTATTTTGGCATATCCATCCTAAGCCATCTGAGATCATAGTGAATCGATGCTAAATTGAGTAGTTCTTAAAGTTTCACAGCTGCATAGCTAGCTCTATTGCATTGAGGCATCCTCTAAGGCATTTCTTTTGTTAGCTTCACAATGAATAGTTAAATTGATATATGTATATATTATGTAAAATATAGTATAAGTGCGAAACTGAGTCATATTTGAGACAGCACTCTGAATCAGAGCAATTTACATTTATTATTTGCAAGTCTCGAGCTTTTGTTGCTGTTGTACTTGGGTTTGGTTTGCTGAGCTGATACGGACAAACAGACTGCTAGGTCTACCAAGTCAGCCACGCCTCCCTCTGTCACCCATAATATCCGAATAAATATAAGTATGTATCAATTCGCATTTTCAGTGGGCTCGGTATACACAAAAGTGCCCTCAACTGAATGTAATGAAATCAATAATCTCATTCCATGATCAGCCAGGCAGCGGCTGGGTGTAGAGGGGGAAGAGGGTTGCGAATCGGGAAGTGTTGCAGGTGTTATTCAAGAGCCGAATGTGCGATAATCCAAAGCCGAGCAGAGACAACTTACATAAACAATCAACTGGAAAATTGGTCGGTTTTGATGGGCTCGACTTTTGCTTTTGCTTTCGCCCGATTGTTCAGAATGATTGCAGTATTTTTGCGAATTGAATCAACGCTAATTGGCTGCTCAGAAATTGTTCTATTTTGCAGTTATTACTAAATCGCAGCTGGGGGGACAGCTGGCTTTGGCACTGGCACTGAAACTATCACCTGACCGCACTGCTTGCAACAACAGCAACGCCAACAACAACAACAACAACACTGTGAACACTTACACGCAATCCAATTAGAACAATTTGAGGCAAGCCGTGTAGTCAATTGAGTACGTCGCATGATGGTCACTGGCATTGTTTCAAGTGTATAGAGCGGGAGGATTGTCAACTGTTGCTGCTGCTGCTGCTGCTGCCGCTGCTGCAACACACCAGCAACACATCAACAGATCACGAGATCAAGCCTTCTTCTTCTATATGCTTATATCATATATATACTTTTATTTGGATCATTTGCGCCCTTGACTGACTCGTCGTCATTATTATTATTATGATTATTATTATTATTATGATTATTGCTGCTGGTTAAATTCTAGCTGCGGCATCGGATCTGCTTGTGGGGTGCTGTCACCGCGCTGCACATGACCATTGAATAAGTTTATTATAGAATAAATACGCGCTATGCCCACTCATAAAGAAGTTAAGCAATTTCAGCTCTTTAAAGCATAAATTGCTTAATAGAGTTTGACGCGACAATTGGCGGAGGGCTGATATAAAAAAAAAAAAAAAAAAAAAGCAAAAAGAAAAAAGTGTCGGCTATTATTTATACCCTGCAATAATAGTAATCGTCAATGAGAAAGGGGAAAAGAGAGAGAGAGAGAGAGAGAGAGAGGGATTGAGAGAGGAAGGAGGGTGAGCGAGAGATACGGCGGGAGATAGAGAAAGAAAGTGAGAAAAGAAAGAAAGCAAAAGGCAGGAGGAGAAAGGCAGAGCAAGAGGTGGATAGAGAGAAAGGGGCAGAGTGAAAGAAAGAGATAATAACGCAAAAGAGGCACAAAGAAAGAGAGAGACATATTCGGAGTGAGAGAGAAGGATAGAAAGAGAGAGAAGAAGAGAAAAAGAAACAAAGAGAGAGCAATGTAAAGAAAGAAAGATATATGTATATATGTAGATAGATCGAAAGTAAGAGAGACTAAAATGAGAGAATGAAATTGATAGATATATGTAGATAAATCGAAGGATAGAGAAAGCGAGATTAATAATCAGAGAGAGATCGAAAGAGAGATAGACATAAATATATAGATAAAAAGACTGAGAAACGGGACTGAGATTAACGGAAAGAGAGGGAAATATTGTAGATACATTAAGAGACAGTTAAGGACAGAGAGGAAGGCGCGCAGATAGAGAGAGAGAAAGAGGGAGGCATAGTGAGAGCGAAAAACGTAAAGCGGTCAAGATATAGTCAAAAGAGCCGTCAAGAGATATAGAGAAAGATAATGATAAAACAGCCGCGTCGATCTACAATATATATTAATTTGCGGCTACAAATTTATTCGAATAATATCAAAGTCATGTTTCTCTTCTAGTATATAATTATAATTATGATATTTGCCGATTATTTAATTATGCCAAACATTTGGCAGAGATCATTCGATAAGTTGCCCACTCGAGTTCTGTTCGATTCAAGCATATCTGCAATTCGAATCTTTCCATTCGAGCCAGGGCAATTATTTTCAACTTGCTTTAGTTCCACGCAGTCCTGCAATACAAATTTCGTTGTAGACATGCGACTGCGTGTGCCCTGATAAGCCCATATAGTACAAGTTCAAAGAATCGATTTTTATATGCCTGATAGCGAAGGCAGAGTTTCTGCTTGAGTTCGTGTGCCAAAAGACATACATACGTACATACATACGTATGTGCATACATATACGTATATATTGGTCTAATTTCTGAATGTATGTATGTGTGTGTGTGTGTGTGTGTGTGTGTGTGTGTGTGTGTGTGTGTGTGTGTGTGTGTGTGTGTGTGATTAATTGTGACTGTTATATAATTTTGTGGAAATTACGCACTCACTGATCATTGTCGCGCGCATGCGACTGGCCGCAGCCATAAATTGCCATTTGATGAATAACAATTAAGCAGGCATTAATAATTAGAACACTTTGTTTTTTATTATTTGCGATCTTAATTGCTGTGCGTTTTCAGCAACAACAGCAAAACAACAGCAAAACAAAAACAAAAACAAAAGAGATAGAGAGAAAGAGAGACGAAGCAACAATCGAGAGCCGTCGCCATAATCGTATATCATGCATTTGGCACTTATAAAGTACGCACACCGCTGCGCCCAGAGCTCCTCCGATTGCCTCCCCCAATTACTCATACGCCGCGTGGGATCGCGTCTACCTCAGCTGCCTTCACCTACATAAACACGTTAATTCGTGAGCGCTGCCACCGTGCTGGTGCGCGACCTTATCAGCCGGCCAGCCAGCCGGGCAACTCTTATCTCATTTGGCCACCAGCCAACCGATCCCGTTATCGGGCACCGTTTTTGTGCAGAAGAGCTGCCAGTGCCAAAACGCTATCGGAGATCAAAGTTTGCGGCCGGGTTTATGGCTCGCAACCCGCAACCCGCAACCCGCAGCCCGCGACCCGCGACCCACACAGCCGATCGTACGCTCGCTCACACGGCGCTGCTGAGCCGAGAGGCGAAAAAGAATCGCGTCAAACGCATCGTAAAAATTGCCAGACAAAAATGCCGATGGACGCATGCGCGATTCACGTGAACCGCGTTCGCCGTCCGTTCAACGATCAACTGGAACGTGAGACGTTGGGCGTGAAACGAGGAGCGGAAAGTGTGAAACGGGTGGACGTGTGAGACGGCCGACGGGCAGGGTGTGGCGACGGACGGGAAGCGGAGAACGGGAGAACGGGGGAACAGAGAACGAGGAACGAGGAACGGGAAACGAGCAACAACTGGCGGCGGCCGGCAATCGATCAATAGAAATATAATTTGCACTTGTTGTCTCTTTCCATCTGCATATACACTGTAAAAAACAAAACTGTGTTATAATTAGCTAACGCTTGTTACATTACGTATGCATATATATGTATGCATGTATGTATGTAAATAAAAATTGATTGACTTCTGAGTCGCTTCATATGATATACGGAATTTTATTTAAATTTAAATTTAATTTTAATTATTTATTTATTATTTGAATATTATTTGTGCATTTATTTAAATTTCTGTAAATATATTTCATATATTCGTGTATATATTTAAATCTACGTTTATAGTTAGACTTCATTTAATGAAGGTTTACAGGTTTTTTTCAAATATATGCAAGTACATACACACATCTACATACATATGTATGTATATGTATATTCGATTTAGCTTGTCCGTCTTCGGCTCTTTTTCGCCCGTCTGTCCGCATGAATGAACGCAGCGATCTGAGAACTCACAAGAGCTAGAGACTTGAATTATTTAATTAAAAAAAAAAAATTTATAACTAAACTAACTAAATTAAAATACAGTTAAATAATTATGTCTCCTAGTGCTATATTTTTTCATTTCTTGACAGAAAAGTAAGAAAATGTAAATGAGTTTGCATTTTATTATTAATCTGACGTTTGTTGGTTCAGTAGAGCAAGTAGATCGTATGCAAAAAACTCTAAACTCGAAACTCGGCTATGTTTGATGTTTCTTTTATCTCTTTTTTTTATCGACTTGAATGGGTTATTGGACTATAAAGGTGTGAACTTCGTTTTAGTCGTACACTTTTATAGGTTTGCGCTGCTTCCTGCTTGAATAACTGCGTAATTTTAGACTCTCGTGATCACTCGATGTTCAGGGTATCTCCTCGTCGGGCATCCCGACTAACGTTTTCTTACTTGCTTTAAAATGCTTCTACTCTTTTTTTTTTTTGTGTCATACACTTTGAGATGCTTGAACAACGAGTTAATTTATTGATTAAAAAAAAAAACTGGTTTAGGCATAGTTTGGAGTATTTGCGATCAGTTTTCTTGCAGTGTGATTGTTTGTATGTTAATTGTTCATTAAGAGTTTAAATAAAATTAAGTATTTTTATATCGGACAATCGTCCAGTCGTCTGGCTGCCTTTATTTGCGTTTATTTTTAGATTGCCTGGCTCTTTCTTACTGCTTGACTTCCAGATTAATTTGTATGGCAAACGACGCGTGTAAAATGCTGACAAAATTTTGTGTTATGACCTCAAGGCATTTGTTAAACTGTATGACGTGCTACACTTACAGTGCGAGAGAGAGAGGAAGAGAAAGAGAGAGAGAGAGGTAGAAACCGGTAGAACAATGTAAATCTCGATTGAAATAAATCGAGAGACAGTTAGACAGAGAGAGAGAGAGAGAGAGAGATAACAAGAGCACATTGGATGAAAGAGCGTAAGATAAACAGCGAGATCTAGGGAGATGGAGAAATAGAGCGAAAGAAAGAGAGTAAGAGAGGCAAAAAGAGAGAGGTTAAGAAGGAGTTCGATATAGAGAGGGATTGATGGAGCGATAAAAAGAGAGAGCTCGAATAGAAGATATATTATACATATGTATGTACATGGAGAAGAAGAGAACTTGAGTCCAAGAAGGAAGAAGAGAGGGTGAGAGAGACAGACAGAGAGAGAGAGAGAGGAGCAAGTGCAAGAGAAATAGTGATGAAGAGAAAAGAGGGAGGGAAAGTGGAGGGCAGAGAGGAAGGCTTATAGGAGATCCATCGATCGAGCGTGAGAGAAAGAGAGAGAAATGGGGGGGGGGGTACACAAGAAGAAGAACAAAAAGATAGAGAATAAATCAGATCAATAAATAGATAGAATAGAAAGTGAGAGCGAGCGAAATACCGAGAGAAAAGCAAGAGAGAGAGAAAGAGAGAAAGCCTTAAACAAAAATCTATGCTCTTGTAGCTTGAACTTATCAAAGGTTCTCCTTCTCCACCTCCGCCACCCGACGTATCGACCTTTGTTATCGTAACTCGCGCACTAATGGCTCTTCAAATATACTCGAATTATACTCAATGTATTCATTGTATTACAGATATCCCATATCGCAGTCAATCTTAGTCAAAAGTATGCCTTTGATAATTGGCCTTGGCAAGCGATTGAATGTAGCCAATAGCTCTGAAGATAAGACAGATCATAGACTCCAATATACACAGTATATATGTATATATGTATCTATACATATATGTATCTATATATACAATATGTATATGTTTAATGTGTGCAAATATAAATATGCATAAGGCAGACAATTAAGCAAACAGCGCCAAACTCAATGTGTGAGAATCTTGAATGGGTAATTAGCACATGGTAGGTCTATGTGTGTTTTTGTTAAGACGTCATAAGTATAATCAAGAAAGAGCCGAACATCGCAGCGCCGCATCAGTTCTGGCCCACGTCCGCAGTCGGCCAGCAAACTGGTATATAAGCTGATCAATCGCCGCTAGAAGTGCGCAGTTCGACCCGAACCTCTCTTAATCCTAAGCGGTATCCATAGATAGCCTAAGCCCCAAATCTAACTCAAGCACCGAGTAGCCAATTTAACGGACACGGATTTTCGGCCAAAAGTCAAGAGATCGTCAAGACAGCGGGACTAAAATTTATTGCCGAAAAACGAAAAAAAAAAAAAAAACAGTTAACAATAAAAAAAAAAAAAACTCTAATCGTAATTTCAAATACGTAATTTTCGTCAATTAACAACGACGTAAGATAAGGAAAGCCATATCAGAAAAGCTTATGCAACATGCATTCATCGTAAGTTGGAAAAACTCCTATAAATAGCAACACACACCTACGCAGCGTAACTTACATATACTAACATACATACATATCATAAACATACATAATTTGCTTTATCGTTCCGATAGTTCAGATTCGTTTTTCAATGCCCAAAATTCTTGCACTTATTGACTTGATTGATAGATTAGATTTTTATTTTTGTAGCATTTGTTCGATTACGATTTCGTTCGACATTGATCATTTATATAAGGTCTAAAGGCATTTTTTTTTTTTGTTTTGTTTTTATCAAACACTGAGTCATAGATCATTAGCAATGTAATAAATTTGGATAACATTAGCTAGTAGAGCTAGCAAAGTGAATCAAGTTTTTGCTGTTTTCTTTTTTTTTTGTCTTTTTTTTTCAAATGATCTTTGAGGAATGTTCTTTTGCTTCTTATATAATATGTATATCTATGCATTCATAGTATATTTTTATTTTTCTCATTTAATTGCTAATGATCATTTTGAGAGTTGGTTCTTCTTCTCTTTTGTATGTAGATATTCTTATATTTGTCACCCATTTCAATTCAAATTCAAATCCTGAAAGTTACCATACATATACATAATTATGCACATAGTATATCTGCTAGATATTCAGAGTATCAGCAGAGACAATAGGATCTGCAGCCCGCCACAGATTAATCAGACCAATCAAGCCCAAAGATAATCATACAGATTTAGAAAATCAAACCTAAATGGGAGAGCGCTCGTGGATTGTATTTATCTAGAATGCCTGGGTGAGCCTCTCAGGCTCGCACTGTGATATACTAATATGCATATCAGTGCCCTGGGGTTCTGTGTGTGCGTGTGTACATCCCACATCAGCCGATAACAATGACGTTGCATATCGCAAAAAAGAAAAAAAAAGTTGACGCTCTGCTATTATCTATGGCAGCATCGGATTTAGAGATGGGCGCGTGTCGTAAATAGTGGGCAAATTCAAGTGTGATATCCCATGCGATAGCTGGCGAGAACGTTAATTAATCACTAGTTGCCAATGATTAGCATACGCTGAAGGCAGCTTCAAAGCAAATCAAAACAAAACAAAACAAAACAAAACAAAGCGAATATGGACACAGAGCGGAGAGGAGTGTGAATCATTGGGCAGCTGGCCAGAGCCTGAGCCAGAAGGCATTGTCATGCCAAAATGTATGCTAAATTAATAAAGTGTGCAATTCGACGCTAAGTAATTCGTAATACACGCATTAATCAAGCGCTTATCAGCAGCAACAACAACAACAACGACAACAACAACAACGACAATAACACTGCACGGCTGCACTGCACTGTTTTGATCGTAAATCAAAATGTGAAATGATCGTATCGTATCGGCTCGTATCGTATCATATCGTATCGCTTATAACACGGGCACACCTCTAGATGGCACCGGGACTTTTGCCGTTGCTCGCGTCGATCATGCAGCGGCAGCCGCAGCAGCAGCAGCAGAAAGAAGAAGAGCCAACAAGCAGAGGCGCATGCGCTGGCCATCAGTGTGTAAAAAGCAGCGCTTGTGGCAGCGGCAGCAGCAGCGACAGCAGCAGCGGCAGCGACGTTGACGCTGGGTTGTGGGCGCAGTGCGACCTCTGTTGAGGCGACGCGACGCGTCGCTGCTGCGTTGACGACATCAACAGCGTTTGCTTTTTTTTTTGGATTTTGTTTTTATTATTATTATTGAATGCTGTTGTTGTTGTTGCTGTTGCTGTTGCTGCTGTCCGCTCAGCTTGTTGTAAGTAGTAGCAGTAATAACAATGCCGTTGCTCTGCTCGTTTGGATTTTAGTTTGTCGTTATAAATTGAGTTGGAATAACGCATTCCAGCTTAGTCGTGTTCCAGTAACGTTTACGCGCTCAGCGACACAAATTTTCACTAGAGCGAACATCCTGACAAGCCCAACGAAAGAAACCCAAAGCCTACAAAAATATAAAACAAAAAAAAATTAAATTCAAACGAAAAACAAAAAAATAAAACAACAAACTAAAGAACGAGCAACAGGTGCGCAGCTAACTAAACGAGTGCCAGTTGAAAGATTGTGTAGCAAGGCTAACTGTTTTTTTGTTTGTTTTCGCTTTATATAATTTTCATATTTCATATCACGTTCATTCCACTCTCACACACACACGCACACGCACTCCCTGCACACACACACACATTAACACCATCAGTATGTCTGCCAGAATTCTTGAAGACTCGCCCAATGCGCGCATCAACAAGACCATCCTGGACCGTTATCTGGCGCTGCCGCTAGAGGATAACATTGTGCAGGCCACCTACGTGTGGATCGACGGCACCGGCGAGGATCTGCGCTGCAAGGATCGCACCCTCGACTTCATACCCTCGAGCCCCAAGGGTAAGTGCCAAATGAAAAAAACAAAAAAAAAAACAAAAAATTCTGTGGACAATTCGAATTAATTAGCTGACCTAGACACTGCCGAGTGCCAACTGGCTGGCTGTGCTCTCATTTTAATCTAATCATACGACAACTTGAGCTAAACATAGCTTTCCACTGCCACTGCCACTGCCGCTGCCTCTGCTGCTGCCCCTGCCCCTGCCCCTGCCACAGAGTCTTGAGTGGCTGTCAGCTTGTCGGGCTGACAGCATGCTATATCAGCTGATCCGCGCGGCTCTTCTGGTACTGCTGCGCACAGATTAATATGCACGCTAGTCGAGCTGATCCCAGAAACAATTCCGATCGGCGCAAAACCCATTCCCGGTCGCAATCAGTGTAAATCCCATTCAGAATTTCATGCTGAATTTACGTTCTTGCTGCTTGGGCCTTGACACAGCCCGACGACGTCAGACGGCTGCCAAATGTTTATAGACTTTGAATTGACAAAAAGGCAACAACACGAGCAAAACAACAACAATAGCTAACAAAAAATACTAATATGTATACGTATATGATTATTTTAGTACAGACATTTTGATAATGCGATGCCGTTCATAAAGGCGTACAACTTAAAAGGGGTTTCACGCTGATAATTGATTACGTTTTAATGTGTTTGCCAAGCAGTCACAATTTTATAGACACATATCAACTATATGCTGGCAATTAGATAGGGCGCGTGTGCGCGGCTCCAGATCGCTGCTCACTAAATTGGAAAGGCAAATCGAAAGAAGCCACACAGATTTTTGTTGTCTTATATCCATGTGTATGTGGATATTAGTTGGCTAACGCGGCGTATGCGTAATATGCGCGCTTTGTTTCGATGCGAACTTTTGAGGCGGGCTACAGACAAAAGCACAAAAAAAAAAAAAAAAAAAAACAAGCAAGTGCAAATCATGTCAAGTCGGAAGAAGGAAGCAACAACAATGATAGTAATTATAATAATGCAAACAAACAAATAATAATAATTAATAATAGTAATAGCAATTGCTGAGGACTTTTCTTATTAGCACTCGCATTAGAAGACGTAGCTCTTGTCTTTGCTCAACTCTATTTTATGTTTATGCATATAATAATATTAAACAGTGTATGCTCTTCTTCTTCTTCTTCTTCCGCTGCTGCTGCTCAAATGTGCACAATTACTAATAATTAAGCATCTCGACTGATAACTGTGCCTATGCAGGCCGCACACAAGCAGGCAGATAGATATACATGATATTTACTTCTATGTATGTATGTATGTGTGTAGTCTCGAAATACAGCTAGATTCGAGATGCAGAGAGATAGGTGTGAAATATGCCAACACGTTTGCACAGCGAAAGACCAGGCGACATCTGGCCGCTGGGGCGTATGCTTAATATTATTGCCACAACACACGCCAACGGCGCGTGCCCGAATAGCTAGGAAAAGACCAGACACACACACACACACATACGACTATCTATATGTCTATATATACATACATGTATGTATGTATGTATGTGTATCTTGTGTGTGATTTGGCTGCGATTCGCATGGGCCACAACCAATTGCCAAGTCAATTGAAATGATGGAAAATGACGTTGATTAATTATGCATTTGCTGCTGGCATTAGCTAAGCCATGGCCGCATTTTGCGTGACCAATTTGTGTGCAGGCAAATTGGCCTAAAGTGCCGCGCAAATAGCCAGCCCTAATTTCGCCCTATTCTTGGCGCCCAGCACCGCCCCGTACCGCCCTGAGGCTCGTGAAGCTTAAGGCAATCAGCTGTTTATGTAGTCTACGGCGTCTGCCATGCCCCGGGACTGATGGGGCGGCGTGGGTGAGCGTGAGGCACGAGATTCTAAATGAAAACGTCAGCCCAAGGCAACAGCTGACGCTCTGCCTGCTGCCGCTGCGATAGTAACTTCTAATTATAGCAACTTTTCTATTGCCAACTAGAAACAACAATTTACTACAAATCTCTGCCCCCACCCCCCCCCCCTCACTCTCTCTCTCTAGGCAATTTGATTAATTTTGTTTTTGTTTTGAATTTATAAGGAAAGAAGACAAGCATTTGTTATTAAAATATTTCCAACGATTCGAAACAGACAACACGAAATGCCGCTAGAATAATGCTAGAGAGGAGCGCGTGACACGAGCGCTTAGTTTTGAGTAGAAGCATTTACATTCGATACTAGTTATATACTTGCATATTGTAGATGCTTATACTACATATAGATTATAATATATGATGACAGAAATGAAATTAGTTTGGAGAGACTTATAAGCTTTAAATAATTATGGCAAAACTAATTAATCTCTATTTGAGCTGCTAGTGACATCATAGTATAGTATTTCCATATCTTGCACATGCAATTGAGACTCTTAATAAGAAGCTTAATTCTGTTGCGTCGCCATTGACAATTTAAGGGTCGTTGACTACAGTTTTGGAGTCACAGTCACATGTCGTGACACCACGTGACACGCATCCAACTCAGGTTACATGACGAATGCACGGCCAGTCAGCAGCACTCGTTTGACTGGTTCACAATAGACAGCGATGATGAACAGGGTTGGGTTTTCAAGCTGCTGTTGTTGTTGTTGTGGTTGGCTCAGAGCATGATAGGGGGGTGGGGGGAGGGGGGAGACAGCGACGTTGCTTGGTGGGAGGGAATTGAATGAACAAGTGCGCAATAGCTAATTTGTAACATTCGCGCTGTGCTATTAAATATTCAGCTGTATTCTATTATAGGATATACGATATATACGATATACGATATACTCCACACCAAGCATATTATATATATATGTAGAATCAAGCTAGCATGTATGTATAGTATGTATAGCGATAGCTGACAGATGAGTTTTGCGGCTTTGGAGCTTTGGGGCGATACAGGAAATGCCCCTGATCCCAAACAGTGGCTGCAGTGGCAAACGGAAGCCAATTAACAGTTAATTAGAGGAGTATCGCATGGCGAGGCCGGTGCTTGGTTGCTTGGCCGCATGTTGATTGAGCTCAGCTCGTCTGATCGAACTCGAATTCATATTGATTGATCCTCGCTCATCTCCACGTTGCAGAGTTGCCCGTGTGGAACTACGATGGCAGCTCGTGCTATCAGGCGGAGGGCAGCAACTCGGACACCTATCTGTATCCGGTGGCCATGTACAAGGATCCGTTCAGACGCGGCAACAACATCCTGGTCATGTGCGACACCTACAAGTACGATGGCACTCCGACGGCGACGAACAAACGCAAGTCCTGCCTGGAGATCGTCAACAAGTGCACGGAGGAGGAGCCCTGGTTTGGCATCGAGCAGGAGTACACGTTCCTCGACTTTGACGGCCATCCGCTAGGCTGGCCCAAGAACGGTTTCCCCGGTCCCCAGGGCCCCTACTACTGCGGCGTGGGCGCCAACAAGGTGAGTTGCCCCATGAAGCCACTGTGCGTGTGCGCCTGGTACTAAGCTTCCATTTACCATGCCCCATGATAGGTCTATGCCCGCGACATTGTGGATGCGCATTACCGCGCCTGTCTGTACGCCGGCGTCAAGGTGTCCGGCACCAATGCGGAGGTGATGCCCGCCCAGTGGGAATTCCAGGTGGGCCCCTGTCTAGGCATTTCCATCGGCGATGACCTGTGGATGGCGCGTTTCCTCTTGCACCGCATCTCCGAGGAGTTTGGCGTAAGTGCTCAAGCAACTGCTGCCTGCTCAGTCGGTATAGCCTTGTTCCCCCTCCCTAGATTGTCGCCACTCTGGATCCCAAGCCCATGCCCGGTGACTGGAACGGTGCTGGCGCCCATACCAATGTCTCCACCAAGGCGATGCGCGAAGACGGCGGCATTCAGGAAATCGAGAAGGCCGTCGCCAAGCTCTCCAAGTGCCATGAGCGTCACATTCGCGCCTACGATCCCAAGCAGGGCCAGGACAACGCCCGCCGCCTGACCGGCAAGCACGAGACGAGCTCGATCAACGACTTCAGCGCTGGCGTGGCCAACCGTGGCTGCAGCATACGCATTCCGCGCGGCGTCCACAGCGACGGCAAGGGCTACTTCGAGGACCGTCGCCCCAGCTCCAACTGCGATCCCTACTCCGTTGTGGAGGCCATATTGCGCACCATCTGCCTGGACGAGTAGAGCGATATACACATTTATGTACACACTTTATAGCTTGACCTGGACCCGGACCCGCCCGCAAATCACGGCGGAGTAACCATATAGACGTAGCCATACACAATCAAAACTATATACTATATATTATACATATGTATAACCAACGTAGCTTTCGCTTCATTACGTTCATTTCTTTTGTCGACCTCTAAATGAATTACCATCTAAGCAGCTGTTAAAGATAACTCTATATATATATATATATATATATTATTGTTTTTTTTTTTTTTTTTTTTTTTTGTAATTGTTGAGCATTGTTGTTAGGTTATAGACATTAACGGAACACGTTGAAGAAGAAGAAGAAGAAGAATAATTAGGTTTAAAGCTATGCGTCGATCGATCAATTGTTGCCTGCTCAAGGGCCCGCAAAATTACCAAGTATACCCAAAAGAAAAACAAAAACCAACACCCAAACACCCAAACACCCACCAAGCCCCAGACAAGACGACATACATACATACATATATACCGAAAATAGACGAAGACGAAGGAGGCGAAGCAGAAGACGAAGAAGAAGAAAAGACGTCAATGGGGAATTAAAACATAACTATTAATGATATTATTTTAACATTACATACCAATGCATTCATATAAACGCATACAAAATACACAACTACATACATACACACATACATATACTCCTTAGTTAAGTAAAATGCACGAAAAAAATTGAAATATTTGCATTTTTATTGATGGGATCTTAAGGGAAGCTTTCTGTGGGTCCACTTCTAGCGCTATCAAAACAAAAGTATAAATATATATTAATATCGTAAATTTAAGTCAAACATTGAACTCTAATTTTGCATGGAAGCGTCAAGAGCAACAGCTGGAAAACAGGTATTGAAACCTTTTTTTTTGAAGGTTTCATTTGGACTAGCTCAGACCAGCCTTGAGCTCTGATTCGTGAAACTGATATGCTTACAATGAGATTTGCATAAACAAGTTTTAATTTTAATATGATTTCACGACACAAGTTATAGTTAGATATTCTATATACAATAAACGAGTCTTGGACCGTTCATTGATTTATAGCTAAACTTGTAAATCAAGCTACTTTGTGTGTGCAAACGAGTCTGAATATTCTAGTCGGGCATGCCCGACTGGTAGATGCCTTATGCATGCATTCCATCATATAGCCATCAGGTATCCATTTATATAGTCATTCCATCAACCCAAAGATGTTCCCGAAAGCAACTAAATAATCATAGCAGTAATAAGATTGATTTTTCTACCATTTTATTTACTCGTATTTGTATATTCATGTGATTTATACTAAAATGTATACGCATCGTCTGTTCTTTGAGTTTATATATATATATTTATATATATATATATATATATAGTATATATATATTCACTGTTTTGTAAATTGTGTGTTTTACGAAGTGTTTGCATTTTGTTGTTTTAACAACGGTCCACAATATGTTTGATTAGTTATATAGCATATAGCATATAGCATATATTCATATATAGATATACATAAATATATGCCACGGCATCTATGCACATAATATGTTTGTTTGCAGTTATGTAAACGAGTACTAAATGTCTTCAACTTTATTCGGTATTTTGTTTGTTTTTTTTTTTCGTTCTTCTTTATATATAAATTTTGGAACAATTACAACACAATATTTCAATAGTATTCAACTACAAATGTAATTATCATTTATGTTTACTTAAACAAACGTTTTCTTTAATTCAATGCACTTCTTAAACATAGCTATTTCTGTTTTTTTTTTTTTTTTTTCAGTGTATGCTGTGTGTGTGTGTGTGTGTGTGTGTTTGTGAACATGTGTCTCAAGTAACAATAAACAAAACAAAACAAAAATTTGTTAAAATTAAAACAAAGGCATAAAAACAGGAGAACTGAAGTACATTAAAATTCATCTGTAAGTAATCTGATCATTGTCGATAGTATTTAAATGGAAGCTGATTTAATCGTATAGTTAGTATTGTTTTTCTTTATTTCATTATCATTATATATATGTTATATACCATATGTACATATATATGCATACATATGTATCTGTGCGTGCACTGCGCTTGCGAATTAACATTTTGAACAGCAAAATGCACTTTGCTTATAATTAGCTCATTTAAAAAAAAAAATAATAATCACTGAAAAAAAAATGTGAGGATTTCAGCCAAGAAGTCAGCGCGACTAAGCTAGTCGAGTCTAAATGTTAACAGTTAACAGTTACTTTAACTATGCGAACGACTCTGTTAAGTGTTACAGTCTTTCAGGCTTAACATGAGATTGTTAATGTTAATAGTGACTGTTATTAAAACGTGTTCGAACTATTTCGCCTGGCAGGCAGTTTTAATCGATAAGAAGAGGCGAAATTTTACACAAAATTTAATCAAGATATACATATGTATATATGTATATGTATATACATATGGTATATATATATGTTTTACAGATATGTTTGTCCTTTATTTATGCATTTCGTTTAACTTTGTTTTGCTTCTCTCTGTGAGCTTAACTTGATGTAAAATCTTTGCAATTTGAGATAAACGTAAAAGTAAAAGTAGACGCAAGAGCCAAACTTAGTTATAACAGATACATTACGTAAATTTGCAGATCATACACGTATCAATTGAATGTACGATAGTTATTGAATATTAATGTATATATTTATTGTGCGCAATTAACTAATACGTTAAGTTTTTATCGAGATTTACTTGAGTATACACACTTAAACGAACAATTACTAAAATGTTGTCCCATTCAATTATAAAATTCGAATTATATATATATATAGAGAGAGAGAGAGAGAGAAAAGAGAGCAGTATCTGTAAAGGAATGTGAGCTCGAAAAATACAAATGGCATTTGACTTGAGAATGTTAATACTGAAAAAGGAACTTTAGATGATATATTGGAATCTTGAGCTCTGTCGAGCAGCAACTTTAAGACTATTTTGCATTGATTTGGGAAATGTTCTAGTTTGGCACCGTTAATTCTAAACAAATTTTGTGACATCAGTTGAATAGATCTTGAGTTTAACAGAGAGGGAGATTGAAAGACAATTGGGACAACATCTTAACAAATGTCTATGTCTATATGTATGTATACTGATTGAATATTTGTGACACTCAGTTTATATTTAACTAGAACTACATAAGTAGATGTATATTCATATGATCTTGTCATGAAGTGCAAATCAATGGAAGCGCGTTTGCTGCACTAGAATACAATTCGGTAAATTACATAAAATAAATGACTCTAGTTGTACAAGGCTTAAAAAAAATGAAAAAAAAAAAAAATTTATAAAAATTTAAATATATATATATATATAAAACACACATATTAAAAAAAAAAAAGTATTAAAAACAATGCTTAGACATTAATAAAAACATATGCTTGTGTATAAATTATACAATATAAATTGAATTAATTATTGCACTTGGAAAACAGCTCGAACTTAAATACACATATTCATAAAATTTTCTTCATTTTGTTGTTGCATTTGCATTTGCCTTTCTCTTGTTGTTTTTGCTTCGTCTAGCTTAAGTTTGACATGCTGCTAAAAGAATCGCTGGATGGCAGATCCATTTTCAATGCAGCTGTACGTAAGTAATTGATGCGCTTTATACATATATCAATATCAATATATATTCATGTGTGTGTGTGTGTGTGTTTGTATGCATTTCGTAGATATCATATCGACTACTTCGTTAAATGGGATTAACCGAATATCGTATTTGGAATATCGTAAGTAATTGGAGTCTTGCAATTCATTGCATATCTCGAGGTTCTGGTTCGTACTATTTTAAATAGTTAAGGGTTTTTATCTCTTTAGTTTTTTTTGTTGTTTGAAATAACATTTTGGCAACGCTTGTTACATGTTTGAACATTATTAAAAACTATCTTGGGATGATTTTCGCACTTCGTTATCGTAAAAGTTTATCTATAAATTGTTTGGGTATGCTTGCTATATAAGTTTAGAATAGAATTACAATGGGTATTTCTATTGTGTTTTGTTTTTGTTTTTGTATTTTTTTGTGTGCAAACATTTGATAGTAATGTTATCGATAAAATAATTATGTCAAACTTAGTTAACTACACGATGTTACAAATTCGTTTTAGACATGTGTGTGTGTGTGTGTGTGTGTGTTAGTGTATGTGTGTTTACAAAATATCAGCAATATCATTCTACACGTATATAGGCTTTAAGAGGTAAACAATATAAAATACAAATAAAAAACTATTTCGTTCTAAACTCGGTTAAAACTCACATAATTTTTTCATTTGTTTTTTTTTTTTGTGTTTTTTTTTTGTTTTCTTCTCAATTTAAAACTTACATTAAAAGTGTAGGGTACATAAAATCCATCATTTGCTTTATAATAATGTGTGCATATATACATATATATTAGAAATATATATATATGCAGATATATATACTGTGACAAAAAAAAAGAACTATACATATCAATAAATAAATATTACTTTTCGTTTTTAACATAACAGCGAAAATTCCTTATATAAATACATACAATAAATTGGAAGGAAATAATCATAATATTAATAATAATTGTTTAAAACATATTTTATAAATAGTATTTGTGTTTTTTTTTTTTTTTTCATTCTTCTTCTTATTTCATTGAATTTTTACTAATCATAGATTTTATTGACCATTGACGCTGCGACCTTGTGACAGAAATTACATAGTGTGCTATGTATTCCACATACATTAGCCAATAATATGTATGTATATATATATGTATATATATGTGTGTATATGTATGTATATGTATGTGCATATACGTAGATATAATCGCTATCCGCACTGTGTAACGCGCCATCGGCTTTGTATATTATGTGGATAGCTCCGTGCTCCCGCGACGCACCATGTTGAGGTCACTGAAGTCAATCTCTGTCGATTCGATGGATTGTATGGAGCCGCTGCGCAGCTTGTGGGCTGGAAATTTGCCACGACTTTTCAGTGCGGTCAACTGCAGCAGGAAATGATGTTGGCCAAGTTAGATACGATTTCATTTATGAATAATATTCGTGTTGTGCGTGCATTAGCTAGTACTAAAAAAATTAGTAGTAGTGTGTGTGTTTGTGTGTGTTTGTCTGTGTATTTCTGTGTTAGTGTGCGTGCTTAAATATTAACCAAGCTTAGTACAGCGCTCTACCAAAAACCAACTACAAGAATCTCTATATAAGCGACAATACAAGCAATTTACAAATAAATCAAAATTGTATCAAATTGAAAGCAAACACTGAAGAAAAGCGCATGAACGTGAAAATATATTGAAAATTCATTTCATTTGCACATATACAAATATTAAGCGATATTTTGGTTTGTGTCTCTGCTAAGCAAAGAGCTTTACGATATTGGCCATTGGAAAGACAAGCTGTATTAAAATGATAGCAATGTGATACAGTGGAACGTGGCTAAAGGGTCTATGGCACGCAGGGCGGGTATATATATGTATGCATAGATGTATTATAAATGAGAATGGAGAAAAATGCGAGATTTTCTTTATTATAATTATATTACAGTTTTTACTTAATATCATATAATATGGTTTTGAGTAGATATGATGCGAACTCAAAGAATAAATGGTAAAATCTTATTATAAATAATAAATAATATATGTATAATATATCTTTGAATAATGTAATGTAATTAGACCAATCCCCGTTTAGCATGCAAAACAGTAATTAAAATTATAGAAATTATGCACAAATCTTGGGGAGATCTGCATGAAATCAAATAGCGCATGCTTCACTCGGAAATAAAAGTATATAAATAGAAATATGTTCATATATATATAAACTATATATTATATAGGCATAAACAGCAGGCAGATGCAGAGTTAACACTAAATACATGACAAATTGTTATATAAATTTTGGAATATGAGCATGATCGAAACACCAAATGTATTCAAAAACAATCGACAACAAAGTGATCTGGCAGGCGCTTCGATCGTAACTATACAGAATGCTAATGCTAATCTAGGATTGGGTAATGAGTTCGTTCTTCAACAGAGTTGTATATAGACACCTGATTTGCACATTTGGTCGCTTGCTGTTAAAGTGCTGAAGTCGATTTGGGTTTGAACTGGAATGTGGGGTAGATGCTTTTGGTATTTGACGACGATGCTTTGCTGAATATTTGTTTTAGTTTTAGTTTTAGTTTTGTTTGGTTAGCACTTTAGATATTCGATTAGCTTAGCTTATCCACTTCCACGGCTCAGTGTCGGGGCTGGTTATTGGCGTTGGATACTAGAGACGCAGCATTGCGTTGCGTTTAATGTTTATTTTTTGGTTTCGTTTCGTTTCGTTTTTTTTTTTTTTGAGATGTGAGAAAGAGATTCAAATGAGAAACATACGATATTAATATCTTCAGCAGTACCAAAGTACCAGAAACTCAAAAATATCTTTGACAATTACTAAATAAAAATAAAAATCAAGAAGTAAAATGCACGTATACAAAATATAAAAGCGAATGCCACACCAAAGCTTATGGGTTGATAAGCAATTAGCATGAGCTGAAACACAATCCTGAATGGAGTTTTTTTTTGTTTTTTTTTTTGTGTTTTGCTAGTCTTTAGGGTGTTGAGCTGCTGGCCAATGCAGCGCCAATTGATTTCGTGGGCGCTCAAAGTGCATATGTGAATGTGTGTGTGTTTGTGTGTGTATGTGTGTATGTATATACACGGTGATTACTGTGTGTGTGAGAGTGTAGCTGTTGCTTGGCGCTTTAAATTGGCATTTGGCTTGAATGATTGTTTTGGATGGGTTTTTGTGGGTGCGCAGATTATGAAAGGCCCGAAACCGAAAATAAACAGCAAATGGTATCCAAGTAAATAGCTTTGCTGGACCCATCGGCAATACACACCTCCGCCTTCATGTCAGCCAACCTGTCCTGCAGGTCGCGCACTTTATCCGAATCATCGAGATTGGCACGCAGTTCACCCTCGGCAAGCATTTCCGAATTCTGCAAGGGATTCGAATCTCGTTAATCTCGAGTGCTGGGCACCATAAATGTCTCACCTTGGTCTCCAGTCGTGAGATCTCCTGCTTTAGTTCGGCGACCGTTTGGCTCTGTTCGGTGAACTTGATTTTGACATTCATGAGCTCATCCTTCATGCGAGATTCCAGATCCGAGTATCTATATATGTAGTCGATGAATTACTAACTGAATGATCTGATTTATGCCAATGGGACGCACCTGTGCTGCTGCTCGCGCGCCTTGTTGGCCAATTCCTTTTCGCGCGTGACAGCCAGCTCGAGCTCCTCCTTGAGCTTCTTCTGCTCCTCGTCCTGACGCCGCAGCTGATTTGTGGAGACCTGCACCTGAGTCTCCAGCTCCATGACCTTCAGTCGCAGCTCCTTCAGCTCGGTGAGCGTCTCCATTTCGCGTATGCGCGTCGTCATTAGCTCCTCCTCGAGCTTCTGCGTGTGCTCCGTCGACTTGGAGTTGTCGAAAAAGTTGGTCAACAGCTTTTTGGGTGTGGAGTCCACGGAGGCGGCGCTATGTTCGTTGCGCTGATTCTCGGCCAGCTGGCGCTGCCATTGGCTGCTCAGCTCCTGCACCCGCTGCTTGAGATCCTTGAGGGATAGCGAGGCCTCCGCCTCGCGCAACTTGCTCGCTATCAACTCGTCCTGCAGATGGGCCACCGAATTGTCGGGCGTTGTTTCGCGCAGCGTCTTCTTATCCTCCTCGAGCTCCTCGATCTTCGACTTGAGAGTTCGTATCTGGTCCTCACTCTCGGCCGAGCCCTGTCGCACCTTCACCAGCTCCTCCAGCAAACAGGAGACCATCTCGTCGCGCTGCTTCAACGCCTCCTCCTTCATGCACAGCTCGTCGATAGACGATTGCCGCGAATTATTCTAAATGGACAAAAGGTCTGGCTTTAGCAAAACTCTCACAAAGGGCGCGCATCAACATTTGCATGCTATCGAGAAATCGATCAATGATGTTTAATGGGTGTCATATCGATAGCGATTGCTCTAGTTCTAATATCTACATACATATCTGATTACGGTTAAGCTACTTAGAATACATGAACAAATGATGTTAATTGTGTTATTGTTGTATTATTAATGAATTATTAGTCAACCAAAAAAACGATAACAAACATGCAAACTAATGCTACGTAATGCCCTGCCATGGCTGAGGACATTACTTTGGAGGTCCAAGCACGACATGTGCATATACACATACATATGTATACTCTTTATATGTATGTATGTATGTATGTATGTACACCTGTCTGTATATACATGTTGGCAAGCTGAGATACTTACGCTATCGATCGAAACGTTCTGCTTGACGTTGGGAGCAATTTTCATTGAATATTTTAATTTTCATTTGGTTTTTTTTTTTTTTTTTTAAGCAAACATTTTGCGATTGGATTACCATTTGGAATGTTTTGTTATTTTAATTTTGACATATTTGTTTGATAAATATATGCATGTTTTGAAGCACCACAACCACAAGAAATAAACAGAATGGGAAAAGAAAGACAGAAATGATTAACAAACGTATAACTATAGATTTAGCACGACTTCGATATATCAGTTTAGCACTCTCTTTCTCTTCAGTTTCTGCAGTTTTTAGTTACAAAACAATCGAGAATAGTGTTAAATTCGTTGCGGTCTTATACAACACTTACATTCTCCTGTAGCCGCAGGCTGAGGCCGCGCACCTCCTCGTTGGCATTCTCCAGCTGATGCGAGACCTCCAGATAGGAGCGTCGCAGCTGCATCAGCTCCGTTTGAATGGCATAGCTAAGCAATAGACAACGGAAATGAGATTAGAGTTACATTAAGAGAGAGAGAGAGAGAGAGAGAGAGAGAGAGAGAGAGAGAGAGAGAGTTAGATTTAGAGTTAAGCTCAGGCTCACCTCGTCTCCTCCTCTTCGGCACGTGAGACTTGGCCGCGCACCAGACGATCGGCCAGCTCGGCACTCTCGGCCTCGAGCAGCTCGTTGCGCTGCTTGAGCAGACAATTCTCGCGGCGCAGCCGTCGCAGCTCGACCATCTCCTCCTGTTCCTTTTTCTTCAAGTCTTGATACTCTTTCTCCATTTTCTTCATGCGCTTCGTATTCAGTTTCTGCGCATAGGCCAAGTTGAAGAAGCCCTCCGGATCGGCCTCGACGCGGCCGGGCAGCTCCTTCTGAAAGAACTTCAGCATGGCCTCCATGTCGAGGGAGAGCAGCGCCTCCTTGCCGGTGAGCAGCAGGGCCAGCGCCACCTTGAAAATGAACTCCATGCCCTCGCTGAGGAACACATCCATAATGCGGCAGCTGAGGTTCACGTTCAGTGTGGTCGTGTAGAGCGTTAGGAACCAGCTGGACGCGTACATGGTCGTCTGGAAGCCCTGCTGCTGGAAATGCAAGTGCATATCGGGTATCTGCTCCTGCACCAGATTCTCCAGCTGGTACATGCACAGGCCCAGCTCGGACATCGATGGCTTGAACATGTGCCGCATGCGATGCTGCTGCATGATCTGCACGAGCACAGCGAACGCCTCCTCCTCGGGCATCTGCATCAGCAACAGGCCCACAATGAAGCCAGAGCCCTGGCAGTAGCCGACCTCACGATCGTGCAGCGAATACGCTTTGATCACATTGAACAGCGCCTCCTGGCCGGGTCCGTCCTTCTCCTTGAAGAAGTCCACCTCCGGATAGGTGCGCGCGATATCACGTCGAATCACCTTCTCGCACGCCGACGTCGCCTTTATGTACTCCGCATACTGTTTCTTATCGGCGTCGGCGGCGCCGCTCAGCTGCTGCCACACGATGGCACGAAAATGATGCGGAATGCCCCGGCGCACCAGCTCGCGCACGCACGGATTTTTGCGCTTCAGCGCGCCATCCCAGTCGTTCAGAATGGACGCCCATGTCGTCCAGATGTCCTCCTCGGCGACCGAGTTGCCACCTGCAAAAATGATTGAAATCCACATTACACACACATACATACATATATTCAACAGCTGACACATATATAGAGGATATAGAGATAGAAAGATCCGAATCTCACTTGATGTCAGGCTGATTTGGCTCGTGTCCGAGTTCTTGCGACTGTGCGTTGAGTGCAGCGAATTGAGACTTTTGGCATCGCTCTCGATTAGCTTGTTGGCAGCCTCCAGCTTGGCTAGCAGATCCATTTCAGATGTGGGCAGATTCTCGTCCGCTGGGGCATTCACTTCCATTTTCTTGTTGCTCTCCGGTGGCGTTGCCGTTGCGGTCAGTGTCATCTCTATATGACGGGGCTGACACAACCAACTCTATCAAGATGCGGGCGTGCTCTCTCTCCCTCTCTCTCTCTCTCTGTTACACTCGGTTTGTTGTTGTTTTAGTTCTCTTTTAGGCAGACTTAAAGTTGTTGTTGTTGTTGTGGTTGTTGTTGTTGTTGGTAATGGTTGCTTTTGCCAATGGTCCTTGAGCAGTTATCCCCGTGGGCTGATCTCAACGATAGCTCTCTGAATGCATAGCTAGGCTCAGCTCAGCTCAGCTCATTGTCGCGGCTCTCGTTTCGCACTGCAATCAATTGCAATTGGATAATTAATAATAATAATCGTAATTGTGGGCGGGTGTTATCTTTCGCCTTTTCGGGTCTTAAAGGTGCTCAGTGAAATTGACAACTTAAGTGCACAAAGACTTATCGAAACACCAGACTGACAGACGTCAACCACAACTGACTCTGCTATGGGGAGCCCAATACAGTATGTGAGCCACATTCACCAACACACACACACACACACACACACACACACACACACACTCTTCTCACACTCACACTTTGTTTAATGCAAACAAACGTTGCGGGCGACTCAGCTAAAGTTTGTATTTGTATTGTTTATAAGTCGTGCGGCCCCAAAAAAAGAAATGGATCAAAACAAAACAGAAAAACCAGTCTGGGCTACCCTACTATCAACAACTGTATATACACATACATACACACATACAAACATACACTCATACATATATTATTATCTATTCGTTTCAGTCGAACGCAACGGCAGCCGAACGGATGCACATGGCTCGTCGTATGGGTCGGGTGGGCGATCCGATTGCGCACGCGTCTCCACCCTCGTCCCTGACCGCATTGTCAATGACCGTACTGGCCAGATAAGCGCGAATCAAGTTGCAAATTATATAACCACGATATTTAAACAGATATTATATATGTCATATAAAAGACATATATTATTTATAATGGCTATGCATGCAGAAAGCTTAAGCTACAAATTAAACTCCTCTGATATAAGCACGATATTTAAACAAATAATATGTATATATTTATATGATATATATTATCATTTCTATGCATCCAGAAACTCTAAGCTGTGAATTAAACTCCTCCTAGCACATATGTATGTATATTTTTAGTTAAATTTTATACTCGTTACGAGTTACATGTATCATATATTACATATTATGTGTTATTTATGTATTACCTTATACTAGTATTATTAATATTATTGTATATTATATATCTTTATTAACACAAATATTTGTTCTTAACTCACATATATTTTGAGTTACATTTTATACTCGTTTACGAGTTGAAGAGAGAATAGCATATATTATATTTTATTATATATAATATAAACATTATTTATTACATTATATGATTATTATTGTTGTATTTTTTATATGTTTATTATTTGTATTTTTTTACACCCTGAACCCATTGAAAATGGGAAATCATGGTATAATGGTTTTGTGAAAAGTATGTAACAGGCAGAAGGAGGCGTGGCAGACCCCATAAAGTATATATATTCTTGATCAGGGCGATATAGCCCTGTCCGTCTGTCCGTCCGTCTGTTCGCCTGTATGAGTGCGTCGATCTCAGAAGTTATAAGAGCTAGAGAGCTGAAATTTTGTCATGCATACTCGTGAATACCATAGGCAGTACAAGTTTATCTTATTTATTCGATAACTCATCCGATATCGTTTTTATCGAGAATAATCGATAAATTGATATTGTTTTTTCCGCCTTATTTACACACTATTAACCCTAGTGACTTCAGATTTACTGTGTATATACATTTAATGGATACACACATTTTGTAATTTACAGATTTTGGATACCACGCCCCCTTCGCCCCAAATTTGTAAAAAACGTATATCAAGTACTAGAGACTTGTGCTTTGGAATGTACACACATTTACACATTATGATTACGTTTTGAAAGTTTCATTAAGATTGTACGTCTACAAACGAAATTATTCAACAAATAAATTCTCATAATATTGCCCACACTGCAGCGCAGCCCAAGCGCAGTCGCTGCTTACTGCGCAGTTAGCAGAGCGGGGGTTATGCATGCGTGTGGATGCATGTGTATGTATGTGTGCATAAAAGAACTGCAGTAGGATTACAATATCAGCTTGGAGGGTTCAGGGTATCTCCTAGTCGAGCAGTCTCGACTAGAGCCTTCTTACTTGTTTTATCTTCATACACACTATACGTCCGTCTGATCAGTCATTCCGGAGAATTCAAATCTAGAGAATATAGTTGTTATTATCCTAATCATATGAACTATAAAGACATTGTCAATATGTTCATTAGAGGCGTGGCAAACCGAAACCAACAATGCATGTCTGATATAACAGCCATTTCATTATTCATGGTAATCAGGAAATTCGGAATAGAAATTTCCAAAGACAGGTCAAGATCAATACTTATATAGTAGAATCGCTTATAATGATCGTGTCTAATGTATATGCATATATATACATATACTTATACTCTAAAATATTTGCAAGTTAATGGAATTGTGTTTAGATTATCGATCAGTATTATTTAAAGTATTTTGTATTGAAACAATTTATTTATCGATTTAAAATATATTTAATTATTTATATCAGTTCAATAAATGCTTTTATATAACATTTTCAATCAAATACAACTTTTCTATTATTTGATCCAAGTTTTCACATTCACTCAGACTTCTTCGAACCACTCTCGCAGTTTGAGAGGCATTGCGTTTAAGTTTTTATCAGCCTAGCATTTCTGTTATCATTTAACTGTGCATGGCACAGGCTATAGAGAGAGAGAGAGAGAGAGAGAGAGAGTCCCTTAAAACAAACAGTCGCCCGATAAGCTATGTGGAGCACCTGTTCGACGCTGGCCCTCCATAAAAAGTAGGTTAGAAAGTGCTATAGCCTTTATCACAAGACCTCCGCTCAATCCCCACCTGACCCCATCTAGGTGATGGGGCTTGTATCATCGGACATGGTAGGTATTTCTGAATCACACACTAGAGGAACCTCTATTGCAAGTCTATCCATGCCGATTCATAAATAACGTATTTGATTCTAGTTAGAATAATAAAGCAACAAGCGGCGTTTCTTATCAGCATGCAATGAACAAAGGAGAAACAGAAAACAAAAAATAAAAGGAATTTTTTATGAATTTAGATATCGATTTACAAGTACAAAAATTAACTTAAATAAACATTTATTAAACAGCAAAAACAACGAGAGATGGCATTACGTAAGCACATGTCGATATGCCATTTGATCGAGTATGCGGACAAGATATCTCGCACAGTATAACAGTATAACAGTCGCTTGTATGCCACCCACACGAGTCGAGCTTACACCCACGGTCAGCCGATGAACGGGGGAGCAATATAGCTGCCTTCGGATCAGCCAGTTGTGGGGTATAGAGCGTTGTTATACCCTCTAGTTAATATATAGAGTTGGGGTATAATAGAATCAAGAAAACTAAACCTTGATTTGACACTTTAAATGGATATAGGGCGAATATATATTCGCTTGATATATCATAATTAATAATGTTATACATAATCATAATATATGCATATTTATCTATTGTATTAGTTATGTATATATGGATAAATATATAGTATACAAATGTATTTCTATAGATCATATGTAATACATATGCATACCATATAAATATATACTATACAAAAGTATTTCTATAGATCAAATGTAATACATATGCATTTATCCATATATACATAACTAATATACAATAAAAGAGCTCATCCAGCACTTTCTTTGCAACTGCAGCTTGTCCAGGCAAATGTCACTCTTCTCTGCGCTTCTCATGCACTGAAAGTCTACATGTAGTCAATTGACTTTACCTCTTGTCTGCAATCAATTTCGATTTACCATGTCTGCTAGCATTTGGAGCACGTTTACGTTTACAGGGTAGCCGCCGTTTGAGCCTTGGCCTCTTTTTTGCTGCTACCTAGTTTATTTAATTTAAAACGCCTCAAAACTTGCCATGTTTAGATTAATCCAAAATTTAAACACTTCCGCAAGTGCAGCCATGTGGAAATAGCAAACGTACATTGAAATTTGCACAACAAAACAAATAAACAATAAAAAACGAGCCCCAAACAATAAATGCAACACGATGATAATGTTATGACAAACACGGTTATAAGTGTGTCCGTGTGTATGTGTGTATGTGTGTGGGCCAAGTGGCAGGGGTCACAAGCGGAATTGCCTCAAATATAAATTGCATTTGCGTAAAAATGGAAATACAAACAGAGAACTACAACAAAATTCAAAGTCGAAGTCAGTTAGCAAATGCGGTTCAATGCCATCAAACTTGAAGCGCATTCAAAGAGAGAGAGAGAGAGAGAGAGGACGAGTAATAGGCATAGTTAGACATGTATGTACATATAGTTTCTATAAATATTTATATATATATATTTATAACGGCCATTACACACATGTACGACAATACAGTTATGAACCAAACATAATACATACAACATCGATACGACACGATACAACGCTACGTGTTGATTAGATTTCGAAACACTACACACACACACACACACACACACACACACACATGCAGGTATGCAAGTGTGCAGGTGTACGTGTGTGTGTGTGTGTGTGTGTCCGAGACAAGTGAAATCAAATCGCACAGCGCCAATCTCCCCAGCTCATTCGTTCCATACGAAAAATGAGGTTAGTTCGCTCAGTACGCGAAGATACGTGGAGTCGAGCGCACAGGAGCGAACGGCGACTAACAAAAAACAAAGCCAAAAATTACAGTAAAATACAAATTCAATTTTAACAATAACAACAAAATTGAAAGAAAAACAAAAATAAAGTTTGGCAGCAACAACAACAGTTAAAACTGGTAATAATTAAGTAAGTGAACACGAAGACAAACGCCGAACAAAGCAGGGCAAGGGCCATATATCTCTCCCCCTCACTCTCTCTCTTTCTCTGCTTGTAATACCCTACAGCTGCAGCGATGGGGCATTACAGTTACATGCCAATAGCATATATACTATGTAGTATCTGTTTTTTTTTTTTTTTAAACTTCAATTAGAAATGCATCAATAGCAGCGAAACTGTTGCTAAAGCTTCCGATTTTTCATTTCATTACTTTTTTTTTTCGTCTTTAATTTTTCATGGGTTGCTTCAGTCGTTTCCACGAAACTGATAATACCCATTGCAAAGATTACGATTCTTTATCAAATAATTGAGCTGATTTAAAGGTAAATCGAATACAACGAGTAAAACATATGCATAGTATACAGTATTTTTAGATAGCTCTCCCATGGCTCGCGAATATAAACAAACATTTTTTGGCTGCTTGAGCTGAAGTCTTAGCCAAAGCTCAAGATCTTAATATAGAAATATAACCTTGACCTAAAGTGAAGATCTTCAAAGATCATTCCATTTCTATTTATACAGATATATAGATAACTACAGATCTTCATGTAGATTACTCTATTTCTATGTATATAGACATATAGATCATTACATATCTTTCCATTTCTATTTGTATACATACATATATCATTCATAATATAGATCATTATAGGTCTCCATATAGTTTACTCCATTTCTTCATTTGATCTTCATTTCCATGCCCAAGAACAAATAAATCAGTCTGAATATATTATCTCAGATTACCATAGCTTATTTTCCTAGGGTATTTGACTTTCCACCTCTAATAATCACTCTCTTGATTGCTGCTGTTGCATGTGTCATTCGGCAGGTGACCGAAGACACAACGTTTGTAGGCGTCTGGCGGCCATGACAGCCAACCCGACACAGCGCGCCGGGCGACAAGAGTCGGAGGCGGAATCGCAGCTGAAGCCGATGCATGCGGAAGCGGCTGAGGCTGAGGCTGAGGCGGAGGCAGAGGCAGAAGCAGATGCCGAGGTGAACGGGTCAGCTGAGGCAGCAACGGATGAGCTAATTGGCATTTTCTATGTGGAGAATCGGCGACGCAAGCAGAACATCAAAATCGTGGTCAAGCTCTGTCCAGAGGGCGTCTATCTGCGTCGGGAGACGGCACAGAACGATCACATCAATGAGCAGCTGATACGCATCGATGACATCATCGGCTCCAGCTGTGGCCAGCGTCTGAAGAAGCGAGCCCGAGGTGGCCTCACCTCGTGCAAAAGCACCAGAAATCAGCAGCAGGAGCAGCACCAGCAACCAGATGCCGAGGGTGCAGGGTCAGGGGAGCTGCAAGGCAAGGAAGCCGACAACAGCGCCTACCTCTACATCTATGCGTATCTGAAGAAGGAGAAGCCGCTGCGACGAGTGCAAACGTTGCGCATCCTACGCTTTCGCACCAGCGACGACTATGCCGAGAATCTGGCTACCGCCCGGCTCTGGCATCGCACTATACGGGAGCACAAGCAGCGCTCAGGTGCCGCGGGTCAAGTGGCTCGGGCGGCGGGCAAGAAGCTGCTCATTTTGCTGAATCCCAAGTCGGGATCGGGCAAGGGACGCGAGCTGTTCCAGAAGCAGGCGGCCCCATTGCTGCGCGAAGCGGAGGTCCAGTACGATCTGCAGATCACAACCCATCCCAACTATGCCCAGGAGTTTGTGCGCTCGTGCAAGGATCTGATGGAACGATATTCGGGCATCGTTGTCGCCTCCGGCGACGGCCTCTTCTACGAGGTGCTCAACGGCCTGATGGGGCGCATGGACTGGCGTCGTGCCTGCCGTGAGCTGCCCCTGGGCATCATACCCTGCGGCTCCGGCAACGGCCTGGCCAAAAGCATCGCTCATCATTGCAACGAACCGTACGAGCCGAAGCCCATCCTCCATGCCACGCTGATCTGTGTGGCCGGCCGGGCTACGCCCATGGATGTGGTGCGTGTCGAGCTCACTCACCGGGACAGACACTATGTGATGTACTCGTTCCTGTCCATTGGCTGGGGCCTCATTGCCGACATCGATATTGAGAGCGAAAGACTGCGCTCGATTGGCGCTCAGCGCTTCACCCTTTGGGCCATTCGACGGCTCATCACGCTGCGCTGCTATCGGGGTAAACTCTACTATCTGCCGGCAAAGAGCTCCACAGAGCATGCAGCAGCGCCAGCAGCAGCCACTGCAGCCACTGCAGCCACGGCAACCACTGCAACCACTCCAACCACTGCTCAATCCACGACAGAAACACCTCAGGAGCAGGCCAAAAGCCAGGCTGAGCCTCAGCCGGCAGCCTTCAGCGAATTCAAAGACTTGCCCGACGACGAGGATGTGCAGCTGCGCGACAATCCGTCCGATCTGGATCAGTTTGCCGATGCCCTGTCCCTGGATCGTTCCATCTATCGCCAGAATGCGGATAGCTGGCATTCGGCAGTGTCTAGGCGCACGGCCTACTATTCGATTGGAGGCCATAGCTCGCGCTCCAATCGCAGCCGGCTGGACGTGAGCCAACGGATCGAGGCAGCCAATGCCGAGTTCAATCAGCTGGTGCCGGTGAGCAAAATTCCCGGACTGCAGATGCCGTTATCCGCCGCCGATGGCTGGCTGCACGAGGAGGGCGAGTTTGTGATGGTGCATGCGGCCTATACCACCCACCTGGCCTCCGATTGCTACTTTGCGCCCGAGTCCCGGCTCAACGATGGCCTCATCTACCTGGTGATCATACGAGCCGGTGTCGGACGTTCTCAGTTGCTCAACTTTCTGCTGGGCATGCACAATGGCACTCATCTGCCCATGGAGCAGGATCCACACATACAGGTGCTGCCGGTGCGAGCGTTTCGCATTGAGCCTTGCGGCTCCCACGGCATCCTTACCATCGATGGGGAGCGTGTGGACTATGGGCCCATACAGGCCGAGGTATTCCCCGGCCTGATCAATGTGATGACCACAACAGGGCAGTGAGCAGGCTTTCAAAGTTCCAGTTTTTAATTTTACAACATATATATATATATATACATACACATACATATCGTTTAAGACTGTTTTTTTTTTTTTTTTGAATAGATATGTAAATGCTTTTTTTTACTACTACTGAATATTATTAGAGAGAGAGCGGAAATATGACACAAATAAAAGGGCAACCAAGACAAGAATATTCTTTGCTATATATCTAGGAATATCGTATAACTAGCGGTACATAGGCATATATATATGTATATATATATACATATATATATTTAGTTATAGCTGTGTATGTATAACATTTATTTATATATACGTACATAATATTGTTTTGTTTTTGAAGCTTCAATTAACATTTCATTTTCATTAACAGCTTTGAGCTAACAGCTTAGCAGTTGTCGTTGGTTCATTGGTTCCCTGACCTTGGCTTATTGACATATTATTATTATTATCTTTTTTTTGTCCATTTAAAATAATTAATTGTAAGCCAAATCGTTTTTTATATAGTGTATATAAAACAATTCATTCACTAATGGTTATTCTTAACGGCTATTAAAATCAATTAAAATTTAACATATTCATGTATTTTGTGTTGTCAAACAATTATAACAGAATGTTAGCTTTACGATAACATCAGATAATGTTGAATAACAGAGCACAAACACACACGCACCAGAAACTAGTTTAATTTAGATAACTGTCAACAGTGACAACTTTTTTTTTTTTTTTTTTGATTGATTGTTTTCCAAGGTGTTTGTCAACTAATCTGATAAATATAGGATATAATCGGGCATTAAATATACAGTCATATTGAAATATAGAAATTATTTAGTGGTATTTTTTGTTTTGCACTTTTAGTCTATAAAAACCAATGATTAGTTGAAATTTCGATTAGATTGGCTTTTATATGGCTCAGATTGGAAATTAAAAAAAAAAAAAATAAATAAAAATAAAAATAAAACAAAAAAACAGGGATTTGCTGGCAATCTATTGGACTTGCCAATCTTTATAATCATTACATAAATATATGTATGTATATGTATGTATAAGTAATATATATACATTTGTTATTAAAGAAATATCAAAGAGCTGGGGCAATGTTCGAGTGCGCTGTTTATAATTGGACCCCATTTAGTTAGCAACTTAATTTCAATCTAAATTCGTTTTTGATAATGCTTTAATGCGATAGAATGAGACTATACGATCTTACTCAAAAATTGGTCATAAATAACACACTAAACACCATTCAATGTTTAGTCAATCAATTCTACTCAGTTAAGACTTTTGGCTACTTATTTAGCTATTTACAGCTTTAATTAGCTAGCCAGCCAATTATTTTGGACGCCACTGTGACAAGCAGCAGAGTGTGCTGCATACGTTTAGGCTAAGTGCTGTTAATTTGTAAAAAAGCTAATTTGTGGACAAAGCGAGAGCATGCATACGCATACAACTGTAAGCATGTGCGTGTGTGTGTGTGTGCTATGAATAGTTGCTAATTAACAGCACCATCAAATTGTAGACAATAATTAACTGCCTGCATACGTTACTGTAGTTTGTTAGCAAGTGTGTATATGTACATACATACATGTATGTATGTATATATGTATGCATGTGTGTCTTTAATTGTCGTGGATGCATAAACTGAAAAAATGTGCTGCTATGTGATGTATATACATATATATGCATATACATATTTATTTATATACACTTTATTTTTTGTACGATTTTTCAACCAAGTGGCAACATTTTGCGCACACACACGCATATAATAATGCATGTGTGTGCGCGCGTGTAGTGCATGCACTTGCCTACTTATTTCCACTCTGATTCATTCATAAAATACATATGCAAGTGTGTGTGTGTGTGTGTGTGTGTGCAGCGGCCAAGAAGTAAACCAACCAAAAATAAAAATAAAATAAAATGGAAAAAATGCCGTCTTAAATTCATTTCGGATGCGTTTTCAAGTGGCCACTCGAGCCAGTGAGAACTAATACATGCATAAAAGCATTCGTAAACCGTTAGGCAGAATTAGACACACAGAGATAGAGAGAGGGAGTGGGAGAGGGAGAGGGAGAGTGAGGCTCATATTTAGAGATGGAAATAGCATTTGTCACTGTATTGGCCAGGCAATATTGCTTTTTATTGTTTATACAAATTGCATTTTATTTCTTTGCTGACTCTGTCTAAATATGTATGTATGTCTCCACTCTTTGCTCTCCGCATTTCCATTCTTTCGCCTTCGTCACCCAGTCGAGTAGGCAGCCACGCTGGGCGAACGGGGTAACGGGCCATGCGGATTGTGTGGGAATTAGTCAGAAACCTGCTGCTGGCGGTACCAGCAGCCGCAGCAGCAGCGCCCGCAGCGGCCAATTTGTTTTTGTACTCTGTGCTCAAATTGATATAACTCACGTATGACATGTAGGGTATATAAGTTGCGAAAGTGAGCGTAACTAAATGCGAATGCTTTGAGTTGTCCATACAAATTTTAGTTTGCATTTTTTCAATTTGTAAATAAATGAAAAGTCTTTACTGAAAATTATATTTTAAATATATATACATAGTTACATTTTTTCCTTTAATAATAGTACAAACTTGGAATGCTCTAAATGTTTTTGATAAATGAAAATTCTTAATTGATAATTAGTAAAATTTAATCCAAGGTCATTTTCATTTTTTTGTTTTTTAAGAAAACTTTTATTTTTTATATATCACCAAAATCAAAATACTCCGATTTTTTAAGCGAACTACAAGTGTATAAAACGCTATAAATAAATGGTTATTACTTTTTAATGATTTGTTGTAAAATTCTATCTAAATACATATTTTCAATACATGAATATTCTTTGATGATGATGATGATGATTAGTATAAGTTACTCGTTTTTCAAACTACATCATTATTCTATCTTAAATGCTAATCAATTCCAGCATTCAAAGAGGGCATCTCATAGTGTAATACCATTAATTTCATTTGGTTTGAAATTTAAACAACCAAAATTTGAGATGAATATTGCATTTTTGTGGCGTTGACATTTTGCATATCAGGTTCTTCAATTTGCTACTTAGCATATTTAATGACAATATATAACTGGAAAGTTCAACCATGTTTACAGACAAAAGGGAGAGAGAGAGAAGGAGAGAAAGAGTCCTGCAAGCGAGAATGAGAGAGATATGTGGAATTCTAATCCTGCCTGGGGTCGTCTCACTTACATTTTTAAGCGTTTTAACCTAATTAAATACAAACTAAGAGATGCAGGTGTGTTTGGGCAGTTGCGACGTCAGCTTAGCTCTCGTTTAACGAGACCACGCCCCAGACAGACACACATTAGCATAATTTCATTTTTGCCGCACCTGACATCCATCTCCCCCACCACATCCTTTACAATGAACCGCAGCCAAGCCCCAAAATCGTCTGTGCTTCATAACAGCAACTGTTATACGAGATTTTCAGCAATTTTCATGCAAAGTGGCAACGCCAGGATATTTTTACGTAACTGATAATTACGTTGATATGTATTTGGGCAAACGTAATGCACATAAGCACTCGAAACAACAACAAAAACAACAATAACAATTGAAATAAAATTGTTCCAAATTGTTTTCGGCTAATGAGTTGGCTATCGCTTCGGCTATATAGAATTTGATAGGAAATTGAAAGGGTAAGAGTCATTACGGTGCACATACACACACACGCACACATTTCAAGCAAGCGTGTGTGTATGTATGCACGTGTACGTGTGCCTGTGTGGAACACAATTGGAAATTGATAGCGTATAGTATGAAGGCAGATGCAGAGACGAGCGACAGACACGCTTGCAGCGATCGCTTAATCATCTGGCAGTAGAGCAAAAGCACGCGCTGCTTCAATTCTATTTGTATACAATCATGTTTTATCGCTTCCAATGAGAAGAGAGAGAGAGTTAGAGAGAGATAGTGACAGAGTGAGATAGTAGCTGTGCGTATATATTGTTTGCACTAATCATTTTGATGGGGGCGGCACTGTGAACCATGGACAATTCATAAACAAGGCTTAGACTAATTTCTGTGCAAAAAAAAATAAAATAGCAAACTACCGTAAACTTGCAAAAGAAAACAAAAACACATACACACATACATACATGTGTGCAAAAACAAGCTGAATCAACAGCAAAAGCAATTAGGAAATGAGCCCCACAGGTCCCGCACTCAATCTCACTGTCTCTTTCCTCCCGCTTGACACACACATGTGTCTCAACATCAGCGTTGACTGAGAGGGAAAAGCTTTCGCCATAAAATGCACAGAAATAACAACAAAATTGATCATTGAAATGAGGCCAACAAAAAAAAAAAATTGTAACGGTGTTACGACAACGACAACAATATAGCAAAGATAGAAACGACGAAAACGCACAAAATGAAAAAAAAAAAAAAATACGAAACTGGAAATAGCTTGAGAAGTGCAATTCATCAAAAGTAAACTCCTAAAATACCGGCACGTATCGAAATATGTATGACATACATACACACACACGCACACACACACACACACACCAATTACATCTATGCATATGATTGCATACATTTATGCTCGTTCATCTGACTGTTGCGATTGCCCAAACCCATACATACATACATACCTACATACATGCATGCATGCATAGTATAAATGTGCTGAATTGCAAGTGTTGCCAGAAGTCGAAACTGTAAACAACATTTTGAAAGTGATTGAAAGCAAGCGTCAACAGGGACCTGAGGGTAGGTGTTGCCGCCTATTGTTATGCTTTTTTCTGCCTTTTGCTGCTGTTGTTGTTTTGTTGTTGTTGCTGCTTACTTTACATAACGGTTTTTTGCAATGGACACTGGGACAACAGAGTGAAGCAAATTATGAGCATTTATACAGACAGACACATGTACATACATACATGCATGTTTTTTGTTGTCTACTTGTTTTCATAAAGTCGTTTGTTACTTTTTCAGCTAAGCATTAACAAATGGCAGTTTAAATACATACATATGTACATATGTATGTATGCACGTACAAATTCATACACACGCTCACATACACAGCCAAATGGACGTGGCTCACTTTTCAAGTGCAAATCATTTTTAACATATTTTCGCGGCTTTTGGAGAAGGTCAAAATACTTCAAAAAGCAGCTTCAACAATACAACAAAAATTAATAAAAATTAAAACAATACACCTACACACACACACAAACACAGTAACGAAATGTGTGTTTGTACTTACTGACATACATATATAGACGGCACACTCAAAAGGCTGAACAACTTCTAAACAAATTATGCATAGACATACCTACATACATACATATACAGTTGTTCATATATTTGCTGGTCGTGCTGTATGTGAAGCATGAACATAAATAAATAAACAGAATTATAGCAAAACGCACGCGAGGCGTATAAATGTGGGCATGGGTGTATGGTGAATACATACATATGCATATGTATGTGCATATGCTGTATGTTTGTGTGCATGTACATGTGCAGACACCCATGCAAGGTGGTAACGCTGCGCACAGAGAAAGATAGAGCGAGCGAGCAAGAGAGCAGCAGCAGCAGACGTTGTGAAGTTTGAATTGGAAGATACAAGGTTACAACAACAAGACAACAAAGCAGCTGATGTGGTAGGAAATGGGCATATGAAAGTGTAAACGAAACGCAGAGAATTTTCTCCAATTGGAATAACTGTTGGCTGCTGGCACTTGTTGTTGTTGTTGTTGTTGTTGTGGTTGTTGCTATTCTCATTCGATAATAATATAGGGCTATAATAAAGAGACAATCCAATAATATTAAAGGGGCAAACAAAAAATTACATATACATACATACATATATATAAAGGAGAGCAAAACGAAGTACAACTAGAAAGTTTTTTATTTGTTGCTATTTGATGACGTTTTGTAGACACAGACACACATATAAATAATATATTTATCGCTGTGTAGGTATACACACTATCTATGTATGTGAGTGTAAATAGTAAACACACCTGCTTCAGCACTCACCGTTATTGCTTCTTATTGGTATTCTAAGCGAAGATGGCGAATTTTTCAGGCGAAGACGACGAACGAAGCGACGTCGTCGTTCCAATCAGACGTGCATTAAACTGCCATGAAAGAGTTGTAATTAGCTGGACGAAGACGACGACGAGTTTTTGATTAATTTCACTTCAAATTTTGACGAGACCGACTTTTATTTGCTGTAAACGTCACTTCTTCGGTTTGTCCGCAGACACTGGCACACACATGCATACATACAGACACACCATACACTATTCGTTTTCTGGTTGGAGTAAGTTTTCAATTGGTATTTGCTAAGCGGCAATGGATTTGCTTTGAATGCACTATCGCGTGTATCGTTAGTTTTGGGGCTGTAGTGAAAAAAATACAAAACAAAAAACAATATCATTCACAATCTTTAAATTAGATTTCTTTGGCGTTCGAATTTTCAATGTTTGCTGAATTTATAAACTGAGCTTCCAGTGTGACTGCACTCCGCGAACAGTGTGACCACAGTTAACTAGCAATCAAATACCATACAAAATGCGGAATCCATTTAACATTTCAACAACATGCTAACAGTTTCTTTTAGGATCGATATTCGAAATGGGCGCATATCGATGAATAAAAGAATTACTTAAAAATTAATTAAACAAGGTGAATAAATATATTTTTTATGTATATATGTATAATTTACGGTCTCTGCATCGATGTTCATCGAATGTTAGTATCCATAATGCATCCTCCCATATGGACCTGTTAAATATCGCCGCAAGGGTTTTGAGGGTGGTTATCACTTACGATACTTTATCGCATTTGCTGTTTATCCCTCGGAGCATTTTAAGTTGTCATAAACTGGGAGATATTATTTATTCCGAAGAATCTAGGACATATAAATATAGCAGGATGCCAGAAACTGAACACTTGCCTGAAGGTTGGGAAAAGCGCACCAGCCGCTCAACTGGTAAGGACGAACAAAAACTAGAAATTCCTGCAAAACTCCATTTGCAACCGGTAATTTTTTTACATATTAATGCGCAAATATATGTATGCTCTCCAGGTATGAGCTATTATCTCAACGTGCACACAAAAGAGTCCCAATGGGACCAGCCAACCGAACCGGCCAAAAAGTCGGGGGGAAATGGCGCCTCGGGTGATGCCCCCAACGAGGTGCAGTGCCTCCATTTGCTGGTCAAACACAAGGGCAGCCGACGCCCTAGCTCCTGGCGCGAAGAGAACATCACACGCACCAAAGAAGAGGCCCAAATGCTACTCGAAATCTATCGCAATAAAATTGTCAACAATGAGGCGACTTTTGAGGAACTGGCGCGTTCTTACTCCGATTGCAGCTCTGCCAAGCGAGGCGGTGACCTGGGCAAATTCGGACGGGGTTAGTCTGGAATGAGCTTCCATTTCAATGAAGATTTTCTTAACCCTTTCGAATCCTTAAATAGGTCAAATGCAGGCGCCGTTCGAGAAGGCCGCCTTCGCCTTGAAGGTGGGACAATTATCGGATATTGTGGACACCGACTCCGGCCTGCACATCATTTTACGGAAATCATAGAGCAGTCCACGGATAACATGTAGAGGACACGGAATTAGCTTATTACAATTTAAACGAAATTAAAACGCTTGAACGAGTATTTTCACTCGCATTGCCCCAAAATCTCTTTAAATTCCCATGCAAATCGTTAGGTCTTTCCTCTGCTTTGTTAATAAATAAGACAATATACATATAAATATCGTTCATCTCTGCCAAGTACGAAAATTCTAAGCATTATGTTTTACTAACCGAATTTATAGTGGATCTATGAGAGACCTAAGCAATCCATCCAATATATTTAATTCGTATATATATGCTCTCTTATCAATTTCAATATTGAAAAAAGTTTCAATACTTATAAAAAATGCCATTTAAATTGTCTCTTAAAGACGACATTTTTAATTTATTTTTTTTAATATATGAAACTCTCACCATTGCGATTTTCACTAAACAAAATGTGTTGCTTATAACCTTAATTATAAACAAATTCTTGTTATACTATTTTTCTAACAAGAGAAATCTGAATCTGTAATTTGAACTACAGATTTTTTAGACAGCCAAACCTTACCTACCCTATGCGATTTACACTATATTCGCAATAAAAAAAAAACGCTTGCTCGCTTGATTATCTGCTCTCTCACTCAGCAACAACCAGGACCACATTCAGCAACAGCTACAGTGACAATTCTTCCTTTAATTGTCATTACACTCGGATAGTACGAGCGGTCAATATCTCTCTAATACCATTGTAGTTGCATAGTAACTAACTCAACGTCATATCACACGAGATATATATTATATATATATATTATTATATATACATACATATATATGTTTATATATATATTTATATATATAAATTATTATATATATGTATATATAATGTTTATTTAATAATTGTTATTGACTAAATACTACTCCATTGAACATGTTATCATATATCTAATCGATATTTTGCTTTAATTTGCTTTCCAGCAACTTAGCTCCTGTTGATTCAGCTTTCTCGAGAATTTTGTACAGGCCCTCGTCCTCCTTAAACAAAATGCGGCATTTGTCGAGCAAGTTCGGCGATTTCTCCACGAGCATCACGAGAATGAAACAAGCACGATTAATACCCAGCCAGAATTTAAGCTAAAGTAAACGGAATAACAAATAATTTAGCATTTGAATGATAACATAAAATTCGAATCAATATCAATTTACCACATCGGTGTTAAGATGCTTGAACAATTCGGTGCCAAATGGAGTTGACTTGCGCTTCACGTCGCTACGAATGATCCTCTTTATAATATGATGCATGCCAGCATCCTCAACTCCCATCACAGTAGGCAGCCCATTCTCTTTCACGGCCGGGGTCACCTCTTCGACCTTCAAAGTCTCTTTTTCTCCGCCTTGTGTCTTATTATCAGCGGTTTCGATGGTTTCCTCCTTTTTCGGTTTTTTAGCTGGGGTGCCCTCGCTCTCATCGTCCTTATCCTCAACTGTCTTCTTCATGTCCTTATCCTCCCCAATCTCCTTGTCATCATCGGCCTTATTCTCCATCTTTTCGTCTTCCTTCTCATTCTTTATATCCTCATCCTCCTCAACTTCTTCTTCCTCCTCTTCTTCCTCCATTTCTTCTTCCTCCTCCACTTGTTCTTCCTCCTCAATTTCTTCTTCCTCCTCATTCTCCTTCTCGTCCTCGGCTTCGGACTCCTCATCCGAGCTAATCATAGCCAGTGCGGCAGCGTTGAGCAAATCTTTTTTCTTGCGCTCATCGATTGCATCGGATATGTAAGTCTCCACATCGTGCGGCTTCTTCTCGTCCTCGACGGTCACGTCGGTAATACGCCAATTGACATCAGCGATCACCGGAGCCAAAGCTGTGACGGCTTTCTCATAATGCTCGCCAGTAACTGAGAAGAAAGAGATAGAGAATTGTTGTTGAAAATATTCAGGAGATGATATACGATGCTTACGATGCTTCACTATATTGCCAGTGACGAGTCCAATGTGAATGTCTGACAGCCAGAAGGCAGGATCCTCTGCAATCGATAATGCTATAGGCTCTTCGACTTGAGCCAAAATCTCCTGACGACGCGTTTCTTTGTCCTTCTTGCCGAACTTCAAGCCCAACTCGATGGTCTCAGTGAAGCCGGGATGGAAACAGGATGTATCACCAGGGGCCACCATCCACTGGACAACACGACGTCCGAAGCTATTAGACACCAAAGTCTTCAGTTCACCATACAAGGTATCCCAGATGTGCTTTTTTATAGCCTTCGTATCATCGTGTGCATTTAGCAAGGCAATCAGAAAGGTATGGCCATGCTCGTGTATGGCGATTTTAATCAAATGCTCCTTGATTTTCTTTATAATGGCCTAAGAGATTGGAATGATATATGTATGAATGAAGGAGATTCGTTCGTAGTGCAACTCTTGACTTACACGACGAGTTTTCGAAGTCGAGTAGTAGAAACATAAGATCGCCGCCTCGGCGCCATCCTTAGTGCTTAGCAAATACGGTATGTAAGAAGCCATAGAGGTGACGGTCTCCTCCATCTCGTCCTCGTCGGTGGCCTGTATGTACTCGAGCAAAACGGCGTGTACCAAAGAGTTATCAAGCAGCTCCTTATTGGCAATATGATCTAAATTTGCCCTAACGGCGCCCATTACGGAGGCTTTCATAAAGGAGCTGTTCTCATATGTATCTTGCAGGCACTTCACCTCGTCATCCTTGCTCGATTTGTATAGATCGCCATAGAACTCTTGGCGTAGATAGCGACGCTCTTTCTTTTTTCCATGCAAATATATGAAATCCACGATCTTGCTAGCGGTCTTATGACTACATAGACGGACCACGTTCCCGTACAGTGCCTTGACGAGATGCTTTTTAGTAGTAGGCGAACCGTACTTCAGCATTCGATTTACACAGAAGTGTGCATATTTAGACTGACACAGAGACGGGGCCTCCGGAATTAGTTTTTCAGACAGCTTTTCGCGTAATGCGGGTGTTGCATACTTTAGCATGCACTGAATTATTCGGGAGGAGTCATGGGCCATGACCACCTTTACAATCATATCATCTTCATCCAATATTTCGTACATTTGGTCGACCAATAGGTGTTTATTTTTTGGTGCGACGACTGCAATGGCAATGACAATATCAATGTCTATAGTGAGTGTCTTTGGTGGAATCTGAAGCTGTTTACTTACCATTTCACCTGCTCGTAGAGTTTCTTTACCTTCTGGGAGACTTCGTAGTAATCACGGTTGCTTTTGCGCTTCATTTTGAGCTCCTTTTTTTGCGCCTTGAACGCATTCCAATCCATTTTAGCTTCATTCAGCATATGCATAGCCCGCCTGCTAAGTGGAGCTCTTTCTGCGACAGTTTCTTCAACTGTCCCTGAAGTAGTTTTGGGAGCTGTTTCCGCAGCTGGCGGATTATTATCAACTTCAACCATATCAACTTCAATTAGAAAAAAATAATAAATGAGAACTGTGTGTGTGTTTTGGGTTCAACGGCAACACGTGCCGACCAATTCCATATATTTAGAAATATCGTTATCGATAAAAGGCACAAGTGCAGTGTAACAATATGAAAAAAATACCTAGAAACCGTTTTTAGCTATCGATAACCAAATTGCAAATTTGGCGATATTGTTACAAATATATTTTTATAATTTAAAGCAATCAGATTGTTACACTCAAACATTTTAATACAATTATCTTGTAGCTGTGAATATATTTTTGTTGCATATACATACATACATACATATATGAATATCATATATCGGCTGGGAATATCGTCAAGAGTGTATGGCTAGTTATCTCACCCCTAGTGTACAGTCGCCTCAGTCGCGACGGTGGATATATAAATTGTTTTTTTTTTTTCGCGGCAAAAAGTGCAAACATTTTTTTTAAGACATCAAAAATCAAGGAAAACAACACGAGCAATGGTTAAGCTGGGGAAAAAAAATTAGCGGAACTCTCGGAAATAAGCAAAAAGAAATCAGCCGCATGCTCCGACAGTGATGAAAATCCAAAAAATGGAGCCAACAGTTCAAGCGATGATGATAACTCCGAAACCGTCAACGATAAGCAGGAAACTGGCTCAAAAAAACAACGGGCGTCCGTGGCATCAACAAAGATCGCCGTCAACGACAGCGACACGGATGGGAGCGATGATCTGCCATTGAATGGCAGCAAGGCGTCCAGCTCGAGTGGGCCGCCCCGAAAGAAGCAAAAGAAGACGCCCAAATCGAAGGGCAAAGCAGCGCTGCAGGCAGCGGCTGCTGACAAGAATAAAAACAAAAAATCGTCAACCAAAGCCGTATTAGATGACAATAAAGATGGAAATGACGATGACAAACCCAACGTCGATGATGATGATGGTGATAATGTTGACAAGGAATTCGAGGTTTGCACACGGTTACAGTACTTGCCACTAGGCGAACTATTTATATTCGCTTGCATTACAGGTGGAAGCGATTGTGGGACACAAGTCGAAGAACGGCGAATCTTTTTTCCTAGTGCGCTGGAAGGGTTACGGCAAGGAGGACGATAGCTGGGAGCCGGAGGCCGAGCTGAATTGCGACGACCTGATCGAGGAATATCGCAAAAAGGTAAAATTTATGCTTGGGCCATACTTAATGTTTATGTCATTGACTCTTAGATTTCATTTCCAGAACAGCAAGAAGAGCGCCGGAGCTGGGAAGAAGTCCCCGGCAGCAGCAAAGGGCGTACGCGGCCGAAAGCCAAGCAGCAAGACTGTGTCCACCGATCCGGATAAGGAATGGGCAGTGGAACGCATATTGGACTCAGTCCATGATGATGAGCACGGCGTACTCTATCGCATACGCTGGAAGGGTTTCGGAGCCAAGGAGGACACCTGGGAGCCTGAATCGAATCTATCCTGCGAGGGCCTAATCGAAAAGTTCAAGAGAAGCCTCAACGAGGAGCGCAACGTGGATGCGAAACAGCTGAGAGAATCGCCGAAGAAAACGAAGCGCTTGGTCAACGAGACAATTCCACGCTCTAATTTACATAATCGAATCGAGCGTTCCTCGAAGCGAGCCGCAGCGAAGAATCGGTAAGACGAGAAACTTCTAGCTATGCCTATCCCTCACCCTGCCCTCTGCCTTTCCTTGCTCGCTGTCAGTAGTGTGTCACTAACTGTCTCTTTTCGATTCGTTTCATGTCACACCTGTTGTCCCTCTCGCACTCGCAGCGTTTTCTATGGCGAGGAATAGGAGAGCGGGACGTGTAGTTCAATACGAAGAAATTGACGACAAATAACAACAAAACAAAAATAACAAAGAGAAAAAGGTGCAGTATCGAATTCGGAGTAGTAATTGAAATGAATAACAGTTTTAAAGCGATTAGCTTAAGTTGATGAAACGTGAAACCTTATTGAAGGCCTGGTACGTTCGTAGTTCTTAAGAGTCTAAATTGTCTAAGTACGTGAAAACAATTAACCAACAAATAAAAAAATAAAAAATAGTAGAACAACATTTCTTCTAAGATATTAGGTTATGACAAAAAAAAAAAATATGATTCCCACTTAATAATGTTTTATCGTAGTAAACTAAATTAAACTCTTCATTCTATTAAGTTTTCCATAAATAAGAGTATAAAATATGTTTCAAACAATCTACTGAGAACGAAAATTTCAATAAATTTTAGAAAATAACTTACTCTGGCCATTAACCGGCACGCCATCAGATTTTTCACTACGCGAAAAGAGAATAATTTACATATGTAGCACCAAACAATATTTCAATTAACTTGAAATAAATTTACTCACACATTCTCATTCTTCTTCTCATTTACATTTAAATTCACTTTCTCTTCTATATCAGTCATTATTATGACGTATTTGTTTAAAGAAAAACCTCGAGAAATTATTAATTTTTGATTGAGATGTTTTCGCTCTGACGAACAAATTGCAAATGAGACAGGATGATTTGTGAATGTCACTTAACTTATCGATTAAGTTTGATGCAATGGAGGATATGCCAACTTGTCATGAGGCAGTGTTCGATAATAGGATTAACTACATGCTCGGTTTAGTGTTGCCAATGGACATACGAAGTAATAAGAGCAACCATCGCTAACTTCCAATTGGATCACATTCAAAAAGCTTTACAACTATAATGATATGTATATACATACGTAAGTACGCACATACACATGTACATGTCAAGACTAGTCATCAAATATGCCAATGCGAGGCTGACGACGTGATCGAAGGGTATGATTTTCCTATGGGGTACACCGTATTTGTATGTCATTGACTTTCATATGACTTTCAGAAAAGCAGCAATAGCGCCGGCAACGCTTGAAGGGAGAATCTAAGCTGCGAGAGCCTGAGCCGGCAGCGCAATGTTGCGCAAATCGCTAAACAAACCGAGGCACAATCAAATCGAGCGATTTTCGCAGCGAACGGCAGCAAAGAATCGTTAAAATGAGATAGATATAGAGAAAGCTCTTACTCTGCTTCATCCACACGCACACACACTAACTGCCTCTTTTGCATTCATGCCATGTCACACATGCCGTCCCTTTCGCACTCGCAGAGAAACAAATTTCTTTTAACTGATGTAGAGTTTAGGTTATGAAAAAGGAAAAAATAACTGTTTCTTTTAAATTTCGCGTTTGTCGTGTTAGACTAAATTGAACAAGACTTTCCTTTAAGCTTTACGTTTAAATATATGTTGAATATATTTTAAGCAATCTACTGAGAACGAAAATATTATAAATTAACAAAAAATAACTTACTCTGGCCATTAACCGGCACGTCATCAGATTTCTCACTACGCGAAAAGAGAATAATTTATGTAGCACCAAACAATATTTCAATTAACTTGAAATCAATTTACTCACACATTCTCATTCTTCTTCTCATTTACATTTAAATTCACTTTCTCTTCTATATCAGTCGTCATTATCACGTATTTGTTTAAAGAAAAGCTTCGAGAAACTATTTATTTTTTATTGAGATGTTTTCGCTCTGACGAACAAATTGCAAATGAGACAGGATGATTTGTGAATGTCACTTAACTTATCGATGAGGCTTGAAGTAATGGAGGATATGCCAACTTAACGTGAGGCAGTGTTCGATAATAGGATTAACTACATGCTCGGTTTAGTGTTGCCAATGGACATACGAAGTAATGAGAGCAACCATCGCTAATTTCCAATTGGATCACAACTATAAGTATATGTATATAGATACGTAGGTACATACACATGTACATGTCGAGACTGGTTAACTAATATGCCAATGCGAGGCAGACGACCTAATCGAAAGGGTATGATTTTCATATGATACACCGTATTTTTATGTCATTGACTTTCATATTACTCCTTCAGAAAAGCAGCAAGAGCGCCGGCAACGCTTGAAGGGAGAATCTAAGCTGCGACAGCCTGGCACAATCAAATCGAGCGATTTTCGCAGCGAACGGCAGCAAAGAATCGTTAAAATGAGATAGAGAAAGCTCTTACTCTGCTTCATCCACACACACTAACTGTCTCTTTTGCATTCATGTCATGTCACAAATGCCGTCCCTTTCGCTTACTTTTAGCCCAAGCTATGAAAAAGAGAAGAAATAAATTTTCCCTCATCATAAAATTCGTTTACATCGTAGTAAACTAAATGGAACAAAACTTTCCGTAAAGTTTTCCATTAAACAGATAAAAAGAACTTAAAATACATATGTACTAAGCGATCTACTGAGAAATAAAATTGAAATAAATTTTAGAATACAACTTACTTGTGCTATCATACAGCAATTCGGTATCACAGTAACTTGAAAAAAAAACATATTACGTACAACGTACAATGTATTAATTTACTTGAAGTATATTTACTCACACTTTCACATTCACTTCAATGTTAGTCATTATTTTAAATGTTTATATTCTTTATACTTTTAGAGAGAAATTTCAGGAATTAATTTGGAATTAATTTTTGTTGCTCTCGCTTGAGCAAACTCCTGGTGAATGAGGCAGGCTGACGGGTGGCAGTCGCTTAAATAATCGATGGAGGATATAACTGTCAACCTAGAAATCAGTGCTCGATAAGCAGATTAGCTACACACTCGGCTTAGTGTTGCCCATACATACAACATAATAATAACAGTCATCGCTAATTTCCAATTGGAAATTATTTGGCAAAGCTCAGCTTTAACTCAATTAGACGCCGGCTTCAAGTTTAAGCTTTCATGCATACACAACGTACTAAATATTCTCAACTCTCTGGAGTGCTTCAATTGGTGCTCTAAGACATACATATATACATATATCATATAGCTATCGCTTGCAGTCAGATCTTAAATGGAACATAATTTATATACCTTCAACTGCATGATACAAAAATTATAGTTAGTAAACTCCATTTGCTTTGGGTTTATTGCATTTGAACTGTCATTTGACAATCTTTATTTGTAGCTATATGTTGTTGTTGTTGTTGTTGTTTTTGCATGTTGCACAGTCGCAAAAAAAAAAAACGATTTAAATGTATGTTAAACAGTTGGAGCTAAGCTAGATTGGCATTGGGCGGGGTTTAGAGACCCGCTTGTAGGCCAAAGCCGGGACCCTTTGGCTCCTCGGATAGCGAAGTGGGCTCGCCTTTGGGTTCGCTGGCGAAGCGTCCGTTGCGTGGTCCGGGCGGCGAGATCTTATCAGCTTTCAGATCGCTCAGAATCTCTTGCATATCCTTGCCGGTCAGATCCTCCTGCAGCATGGAATGTGATATTAGTTATAAGCAAAATATTCTGAGATATATTTTGAATTCATTTCCCCCTCACATAGTAATCATCGTTGATGGACACCATTGGCGCATTGACACAGGCGCCCAAGCATTCCACCTCGGAGATGGTGAACTTGTTGTCCTTTGTGGTTTCGCCGACGCCGATGCCCAGCTGTTTCTTGCACGTCTCCAGAATCTCGTCGGAGCCGCGCAGCCAGCAAGGCGTGGTGGTGCACACCTGAATATGATATTTGCCCGTTGGCTTGCGCATGAACATTGTGTAGAAGGTGGCCACCTCGTAGACGCGCATGTTGGGCAGCCCCAGTATCTCGGCTACCTTGTGCATGGCCGATATGGGCAGCCAGCCATACTGACGCTGTGCCAGATCGAGCAGCGGTATCATTGCGCCACGTTTGTGACCCTCTGGATAGATGCTTAATATGGCTTCCACGCGTTTCTTGTTCTCGGCACTGAACTCAAAGGGTATGTTGGGATTATCCTCGGGTGTGTCGCGATGCACGAACAGATTGTCGCTGCGCTGGGCACTGCTGGTGGCAATGGCGCGCAGGCTGCCGCGCTGCAAATACAATAATGTTATTGTTTGTTGTGCAAAAAAAATTACATAACTTGTCGCTGGTAATTGGCGTTTGCATGCCAGCACTAGCAGCGCGGTGCACAGCGAATTACTTACGACAGCGGCCAGCGTCTTTGCGGCACAATTCGATAGCATTTTATGCACTTTCTAGCCAAATAACAAAGTAAAAAGTTGAATTAAATTGGAAGTGTCGGTGCCACAACCAGTGCCACAAACGATTTCGATTGCTTCGATCAGCTGGGGTTGCCAGTGTTGTTAACGGATGGCATATCGTGACGATGAGGAATCCAAGTGACTCACGATAATAATCGCATCAAAAGCGATATATTTGTGGCGCATTATTTGAACACAGATAAATCTGTGCTGCAAAAATATAAATTATATAAGATGTATACAAATTGTTTAGTCAGCAATTACTATATTTATATAATTGCTAGCTAAATAACAACAACAATGGCATACTTGCTATATATGTCCGATATTTTTATTATTTCAATGAAAAATTTTAACTCAATTGTTAACTACTTCACGTGTTACGGATTCAATTGTTCAATAGTTCAATTGCTGTTAAATGCATCTTTTTCATATAGATATAGATATATATATATATATGTATATAAATACAGAAATGGTAAGCAATCACGCATTCTGCTCATAGTTTTCTGTTTTCATGTCATTCAGGCCAAGCTCCTCGTTGTCCTCAAAGCTGCGCTCATATCTTTCCACAATGAGCTTAGCATCTGGCTCATCGTCGTCCGAGAGCGACTGCACATAGGTATTACCGGCTGGGTCCTCCAGCACGAGTGTGATTACATGCTCCAATTTGATAACCTTGTCGAAGGTGCTTAGGAAGCGTTCCAGTTGCTGCCTGGATGGTTCATCGGCCGAGTCGTGAAACAAGGTGCCATCCAGCTGTTCGCGCATGGCCACCAGTAGGCCTTCGACGGTGGTAAACCGGCCGCAAAGGGCATTGGGACCCACGTCCAAGTCCAGCTCTGGTATCGATAAGCTGCACGTTTCCGATTTCAGCACATCGCGAGTCAGATCCTCTTTGCTTTCGATTCGCAACTTGAATCGCACTCCCTCCGGCTCAATGCCGCCGCCGGACTTGACCTCGTTCGTCTTGTGGCCACATTTCGAGCAGACTGTGGCCATGATGACCACCTCCTTGAAGTGCGGTATATTGGTTAGCTTCATGTTCGTCTCGCACGGTGCATGACAGTTGGGACAGTTCGTGACGAATTGAAGCACCTCGCCGTGGAGATTCTCAATTGGCCACGAGTCCTCGGCAATTGGCTTCAATAGATGCTGATCCTCGTGATTTTGCTCATAGAGGCCTGCAGGGATGCGCATAGATGTATTTGATTAGTTGGATGTGGTACGACTCAGATGGGTTGGTTGACTCACCGAGCTGCTCGTTTTGAGCGGACGACCGCGCAAAGTGGCTCGTTTTCAGCTGTGGATCGCTGGCCGGTGCCAAGGGATTCTCAATGAAACTGTTGCCCGAGATGTCCTCGAGCAGCACGCGGAAAGGTTTCTTTACTAGTTTTAGATCACGCAAGCGATCGATGAAGGCATCGATAGACTCGGCCTCCGCGGGATGCTCAATTCGCCGTTTCTCCTGATCCTGCGACAAGCCCGTTATGGTGCGCTCAATGATGCCCTCTATAGTGGTCACCTCACCCTTTTGTGATTGCACGGGTATCTCCAGCTCCACTTCCGGTATACTGATGCTGGAATTGTCCGACCGCACAACACGACGATTCAGATCCGCTTCCTTCTCCACTTTCAGTTCGATGCGTACTCCATGCTTTTGTATTTCGGACGCCGATTGCATTTCGTTGTTCGTGAATCCGCAATGCTCACACTTGAAGGACATCAGCACCACCTCCCGGAAGAAGGGTATCTTCGTCGGCAGCAACCGAGTGGTGCCAGTCTTGAAGCAGCTCATGCAGGCCGATTCGATCTCGACCAATTCCACTGCCTGTTCGGCATTAATTTCTTTGAAGATGGGCTCCTGCTGTGCTTCCGTCGGTGCGGGCGCTAGGTCCACCGTGTCGGCGCTCTCTGCCGCCATGGGTGCGCTTGTCGCTGTTGACATATTTTGCTACAAAATTCAGTTGCTTGTTAAAAAAAAAAATGTAAATAAATAGGACTATGCTGTTCTAACAACGTGTAGCCAGTGCTCTAGATTATTCTAAATAATCTTATCAGTGTTGGAAAATGGCGGTGGATAATCATAAGATACTTTATGTATTCGTTACTTACCCTTCTTTGAAATGCTTACAGAAACTATATTTTGTAACAAATGTCAAAAGTAGCTCGGCCAAGTTTTCTGTTAAATTTTTAGCGAACTGTGTTCAGCGTTAAATTTTGTGCGACTATTAGGAAATTTTGTTTTGGCGAACTCTCCCGAGAATAATATAAGCAATTGCTTTGTTATTGGAGTGCTCCTAATATTTGCTTATTTTGGATGCCAAATGGTCGAATTTGAATGTGCTTTTTCAAGTGTCCGCTAAATTCCTAAAGATGGCAAAATTATCGCTGAGTCTATCGTGTAGCCATTTTCATCGATGCGATATGATATATTTCATCGCTAACCGCGAGAACCAGCAGCAGCGGCGGCCAGCAGTGCTGTGTGTGTGTGCGTGTGTGCGCGACGAAAAAGTGTAAATCGTAACGAGCAGAAGAAAAAAAACGTGTGAAAATTTAAAGAAAGGTATCGCAATCAAATAATTAAATTGTCAGTTATATTACTATATTGCACAAGACGCGAAGACCCCTGAAGGACTTTCTATCTATGCGTTTGTGCTGTGTATGTACATGTGCATGTGTATGTGTATGTGTATTTTGTGCGACCAGCAGCACCTGGGCGGTGGAGTGAAAATTTTGCGTTCAAGGACAACAGAACGACAGTGCGCACAGCTGCAAGTGTGTACTACTGTGTGGGATGTCCCCGTCCCTGCCCCATTTTCTATGTCCACTATTAGAACTCTCGATATGCTGCTCCTCGGCAGGCCAAGACACTCGCTCAATTGCCCAGGCTCCCGAACAGCATACAAACCCATACACATATGTACATACATACATATATACGCTCGTATTTATGTATGTAGAAAAGTACCGACTTTTAAAAGAGCGGGCGCGTTTTTTTCCATTCAGTTTTTCTGTTGCAAAACACAGTTAGTATCTAATTACAATTCAACAACAGAGAGCTCCGGTGTCCAGGTTGCAGTAGAAGTTCTAGTGTACACTAGAGCCAATTTTAAAATAGAATCTTTTACATATTTTGAAAGAAATTCAATTTTCAACCAAATTTTAAGTGTATATATACATATATGTATATATATACATATATACATAATATATATTTATATGTGTGTGTGTGTTTGGGGTTGCCAATGTTTTTTTTTTGCGCCCTGAACGGGCATGCGCATACCAACACATGTGCTCTCTTGCTCTCTCTCATACGCGCAAAACACATGGGTCGCGCTGCACTGAAAATAACTGTCGCTATTGAGAGAGACAATCGTGAGAATAAACGTTTGAGAAAAAGTACGTAAAAAAAGTACGAAAAATGCCTGAATATGCCAAAAAAAAAACAACAGCTGCGCAGATTCGACAAAGTCGTTAGGATGGTGTGGGTCGGGGGAGTGCATATCTGGCTGATGCCCATTTCCAATTGCACGGGGCGCATAGACGCGTAGTCGACAGTCGTGCACAGATTCTCGTAAACAAAACGCTCGAAATTTGCGTACCACGTGTGTAGTCTGAATGCGTGTATAAATATATTTATATCTATATATGTACTATATATACAAACATATATATTCGTGTGTGAGTATGTGAGTGTTTGCCGGAATCTATAATTGTATGTATAAATGTATATTGGTGCAATTGTTTCGTTCAGCTGATTTGTTGTTGTGGTTGGTTTATTACCGTTTCGCTGCTGTTTTTTTCTTCCTCCTGTTTTTCGAGGGCTACTAATCAACATTTAAATTTGCGACACATCCGCTGCGGTTATTACTCAAAAAATACATATGTATGTATATACATATGTCTGTATGTGAATCGTTAGAGCCCGCGTACAAATACATTTGAATATAAATAAGTGTATGTATATATACATATACATAGTTTATATGTATATAAAAACAGATCTGTGGGCATGTGTATTTGACTTGTTTTTCTTGTCCAAGGACCCTTGGCATAGCGTCCTTGCATCAAGCAATATAAAAGGGCGAAAATCAAAGTTGAATTTATTGCAAACGGCATTGACTTCACTTACTACCACATGCATACAAGTACATGAACATATACGTGTTGTATTAGGTGTGTGTGTGTGTGTGCGTGTGTATGCACGCATACATACATACATATGTAGATGTTGTGTTGCAGCAACGCTAACGCAAGCGCCTGCGCCGACTGAGCGACTCGCAATTTCTACGAGTACATGAAATGTACACAGACACACAAACACATACATATATGTATATCAATGGGCACGTGCGTAAAGAATCAATTCGCTTCTTTGCTAAAACTTATAGTCAGCTGCGATAATTACTATCGCAATCGAATGACATCGCTAACAAACTGAAGATCGACTCGTCCCTTACAGTGTTACTGAAAGATAGAAATTATTGATGAAAGTATGTATGTATGTACAGGAATCATTACTGAGAATGTTTGTTTACTTGTGATAAAGACCTGGTACCCATCGAGAATAAGAGCAGTAAAATAATATGAAACTAAATATATTTGCACTTAGTTTTTTTAATGAAAGTAAATAAATAATGCCATACATGCACATTTTTTTTATGTAGTATATATAAATAGACAACAACAAATCTGCTCTTATCTTAATGTGTTAATTTGAACAATCATTTTTATACACAAACTGAATTCAGCTTAACTCTCAAAAGACAGAAGTGTGAGAGGGAGAGAGCGGGAGAGAGATTTGCTAAATACCAAATCGTTTACTGTTAACTGTTCCCTAAAGTATGCATCATTATGTGCTATTCGGTATGAGACATGCTGCCGCTGTGTTGCATAAGCGACAGGAGTATTAGCATTTAGCAGCAGCTGCTGCAGCTGATTTAGCTACACACATACATACATACATATGTAGGCCCTTTTATCGTTCGACTGATTGGATGAGACAAACATTTCATCATTTACTTTACTGTCAACACTTAAGTCTATTTTTTCGTTTACTTTAATTCTCTCGTTCGAAACCTAGGCGTGTCATAGTTTGCTTGTTTTTATTTATTTTTTTTTTTGTTACTTTTTTATGTTTTCTACGTTGTGTTCGCGTTTTGGGTATTTAGTTCTTGACATTCGCAGACATATTTAGATAGCTTATTAACAATTGACTAAGACATTGGTTATTGCAATAGCCATAGATAAGACAGTGCTCATGATAGTATAAATAAATCATTTGTTTTGTTAGTTTAGTTTAGTTTTTTTTTTTTTTTGTTATATATTTTTGTAATTTGTTTTGAAATTTTTTGATTAATTCACGGTACATCTTCCATTACTTGCGGTATATTTATATTGTGCAGAACGACGCTGTTATCCTTCGTCTATCTGTCGTCGTCGTCGTCATAATTGTCGTCGTCGTCGTCGTCGTTTTCGTCATCGTACTCGTCGCAGCACAGCAACAAATTGAAAGAATAGCAGCACGCAGTTTCATTGCAATAACGGTACCTATAACGGATCAACCAGAAACGTGAGCCCACAGGAAAAGAGGAACAGCAGAGCAGAAATCCAAGAGGCTTACAAAATGCAGACGCATAAAAAGTAAAAGGAGGAGCAGAGGAAGTCACAAGAAAAACGGAGCTAAACTGAGCTTGTTGTGTGTGTCTGCGTGTGCGTGAGCGTGCACGAGCGTGAGTGCCTGTGTGTGTGTGTTCGTCTTCATGAGTACAACAGCTATTGAGCACACACTCTCACACTGATTCACCCATTCTCTCGCTAACGCCTACCTGACTGATTGTCTGTGTACGCGCGCGTGTGTGTATTAGTGTACCAGTAGCAGGAGAAGAGAGATTCGTACATCGACTGTCACACTTACACCAATTTACAGTGTGCAATTGGCATGGCTGCAAGGAGTGCGAGCAAGCAACAATAGCAACCACAATTGGGATATGCAGTTATAAGGGAAGATTGATAGTTAAGTAAGCGTAAAGGACTTGAAACCAAAAATTACAATAACACCAGGAACAGTAACAGACAAAGAAACTTAAGCAGCAAATATAACGTACGACTATTTATTCATTGAATGAATTGCAAGCTGCAAGAAACAGACAGAGTTAGAGAGAAAAATTAGAAAGAAAGAGTGAAAGAGCGAAACAAACTCTGCTTGCCCACCCAGTCAAAATTGAGCAAGGAAAGGAATACGTATTGAACAGACGGTTAATTAACAAGTTGCTGGCAACATGAGCACACTGCTCGAGGAGCTGAGCCAATCCCTGGCGTCGGCGACAATTGAGGAGCAGCAGCAGCGTGCCGCGATGAGTACGACACTCTGCGTGGATTCGAATTCATCATCGGTGCTGGAAGACATCGATGTGAGCAATACGAGCAGCAGCAGCAGTACCAGCAGCACCAGTAGCAGCAGCAGCAGCAGTAGCGCGAGCAGCAACAGCAGCAGCTGCAGCAATGGCACTGGAACGGACACGGATACCGGCAAGGGCAGCAGCACAGTGGGCAGCATTGATACGACCCGCGTGAGCTCGTCCAGCATTGGATCGGCTGCATCGATTACATCATCGGTATCAACAACCGCCCCATCCACGTCCAATTCATCGGGCCTCGGTCTGGTGGTCGATGTGGATAGCAATATTGGCAGCAGCCAGGAGCTGAGCCATGGCTATGAGTCTAAGAGCGTCACGGAGCTAGATTCCCTGGAGGATACGTGCGGTTCCATGCTCAAAGATGCCGACAAGAACTGCTTGTTATGCAGGTGAGTTTCTAGCTGACAATAGTTTACTTTGGCCATCACTTAATATCGATAAAGAGGCTAGAAGAGCTATTAGCTAAAGGCAGTTCAAAGCAATTAAATCGATTACCAGTTATCGATAAACCAGTAATATTTACTTATATCCATTTTAATGTATAAATTATAAATATCTTCATTTATCAATGTCTCTTTCGGTGATATTTCTAAAAACTTTAATTTGCATCAAAAAGCCAGTCAATTGTTTTTAGTTTAAAAATCTATTTTTACAGATGAAATACATTTAAATCTTGATTGATCGATGTCTGTATCGATGTTACATCTAGGCGCTTTAATCAAATAGCCAAATATATAAATAAAATCTATATTTATTGCTATTAAAAATAATAATAGTACATAAAAATGCTGCTCCTTTTCCTATTCGTAAAAGCCTTGATTTATCGTTACTATCGATGGCGCCAATTAAATCGAAATCGAATTTTTAAAAACCATTTCCTATCATTTGTAGTTCGCGTTTGGTTATGCCGCGAATTCTATCCTGTCTACATGTATACTGCGAGGATTGCCTGCTTAATCTGCTACGCAGCAAGGAGGCGGCAGCGGCCAGCTCACCGGCCACATCCCTATCGTCGGCGGCCAGCTGCTCATCGGCCTCGTTCGATGGCAGTGAGAATCAGCGATTGCATACGGTGCTGGAGTGTCCCGTTTGCAAGCAGCTGACCCATTTGGGCAACAAGGGCGTCAGGGGACTGACCATGGACTATATTGTGACAAATACATTGGATCTGTCAAACCTGGAATCGGAGCACATTCCGTGCACGTCCTGCAAGAGCAAAGAGGAGGCCATGTCACGTTGCAATGATTGCGCCAACTTCTTGTGCAACGGCTGCGACAATGCGCATAAGTATATGCGCTGCTTCGAGAACCACCAGGTGGTGCGCATCGAGGATCTGCAGAAGAATGTGCAGAACGACAAGCTGATCATACACAAGCCAATCTGCTGCCGACAGCACATCAATGAGAATCTCAAATACTATTGTTTTACGTGCCAGGTGCCCACCTGCAACGATTGCCTGCTGAGCGATCATAAGGGCAACGATCATCACTACGAGACCGCCCTGATTGCCGAGCAAACAGTTCGGGCCGATCTCGAGCAAACACTGGCGGAGACAATGAAGAAGGCACAATATTGCAACGATGCTGGCGGCAATCTGAGCAGCGCTCTAACCGAACTCCAGTCGCAGCACGACAATGTCCGACAGCAGATCGATGATGCGTACAAGGCCTATAAGCGCACTCTCGAGATCATACGCGATGAGATGATCACCGATCTGAGTCGCCTGCACTCGGAGCGCGAGTTGAAGATCATGGACCTGATGCAGAGCCTTGAGAATAACATGGGCCGCCTGCAGCATGCCTCCCAGTTCGGTCAGCGTGCCATCGAGAAGGCCAATGCCATAGAGTTTCTATTGCTGAAGCCAGTGATCAGTGCTCAGTGCGTCAATCTGATCGATCAGACACCCCAGAGCGATGTCAACTATCAGCTGCACTTCGACTGTATGCCCGAGAAGTTTGAGCGTTTCGCGCGTGAAATGTTTGGCAAATTTCGCACCGAATCAACGAAGAGCCCAAACGCAACCGGAACTGCAATGCCCGAGGCGGCGGCCTCTCCGATGGCTACGCCCAAGCAGCATACGCCGCCGCCACCGAACCTGGCGCCCGGCTGCCATAGCGTTGGCATGCTGCCGCCAGGAGTGCGCAGTCTGGCCGGGGTCGGCAGCAGCTCCGTCAACAACAGCTCGGTGCAGGGACGACTGAGCTCGGCAGCTGTCTTTAGTCCCATATCGCTGCCATCGTCGTTGCAGAGCTCCTTCGATGGCGACACCTCGGTCATGACCAATTTCTCCATGATGAGCACGCTGCCGCCAGATTCGCCGCAGCAGCAACAGCAGCAGGCGCTGCAACAGGCGCAACAGCAGCAACAGCAGCAGCAGCAGCAGCAGCAAAAGCAACAGCAGCAACAGCAACAAGCACTGCATCAACAGTCACAGACGCTGCCCGTGACCCAGCAGATATCGCAGATGGTAACGCCCCAAGGCATTGTCCAAGTACCGCAACCTTCTGGGCATGTCAGCATCAATGCTGGAGCAACTAACAGCGCTGTCGGCATGGGCCTGGGTGCCCTCAATGGACTGGGCATGAATGCTGGCGGTCCTACACCTCCGTTCAGCATGCTTGAATACAATCTCTCACGATTGGCCAGTCTCACGGAGAGCATACCGGACGCCATGAGCGACACGTTGGGCGTGGGCAGCTCTAATGCGGTAGCTGTTGCTGCCACTTCCGGCGCCGCCGGCGGCGGCGCTGCAGCCCATCATCAGCCGCCGGTCATACCGCCCACTGGCGTCACGCCCACCCAACCCATAACACTGGCCGACATCCTATCCGGTGACCAGCGCGCCCTCAACAATCTGCAAGCCTTGGCTAAACTGGGACTCAACAACAATGGTGAGTGGCGCGATCTTCGAAACTGCTAGCTCTGTTCGATTGCCTGCTTCCATACTACTCGGCTCACCTAGTACACAAAACCTGCAGACAGATAAACAGAAGAGACATTTTATATTTTCGTAACGTTATTGTCCTTTGCCTTTCTATGCGATTCTCGAGCTCAATATTATGCGAATGCTCAGGCTCTGCGAAAAAAAAAAAAATATATATATATATATATATATGTACATATATCTATTGTGAGCTTATAGTGAATATAGTTTATATATTCCTCTTTGCTTACATATATTTATAAATATGTATATACATTTCTCTCGAACTCTGTTTATCTCAATCGCATTAGTAATTATTATGATTTGCTGACACGTAAATAACCAAATGGAATTGCGATTCCTAAGATTTTTATTATGTAAATGTAGCTCAAAATTTTGCGAGCAATTTAATACTAATTCCATTTACTAATCTCAATGAGATATCTTAGCTTATCTCTCTATATAACTGTACTTATTGATTTCTTTTAATAATTTTATCATTTATTTTAATTTGTATGATTTTTAATAAGATCTTGTCAGCTTTTAACTTCCTAAAAATTTTAAACATTACCACCTTTCTATGCGATTTTCATTGATGTTGTCTGCAGTGTTATAAGCGTTGCGGCATTCTAAGAGAACTTTTAATTTTCCTGTATTTTGTTGTTGTTTTATTGTTTATGCAAATTTTAAGTTTGTTTTTATTTTGTTTTGTTTTTTTCTTTTTACCACAATTGACACCCCACCACTACCAACAACAACAACAACAACAACAACAACACCGCCACTACTACTACTACCACCACAACCACTACTACCACCCCAACCACCACCACCAACAACAACAACAACAACAACATCTCCAACACTCCCCAAAATACCAACACCACCCAACCACCCAACAACAACAACAACACACAGATGAGCAACACGATTTGTTGTCGTCGAACGGAAGCTCAACGTGCCTTGATTATATTTTAACAGATTTCTGCATGCCAGCAGCCACATCACCCAATCTTCAAACATTGAATCCAATTGTTGGCGGTGTCGAGGAGATGAGCCTCAACAATTTCCATGCTGTGGCCCAGCCCGGCACCACCAGCGTTGTAACCGGCCGCAACAAGGCCACGCCCATGCAGATACGCTGCAAATTTGGTTCGCTCGGCACGGCCAAGGGCCAGTTTAATTCGCCGCATGGCTTTTGTCTGGGCGTCGATGAGGAGATCATTGTCGCCGATACGAACAATCATCGCATCGAGGTCTTTGACAAAATGGGCGCGCTCAAATTTCAATTTGGTGTCGCCGGCAAAGAGGAGGGTCAACTCTGGTATCCCCGCAAGGTGGCTGTCATGCACAACAATGGCAAATTCGTGGTCTGCGATCGAGGCAACGAACGCTCGCGCATGCAAATCTTCTCCAAGTGCGGTCACTTTATGCGAAAAATTGCAATTAGGTGCGTGCTAATGAAACCATATATACATAGTACAATATGCTGATTGATTCATTGATCCTTGTATAGGTACATTGATATTGTTGCGGGTCTCGCTGTAACCGCCAAGGGACACATTGTCGCCGTCGACAGCGTCTCGCCCACCGTTTTCGTCATTTCCGAGGAGGGCGAATTGGTGCGTTGGTTCGACTGCAGCGACTATATGCGTGAGCCATCCGATATTGCCATACGTGGTAAGTACACTCCGCATGACAGCAGCTATCATGAGTTATACTCACATGTATACATATGTATTTCTATTTCTTTTCGTTTGCAGACAATGATTTTTACGTGTGCGACTTTAAAGGGCATTGCGTGGCCGTTTTCCAAGAGGACGGCACTTTCCTTTATCGCATTGGCAATGAGAAGGTCACCTGCTTTCCCAATGGCATTGACATATCCAACGCTGGGGACGTACTCATCGGTGATTCACACGGAAATCGCTTCCACGTGGCCTGTTACTCACGCGAAGGCGTACTGCAATCCGAATTCGAGTGCCCACATGTCAAGGTTCGCATATGAGACACGATTTCTGTGTGCTTGAACTAGCCTTTTGAATAAGAATTGTTCTAATATGTATATATGTATATAGCTATATATGCGTGTGCTAGGCGTGTAGGGCAATCGGTTGTCCATATTATTAATTCAATTATTGTTTATTGTGCAGGTTTCACGTTGCTGCGGCCTGAAAATCACCTCTGAGGGCTATGTCGTAACACTGGCCAAGAACAATCATCATGTTCTCGTCTTGAATACCCTCTATGTTCACTGATTGCAAATCAAAGCGCGCAACAATCGTCCAGCTGTCGATCTGATCAAATATAACTATAAATACTCGTCGGGCAAAATTTATGGGTGTCGTAGGCAGCAACAGCATTATCAGCACCATGAAAATAGGAAGCAGCAAAAGCAACTGCAGCAACAGCAACAGCAACAGCAGCAGCATCTGGATCAGGATCAGGATCAGGATCAGCATCAGCAGCCGCATCAGCAATCAACAGGCACCAGCAATAGCAACAGCATAATCAATAGCATCAGGAAAACCAACAACAGGAACAAAAACGACGTGGAGGAGCATTGCAACAATCCCATTCGAGTCAAGCCGTCGCCGCCTTCCATATAAATCAGCTTGAAATAAGGGCTAACCAAGTACCGTTACATCAACGACCACCAAGCGAAATGGGAAGGCAAGCTAAAATTGAAAACAAAAAAATCAATAATAATAATAAAAAAAAAAAACAAAAAAAAAAACGGGCGAAAAATCTCGAATCTCGAAATCACGTTTTCAGCAAAATTGTTGTCAACGTACAACAGCAACAAGCAACAACAAAAATGCAACAATACTATTTTTGATCTCTAATTTAATAGCAACGACTAAAACAAAAATTACCTAAAACCTAAAACGATTAGCGCTACTAAAACAACAAATAATTAAAAAGCATCTATATAAATCTATAGTTAGAAACAAACAACTTTACTTAGAGTGTAACAACAACAACAACAACAACAACAACAACATCAACAAAAACAAAAACCTAACAAAAAACGAAATTGGATGAAAACTTACCATATTTTTCCACGCGTTGAGGCGAAGCTCTTATTTGATTTTCTCTCTGTTTCGATTTGAAATATGTTCTTGTTACAATTTTCATACAATACAAAATGACACTCACACTCACACACAATTGGACATGCATACACATGCACAAACACAAACACAACACACACACACACACACATACACGCCCACAAACAACTTCACGTTACTTATTATCTATGTATAGGCATATTGTTATATCTACGAATTAGCTTTTTTGTGCAAAACCCCTTCCAGAATCTTTTTTCGACAAAAAGAAAACAAAAAACAAATACCAAAACAAACACGCATATATTTTACATACAATATATATACACACTACTCACACATATATATATATATATAAATATATGTATATACATATGTGTATATATTCATATACATATTTGGGAAACGTGCACTTTTTGTGCGCATTTCCAAAGTGGACAGGAAAACCCAGGCAATAATTAACAACAACAACAAAACATCTAAAATTATGTACAACTAACGTATATTTTCAATTTTAGCAACTACCAAAAAAACAAAAAAACAAAAAAATGAAAACGGAAGAGACACGTGTTTAGGTTTTTCCTTACTGCTGCTTATATAAAGTGATATTTATTTATATATATATATGTATGTATATATATATATATATACATATACATATGCATATGAATATATAACCTATATATATATATATATATATATATATATATATATATATGTATACATATATATGTTTGTATATGTATGTATTTAACAAAACAAAAATATCTTACAACTGACATACATTTATGTGAATCCTACGACTTTGCCATATATATCTATATATATATACAGAGAAAATAACACACACATATAAATATAAATATATATACTGATTTTTGTCACTGTATGTATGAATTATATGCAGATTGAATGAAAAAAAAAACAAACAAACATTAGTATACATTCTGTGTGTGTGTGTGTGTAAAGGTTTTTGTGTGGATGTGTATATATATGTGTGCGTGTGTGTGTGTGTGTGATATATGTTCTCATTGTCGCGTTTGAGTGTGCTAGTAATAATAACAAACAAACAAATTCAAAACATACAAACTAAATGTAAGCTAACAAACCAAAATGCAAATAACAACAACACCTTAACAAAGGCATCAAATTATGCAATGCATTAGGCCAACAAACTAACTAATAAATAAATTCAACACTAAAACGAGACACACAACAAACCACATGAAAAAGAAAACCAAAAGATTACAAACAAACAAAACTATTGTTAAGTTCTATATATATATTTACAATGTTAAAATGATATTCCTCTTGCTTATATACATACAAACAAAAAGAAAACAAACATATACATATACGTGTGCATATGCCCACATTTACACAATATATATATATATAAATATATATGCTATATATATGTTTACAGATGTATGTATATGGTATTTATGTAAAGTAAGGACTCTTCTAGTAGCACATATTGGGGCATGTGCCATTTCTTTCCCGTTGTAATAAAATATATAAGGCTGGTTTACTCCCAAGACATTATTATTTTTTAAACAAATGAATAACATACTATTATTATTATTATTATTATTATTATTATAATTATTATAATTATAATTATTATATTACGACTAATTATGTGAATATTTTGACTTTGTTGTTCTTGATTCTTTACGATGACAAAAATAATTCTTTGTGAATTTTTTATTATTATTATTATTACTATTATGTAAATCGCAATTTATTTTTGACTATGTTCTAAGTCTAGCAAACGATCATATATTGGTTTTGATCAATTATTATGTAAGAGCAAAGCAACTTATTTTTTGTATAGGCTGTAACAAACACACATACACACACACATTTTATTATATACAACACAAATGCGGTGACACAGACACATACACATATATTCATACGAAACGTATCGAAAGTGAATTTTATGCATATTGTATTTGTGTATGCTAAGCAGTTAATGGATTTAACATCATAATAATTATTATTTTATATAAGAAAAAAAAAAAAAAACAAAAAACAAAAACAGAAAACTCATGTTTAGTGATTCGTTTAACGCTGTTGAATTTGAATGTGTTTCATATGAATATAACTTCTAATCTTGTCATTTATTTAATACTAGTGAAACGTGTACATTATATGAAAATATTATGCACATTTATGATTTTTCCTTAAATCAAACAACAAGAAAAAGTTGTCTAAACCATTTTATATTATGTACTTTTTGTAAAAAAAAAAAAAAACATACAAAAAATTTGTCGAAATAGTTTATGTTTTATATATTTCTGCTTAATTTTGTATATTTTGTTGTCATTTACATTTTAATCTTTTGTTCAGAATTTTTATTTATATTTTTTCCTTTGTTGCAACTACGTGTGAGGCTACACCAATTTATATATATGTATATATGTATGTATATATATATATATATATATATATATATATATATATATTAATATATTATGTGAAACCAAGAAGAACTATCTAGCTCTAGCTAAAACAAAATGAAAACTAAACTAATTGCATAAGTTTGTGAAACGCTTTTAATTGTCTTACGATTAATTTTAATTTGTATCCTTTTGTTGTTGTACAACATTGAAATCATTGAAAACTTCAAAGCAACAAACACACAATACTAAAACATCATATTTTCCTTTGATGAATTTCTGTTTACCTTTGTTTAATTAGTTAAGCTACTAATGAATCACTTGCAAGAGAACAGCTAAACCTCCTATCCAAAGTTGTTGTCGAAGTAATGAAAAAAAAAAAAAAAACAAACAAACAAACAAAGAAAAAAATCTATATAACAATGACGATGAAGAAGAGTGGAAGAAAAATGCAATTTTTGTGAACAATTTGGCTGTTGAAATATAATTTTAATTTTATATATTCGTAATTACGTTATGATGATTTTAGTTTACTCTATTTAATTAAGCTTACATCATGTTATATTGTGTACAATAATTTTTTTTGTTTAATGTTTAGATCTAGACCCGCCCCATTATCCTTTACCGGGCCTATCTATCCTCTATACAAACAATAATTGAAATGTGCTTAGTGAATTTACATAGATTTCTTATGCAACAGAAGCAAAAACTAAATGAATGAACAAGTATTATGTAAACAGCACTACAAATCTAGCAAAAACAGACAAACAACAACAAATAACAAGAACAACAGAAACAACAACACAAATGTGAAATATGCCAAATTTTGTTAACTTTCTTTTCTCATTTGCGCCTTAAATAGTCAAACGAAAAAACTGTGAGAAAAAAAAAAAAAAAAAAAATACAAACAAAAAAAACTTAAAGTTTATATATATATATGTATGTATATATAAACACATGTTTTTGAAACAACAAATTACTTATTTCAAAAACGACTTTTTACACTTTGTTTCTAGTTATTACGAAAGAGCCTTCAAAAAGAAGAAGAAAAAAAGAAATTGTAATTCCACACGCTTTTATTTATAACATTTACAACTTTTATTTACTTTTTAGTTTGAAGAGAAAGCAAAATAGCAAAAAACAAAAAAATAAATAAAAAGAAAACAAACTTTTGTTTCAAACAAAAATAAAACTTTTTTAGGTTTAGTTCAAATTTAAAAAAAAAAAACAAAAACAAAATATAAAAAGTATATAAATGAAAAATCCAAAACAAATGATATTAAGTTAACGAAAACAAGATTTTTATGCAAAACCGTTTCAAAATGAAAAGTAAAAAAAAAACAATGGAAAATTGAAAAAAAAAAAATAATATACACACATACACACACATATATATATACACATAAAACACAAAGAAACGTTAACTAATTGATTTCCTATTGCATACAAATTTATGAAAAAATGTGCTTAAGTTTAAATCAAATTTACAATTTAGTTGAGATTATGAACTAAAAAAAAACCTTTTACATAACATTATTATGTAAAACGTTTAGCGAAAATATATATATATATATATACATATGTATGTATGTACATACATACCTATGTAAGTTTAGCCAATGGCAAAGGCGGCAGAGTTGGTTGGCCATTGGGCGTGGCACTGGACGAAACAACAAACAGAAATTTCAAAACACAGACGCATTCACACGAGGAACTAGTCACGTATGGACACAGCTTAGCGTATAACGTAAGAGTACGAAACGAACATCACGCAGCAGACATGAGAAACGACGTAAGAGTAGAGGTAAGACTTACATTACTTAACGCACGGACGTCTAACGTATAACGTAAGAGTACGAAACGAACATCACGCAATCGACAGCAGCTGTGACGTAATATTACACAGCAAACATCACGCAACAGAGGACATGTGAGAAGTGAGAACGACGTAACTGTAACTGTAACTGTAACACTAACGTTACTCTGAACACGCACAGACAGACGCGCCCGCTAAACAGTTATTTGTTAGAGCCAACTCCGCCAGCTTCGGTGCCAACAACAATTTTTGAGGCCGTTCTTTTGTGGCTAAGCTGCAAATTAAAAAAAAATTAATAATAATAAATGATTAAATTAAATATAAATAATAGATGAAATAAAAACAACAACAACATCAACAACAAGCAATTCAAAAGAAACGAAAAAGTGAACTAAGAAAAGGCATATTTTATTATTATTATATTATTATTTAATAACTATTCAAACAAAAACATTGTACAATGTGAGCAGAAAGAGAACGCTTTCCACCTATTTTTGGTTTATTATTCATGTACTTTATTGTGTTATATACTTTATAAATTTTGTGTTAACCAACTACTCAAGTAAACAAATACATATGTATATAATCGAACTATATACATTTACATATACATACATACATACTTACCTAGATGTGTGTGTATGTTTGTATGTACACGCCGATGTATCCTTACATACATTCGTTGTACAACACACTCAAAGTCCTCAGAGTCAATGTTTATTTTTTAATTATTAATTATGTAATTTGTTTTTAAACACTTTCAATTGAAGACACCAAAAAATAAATAAAAAAATAAATTGAATTTTAAATTTAAAAATTTATGTAAAAACCAATAAAAAAATGAAAAAAAAAACAAAAATAAATAAAAAAATTTTATTGAATAGATGCAAATTTATGAAAAAGAAAAATCAATGTAATGAAGAAATTTTGACGATGCTGCCAAAGATTTTTTGTTTTCTTTTTTATTTAAGTATACACTAAAAAAACAAAAATTTAAGAAGTGAGATGAAAGCAACAACAATTATTATTATTATATATATATTTATATATATGATAAATATGAACTACAACTATTATGTACGACGATAATGAAGCGTATTAACTTTTTGTTTACATATATACATACATATATTATAATTCTATTGATGATAATAACTACAACTATATAAAAAAATTAATAAAATGCAAAATGAAAATGAATTGTGAGAAAAATGTAACGAAATATTTTCGGAAAACTTGCTCAGTTGGCAACTTAACTAAACACACACATATATATATATATATATATATATATATATATATATATCCTGTAACATGCATACTAATCCACTACTAACGATAACAAATTGTGAGCGATAAACGATTAACGATGACAGTAAATCGAATGATGCAGCGTTTTGCATTTTCCAAATCAAATTTAATATATAGAAATAAAATTAATCTGTTCCTCAATGCGCGAAGTCAAAAGCAAAAAAAAAACAAAAAAACAAAAAACAGAACAAGAAAAACAAAACCAAAACACTCATTTTCACTTTCGTGAATGAGTATAGAAACAAAATATTTGCAATTGAATGTAAATTTCAATGCGAATTATTGAAACTAACTTGGTTGAATTAGAGTTATCGAAAACAAAAAGAGCATATAAACTACTATATACATATACGATATACATATGGAATCAGGAGTAAAACGAGATATACATATATAAACACACACACACGCACATACTCTACATGTAGAGCATGTGTGTGTTTACATATAGCAATTAGATGGCATCGAAACGTCACGTGGATCGACGAGACCCGGTTCGACTATGCAACACGGAGCGTGGTTTTAGCTTAGTTTCTACTAATACACACACACACACACACACACACCATCAAAGGCCTGTGTACACCTCTCTGATAAACATTTTAAATATTCTCTCCATTTACAACACTAAAAGAAAAAAAAAAAAAAAACACCCACCCTAGATCCCAAATTTTTGCCTAGTTGCGTGTCTCATTCTTGTAGATTCATGTCTTATATTGTGCATTTAGTTAAATTTATTTATCAAACTACAACAACAAACGATGTTAAACAAAAAATCCAAACGCTTTATATACATCAAATTATTTTAATATATATACATATATATATATATATATGAAAAATATTGATAAAAAAAAATTGATAAAAAATATATCTATATATACATATACAACATATACAAAATATTATGTATTTTATTTCAAATTTTTAAATGTATTAGCAAAAAAACAAAAAACAAAAAGAGAGTTAAAATTCTACTACTAAAAAAATTAAAAAAAAAAAACAAAAACAAATATTTAATATAGATATAAAAAAAAACAAACACAAAGTGAAGCAAATGCAACGTCCCTTTGATGAATTGAAGGCGTGGCACAATTGGATTATTAACAAAAAATGATATACATATACACATTTAATCTATATACATACATACATCTATATATACATATATATATATGTATATACAGATATATATATATATATGTCATACAATAATGAGCAAAAGAAAAACAATCTAGTGTACGTCAATTTTTTGATGATATTTTTCGCCTTATTATAGAAAAAAAGAAAAACGAAGAAAAATTAAAAATAAAATACAAATGAATAATAATGATTCAGAATAAAAGCTAATTAATATTGATGAGAAATCGAATCAAATCGAACCTTTAGGGCCCCCGTGTAAAGCTTGATTTTGACCATAAACATACATATATACACACAATGCATATATGTATATATATATTTACATATACATACGTATATACTTTTTTGTTTTATTAAATGGAACTTAAGAAGAAGAAGAAGAAGCAATCAATCGAATCGACATATAGCAACAAAATCAGTCGCATGTAAACAAATTAACTAATCGTGATTAAAGGCTAAATTTAGCAAACAAAAATAAATCAAATTGTTCTCTACACGCTACCCGCCCGCCCACTTTCTCTCTCTCTCTCTCTCTCTCCTAACTTTATATATATACTATATATCTGAGACGACAAAATTTACTTTGACTTTGCCCAGTGGGCTGTAAAAGTTCCTCAATTATTATTATTATTTTTTATATTTGTATATATATAATATATTTTAGATCAAATTTGTTTTTGTTTTTCTTTTTCTATAATACTATAATACAAAATTTCTAAAATTAAAAATAAATAAATAAAAATTATTAATTTGAATTACCTAATTTTGATTTCATTCATTATACAGTGACTTGCACTTGAATGGCTTTGACTTTTCTTGAACAGTTCCACTAGCCATATATCTCGTCAAAGGAAACAGCAATCGGAATGAAAAGACTAATTCATTCAAGTGTAGGCACTGTATATATGGTAGATCTATCAATATTCCTTTTCAGTTATTCGAGTTGCACCTGATAATCTAATGTAAAGTGAAAGGCAAAGAAATTCCCTTTGTCGAACTGTGCCAATTGTTGTACTACGTCCTGCTCTGAAGTGCTATAGCTCATATATATTGTATATATATAATAAAAAGTTACCAAAAGCAAAACAGGTATCAGCATGAGATATATACATATATTTAATACATTTAATTAGAGTTTAGAACCGTCTGGGAGTTAGGAAGAATTTGATATTTTGAAATATTTGTCCTTTTGATATATCAAGCGAATATTTGTCTAAAAATATTAATGATTTAGCTGCTTTATACTCTTAGCATAGAAAAAATATAGTATATACACATACGAACATATATATGTGTTTTTTTTTTTTTTTTGCATTTTACTAGCTTTCCTATATATGTATATATACATATATATAACTTTGTCTGTCTCACTATATATGTCTCTTGCACAATAAATTAAAAAAAAAAAAAACAAAACAGCTTAGCTTCTTAGGTTTTGTATTTTTTTCAGTTTATTTTATATACATTAAAAAGTGATGAAAAAAAAAAATCATAATCTAAAAAGAAAGGGAGAAAAACTCTTAGTGAGTTTTGTTGTGTTACATTTGCGTACATATCAGTGAGAATTATTCAAGAATTTTTGGCATAGGGTTTATAATGCTAAACAAACATTTATATAGAGAAGATCTAAGCACCTAATGCAATACGATTGTCACTTCGATTAAAACTATCGGCTTATCGAACTGCTCAAATACGTTTCTTATTTTTATTTTTAGTTCAACTTTCTACAAAGTTTATATATGTACATATATTTATATATATATGTGTGTATATGTATATGTGTGTGTGTATATAAGTAATCACATTTACATTTTAAAACTTAGTGCCATGATCTTTGCAAGGAACAAATATCGATATATATATACATATGTATATCGATAAATATATATTAATGTGCTGTAATAATAAAATACATAACTTAATTGAGTCTCCCACTCACTCCGTTTTGACACCAGAACACAGCAAGTTACATACGTACTTATACATACATATATATATATATATATATATATATATATATATATATATATATATATATATATATATATATATATATATATATATATATATATATATATATATATATATATATATATATATTTACTAAAATAGTATATCTAAACTAGCAGCAGAGGGGCGCAACATGTTTAATGCAGCCAACTAAAGTTGGCAAATACAATTACAATTATACAATGAATAAACCGTTATTCGAATTATAGATTAGAGAGTTACCCAGGCATGGGCTTGGACACAAACACAAACACACACACACGTACACATACGAAAAACGAAGCAATTAGAAAGCTTTTATTTTTCTAGAATTTTAAACGAATATAAAAAAAAACAAAACAAAAAACATAATTAACAGCAACAATAATAAAACAAAAACAGAAACCCCAAAATGAACGTAGTTAATTATTCGCGAACAGCAAACCAAATAACTAAGCAACTAAAAACTTCCTAATTTCTCTCAGTGTAATGAACACAAATCGACAATGCATATACATATATGAGTATATATGTATACATATGTATTCATGTCTATATGTATGTATGTCTATATTACATATATCAACATGTGTATGAGCATAACTTTCAATTTACAAACATAAATAAATAGATATATATGTATGTATATACATATACATACATACTAAATATCTCTGGGTTGTTTGAGAACAAGAAACAAACCAAATAGTTTTTACGTGTATGAAAAAGCAAGAGACGTACTGTAGAGCATATTATATAAAACAAAATCTACATTACTAAAACTATCTATGTATACACACACACACACACAAACACACACGTATATATGTACATATATATATATGTATACGCTTACAGCATTCGCGTATACAAAGCGTAAGCAAACCGCAAAATAATTGATAATAATAACAACAAGAAAAACAATTAATATTTAAGATTTGACCGACCAAAATAAAAAACAAAATAATAATAATAATAAAAAATAATAATAATAAAAAAAAAAAAACAACAACTCAACTCGCCTTGCAAAGCGAATTCTTCAGAGAAAAGCAAAAGTATTGAAATGAAAAATGAAATGAAAAATGAATTCATGTTAGTGGGGGGACACACTATGTAGACAATGTTTATATATATATATATACATACATATATATACAAACTTTATACTTCCATCACTACAATTTTGTATGATTTAAGCATTATATAAAGGGTATATATATGTATATACATATATACAGTCAGACAACGATGTTTAATGAATGTACAATGCGATGGAATGTTATATAGACATATGTATGTATGCATATATATGTATATATACATATACGTATACATAATACCAGCAATGTAGCCTGGTGTTCGTAAAGCTAGTTAAATAAAACAACAGCAACAACAACAAAATACATTTTGAACGCAAACTAAAATCAAAAAAACAAAAACAAAAAAGAAAACAACACAACAACAACAGCAAAACATTTAAATGTCATAAAAAAAAAAAAACACACACACACACACATAAATAGAAGAAAATAACAATTTCCTGTGTTGTCAAAAGGCTTTTAAGAACTTTAATTTGTAAATTAGCGTAATTTTTGTTTTGTGTGTTTTTGTGGCTTAATGCAAAATTTATATAGATTTCTAAGCGTGCCTCACATTTTAGACACTCTTTTTAGAGCAAGTAAACACACAACCAGAGGAGGAAGAGTACATAGGTGTAGGTGTAGGAAGAACTTCAGACAGACAGCAACAATATTTTTGGGCACCAAATATATACATATATATGTATATATATATATATGAACATTTTTGTGTGTGCTTACAAACAAAACAAAAATTAAATTTATAAAATATTGAAAAAGTATTTAAACCCCCTTTCCAAAAAAAAAAGAAAAACAAATTTTAAAGGGCGCAACGGTTTTTCAGCTAGAAATAAACAAGAACTAAAACAAAACCAAAAACAAAACAAAAACACAATACAACAAATAATTAGAATGTTTTATGAATTATATACAAACTATATATATATACATATATATATATATATATATATATACATGCTACATAAATATATATACATACATATATATATATATATATATATATATACATATATTATCTATGTATGAGTATATATACTAGAGTAAACTACTTAACTAAACATAAGATGTTGATCAATTTTATGTGAGTTCTTTATGATGTTGTAAAGTTAAAATGAAGAAAACAGAATAAAAAAAAAAAAACTTAAAAAACAAATGCAGCTAATCAATATAAAGAACAAAATAAAAAGAGAGTTTTTGTTAATAGAAAGAAGAGGAAGAACGCGAAAAGGCAGAAGAAATCGTAAACGAATTGTTAGGCATTTGAATTATTAACTAAAAGCGATAACTGTGCATTACAATAAAATCAAGAAAAAAAAAAACAACAACAAAAATGGCACAAATATGATATATATCAAATGTCTGACTAGATCTGGAGTTACTTTATTTATTTCAACTATTTTTTTATATATGTATATACATATGACATTGATTTTACTGACGAAAAAAACATCAACAACAACAACAACAAAACTTTAGAACTCAAAAAGCTGCCTCAATGAACAAGTAAAAAAAAATAGAAGAGAAATATGAATAAATAAATAATGTCAAGCATTGTCTCTTATACAAAATTATACATACATATATATATACATATATATATATATATATATATATATATATATATATATATATATATATAATATATATATATATATATATATATATATATATATATATATATTATATATATATATATATATATATATATATATATATATATATATGTAACTAGGTACTTGGCAACTAACAAAAAGCAAACAAGAAATTTCAAATTAACATAAATATACAAACACAAAGCGAAAACAAAACTAAAGTGAACTTAAAGAAAACAAAAACAAAATTAATTATTTAAAAAAAAAAAACAAAAACAAGAAAACATTTTACTGAACAAACAAGAAGCAAATATTTGAGCTAAAAAAACGAAAATTGTGAAATATGCTTGGGTGCATTTAGTTTGACAGCCACAAGGGTTAACATTTCGCGTTCCTCAAACCAACGGAGCTCGTGCGCTGTCTCGCTCGCTCACCCGCACGCTCAGCTGCTATAGTAATTTAACCCTTGTGCGCACGCAATGCCATTCGATATTTGAATTGATTTAACTGTTATTTTATATTTTCGACTATGCGAGAGTATTAGGGGTATGAATCATATATATATATAAATAGATATATATATGCATACAACTATTTACAAGCTACGTATATAAACATATATACAAAAAAAAAAAAAAAAACAAAACACCTATATATACTTAACGAAAAACTACTTAAAACAAAATCAAGAAAGAAAACTAAACAACAACAACAAAAAAAAAAAAAAAAAAAAGAAAAGAAGAACAACCAACTTATACCATTTTTGCTGACTGTACTCCTTAGGCTTTTTACACCTTTTACCATTTTAATCGCAGTGGCAGAATATTTCCGAAGTTTGCATGCGACTTAGCTCTTTAATCAATCTACATGATATATACATACATACGATATATACATACCAATTAAGTAAGATCTACATTATATACATGCATACATACATATATACATACATATACATACATATATATATATATACATACATATATATACATATATTTTACAATTCTGGCCACAGATAATCCTGAAGAAAATTCCTTGCACTTTGTTTCTCTCATACGATATCATATGATATATGTATGATTATTCCGATATAAATCCCCTCCTCCAAGCCCTACACACACCACGTCCCGCCACGCCACGCCCCGCCCCGCCCCGCCTGTGATAGTGTTAATGTAATATTGTAATAACGGTCAAGTGCCGGCGCCATTTTTTGCCAATTTATGGCACACGTTACCCGGCATTACCCGGCACACTTATGAATATTTTCCAAACAAGCTTTTTTAGATTCAAAATTTGTTCTTTTGGAACCATTATTTAGGTAATTAATTTTTATATACAAAGAAAACAAACGAAAAAACAAATCAAAAGAAAAGCACATGTATGTATATACACACGTACATATACAACTTGAAAAACAAAATATTACTTGAAATATTACTGAACAAAAATGTATTCAACTCTTGGAAGAAACGAAGCAGTTTAGATGCGTTTCTTAAGATTTCTTTTGCATGTTATATGTAGATCACAGAAATATTGTCCGGTCATAGACATCACACATGCGTACATACATATATACACAAATGACAAATACATACATACATATATACGAAAACGAACGTTTAATATGACAATATATTACATAGGGAGGACTCTAGAGAACTCTGCTAGAAACATATCTGGTTTACAATGTTGGAGGAAAATCTTAGAAGATTTTGTTTGGCCTAATGGATCATCCTGTATTTAAGCTTAATTTTGTATTGCATATAAGTGAATGCCTTATGGCTTAAGTTTTCGTTTAGGGTTCGGCTTAGACTTAATGAATTTAGAAATATTTCGGACTCGAACCGGTACGCAAAGTTATATATTGAAAATGCCTTGGTTAGGATTCGGTTTAGACTTAAATTATGTCGGATTCGAAGCGGATCGGCTACTGATATTTTGTATTCATTTTACAACTTTTCTCAGTATTTAACTAAATTGTATGATTTGCCAGATCGTACACACACCCATACAGCTACATACACACACACACACACAGATACATCACATATATACAAAAACTTTGAACCAATTAAGTATACAATAAAGCACAACAAAGCATTCTAAATGGTAAAAGTACCTTAAAATAATATAAAATGTATTAAAAAAAAATAAATAAATAAAATTAAAAAAAAAAAACCTACATAGAGAGAACACTTTTGGATTCATAATATTTTGCTGTATACAAAAATAAACAAAAACTCTCCGAGAACATTTTCAAACAATTATTTTCCATTTGCCCAATCAAAATTATAATTCAAATATGATTTTCTACTTGTACCCGTCAGAGGACAATATTTTATTGAATATTGTAAAGGTATCTACATATGTATATACATATGTAAATATAAGTATATACATACATATATATGTATATGTTTACCTAACTATCTATTGAGCATTATGATTATCGAAAAATATTCCCAAATTCGGTTTGTATTTTTGCTATCGAGAGCATTTTATTCCAAAATGGTTTCACTTATATATATATATGTATATGTATCTATATCTATATCTATATGTGTATGTGTCTATACCATTTACAGCAACAACAACATCTCTAATCATATTTTTGTACATCACTCGATGAAATGTGTAAAATTGTTAATTAACGAAGCTAGCCAAGGCAGGAAAATGAAAATGAAAAACAAAATTTGTAAAACTCAAATAACATTTAAAAATATACCTAATATACATGCATATATATATATACATGATTTATTATGTATGTAATAACTAGAATCACATAATTCCATCCACTTTTGATATTTTAAATAATAAATATATATATATTAAATATATAGAAATTATATTAAAGTATTTATGAAATCAAATATTGTCATTGGGAAAACTTAGCGCAAATGCAGAAAACCGAAAACTTAGTTGTTTGCCTGTTGCCTTTAAAGTGTCATTCCTACAACAGACGAAGCAAACAACAATAAAACACACACACACACACACATAAACAAACAAACAACAATAATAACAAAGCAACATTTTTCTTGTGCTTTTGCACTCGAGTGCGTCCTAAGTCAGTTGTGGCACAGTTTTCAAAGAGTTTTGCTTAGGAAATACACACACACACATACACACACACACACCCATACATACACTTATGTGAACAAATATTTATATATACGTATATATAGTGGCACCAAAAAAATCCAACTATATTGTCTTATTGTAGTAGTGGAAAAAGTTAAAAAAAAAAAACAAACATATATTATGTATATTCATATATATATATATATATATAGTATATAATGATATAATGATATTTACACATCATGAATAGTTGTATTACTAAAGAATAATAATAACAAACATTGCTTTAAATATATATTCAGAAACATATATACATACATAATTATACCAGTAACAAATATACAACCATTTAGATGTAGATGTACATATATATGTGTACATATATATGTATATATATACATATATACATATGTATGTATGTATACACATAAGAGAAATCCAGAAAATTAAACCAAATATTGTAATACAAATCATTACGAACCTTTTCTAAAATGTTATGTCTTCCCTTTGAATCAATTAAGCTTATATGACTATGTATATGTATATATATATATATACATATATATACATATATATGTACATATACATAAATTAACAGCAATAAAACACATTTGAAAAAAATTCGATTTATCAGAATCAAAACTGACCAAGCAGAAGAAGCAACCTAGAAACAGAGTCCATTTGTTTTTATACTAATTCACAAAAGTAAAATGGGTATATTGGTTTTTTTTTTAAATATATATAAGTGGAAGGCACGCAACGAACTTAATACACATACTAAGCAATAACTAACTATTTTCCACATACGCCTCAAAATCAAATTTCCTAATTCGAATCCTGTTTCACAATGCAATAAAGAAAGAAAGAAGAACAGAAGATGAAGCAAAAAGTAAAGCCACAAATACCTAAGTACTACTTTTACTATAGTTTCGCAGGTACTCATTGACTATTTAGAACGAAAAATAAGAGAAAGATATATATATATCTACACATATATATACATATGTATGTATTACAAATTTTAACATGTAGTTAGCCTTGTTCCAGCATCTGTTAAAGTTAACAATTCGTTTGACCAAGTGACAAAAAAAAAAAAAAAACAAAACAAAATGTTGAGAGAAATCATCTTGAACGGAAGCAAAAAGAGAACTATCTGAAAATTGTACTTTATATATAAAACAGTTATATATATATACATATATGCATATGCAAACTAAGATGGCTAAAACAAATTGAAAGTTATACATATTTATGTACATATATGTATATATGTATATGCATACATACATATATCTTCAAAAAGCAGACTACTCAGTGCAACAGATAAGACTAGAAATTGATTACCTGAACCTTGAGAACAAAGCTTGAGTTTTCTTTTACTTGACAACAAACGAACAGCAAACCTACATGCACGATAACACGTTTATCGTTTATCGATAAGTGACAACCAGCTAATATTTTCAGCAGCTCATAGTTATATAAATCTTGTAATCATATGTAGTAGTTTGCTTTACTCATATGTGACATCCAATAACCAAAATATACTCATTCAATCAGCATAGTTAACACACGATTATTCCTAACTAATTAACGAAAACGATAACGATAACGATAACCGATAACCGCATCGTTCGATCCACGCTTTTTATAGAGCCCACTTCTTTGAAATGGTTGTGAATTTCGTAAGCGAAACGAATTCGCATACGTTTTTAGCTAAAACCAAGAAAGCAGACCAACAATTGATTCTACATAGAGACACACACACACACACATATTACTTCCTAACTCTTCCATATGTCATTTGCAATTAGATACTAACACGTTTCAATACTCTTGCAATACTCTTTTTCAATTTCTTAGCAATTTATGAAATACTGAAGTTATTAAAAAATAAAAAATATATAACATAAACATTTTTCATATTATTCATTGCAAGAGTCAAAACTAATAACAACAAAACGAACACAGGCTAACTAATTTAACTTAGTTGGGTTTACTAAACATGAAGAAGACTATATGACGCCAAGATTTCCAAGAAGCTCTAATGAAAGTCGAGAGAAACCCTAGAGAGACCCATTGAGATATTTCCCAAAGTGCAGATAACAGAGCGAATAATAACAAACTAAATTGTTAAAAATCCTGTGGAGATATGATCCATTGAATTTATTGATCATAAGCTATAATAATCTGTGAAATATGAGCCATTGATCTATTCATCCCGATCAAACTGAAGCAACAGTTTCGGCAAATCTTTTTGTAGATCTCTACGCCGCAGTGTTAGTTCTTACAAAAATCTAGAATCAAATACTAAAAAGACATATTTCTAGTGATTTTTCTTTGTAAGAATCTTTTAGAATGCTCTCGATATGATAGAAGGTCTCTAACTCTTAGATACGTTTCTATTACTTCTCAGGTCTGCGCAGACATATAGTCCGATAAATCAAGGTTGGCCTGTGTTATAAACAGCAATCAGATAGAACAAGAAATATATATATATGTACATATATACATATATGTATATACATATATATATACACACCCACATATATACTCAGCCGTGTGCCCTCCTTCAATAGATTTGAGATATTGACATGTTCCATAAATATAGTAGAAATTAGTTGAGTGATTCAACACTTAGATGTGCTGCGGCTCTTAAAGATATCCTACGGAATATATGTACATATATCTATATAGATACATAAAAAAAAAAACATTTATATACATACGTATATGCATGATGGGAGACCAGCTCCATGCATATTGTAAGTTTGGCATAAGAAATATGTCAAAACTTGAAGATGTCCTAGATGATTTGCTCATTGTGTTTTTTTTTTAAATAAGTGTAGCAATTGTGTGTATTTACATATTACAGTTTACAACAACAACAACAATGTGAGTTTGTCCGTAGCATTTTTAAAGTGTTTTCAATATTATTATAGAAACTGACCCAAAAATCAGTCTATATATACTATATATACATACATATATACATATAACTGAAGGCAGCAACAATTACAGTGAAAATGTGTGTTTCTAGAACAAAATATATATAATCATTGCAATCAGGTACTGAAATCAAAATTTTAATTATACGACTAAAAAAAAAACAAATTATATACGAAATAAATGTTATATTTTTGTTAAAAATAAACAAATGAAATGAAATGAAATGACGAAATATAAAACTATGCCAAGACAAATATATAAAAACAATTCTTGACTAATAATATAACAAAAATGTGAGCATGTCAAATATATATATACAATATATATATACATATATATATATATATATATATATATATATATATATATATATATTACATAGCGCAGAACACACTTTAAGGAGCTCAAATCCCAAAATCACATTCAATTCGCCGATATTTTTTAAATTTAATTTTTTCCGATTTTATGGTGATACGACATGCTTACAACTACATACACTATACATACATATAAAACACTATATATACATATATATATATATATATACTATATATGTATACATACACAGAACATAAACCTTTATAATATATATACGTACATCAAATAAATATACACACATACATATATACCAAATATTTAAAACTATTAAGCTAGGTAGCTGCAAAATGAAAAAAAAAAAAAAAACAAATCTATATATATATATATATATATATATATATATATATATATATATATACATATATACATATATATATATATGTATAAATACCAAAAACAATGTCCAGACGTTCAACGAAACCAAATGCAATATTTAATTATACAACTACATATACATATATATTTTACAATTTATTTATATACATATGTATACATCATAGGTTATATTGACATATGCTACATCATTTTTTGCATAAGCCAACAAAATTGTTTGTTACATTTTTTGAACATTTTTTCCCTTTCCAAGAAGCTCACACAAACAACAAACAAAATATATGTACATATATGTATGTATGTATGCATATATAAAAAAATATATATGTCTATATACATACATACATACATACATAAAAATACAAACCAAGTTGCGCCAAAAGAAAAACATTTATATATGTACATTTATCAAGGGTCAAACAAAAATTTATAACAAAAATTTAGTAATTAAAATTGTAAGCAAAGACCAAGCAAGAAACACAAAATGTATAAGAAAAGTTCGGAAAAAAATACTGAAACTAATTTTTGAAATAAAATCATTGAACAGTTACGAAATGAACAAATATATATACATACATACATATATATATGTAGAATTGAAAAAAGTTTATATAGACACATTTTATGAACACCAAATCAATTTAATAACAATTTATTAAAAGAGAATCTTGCATGTATGTATGTATGTATATACTACGTAGATGACTCCTCGAATGAAAAAAAAAGTCCAGTTCGAATGAGCAATGCTCAAAATGCGTTGAGTGATATTGCAGCGAAGCCGAACTACTTTGAGTGTAAGAGTGTGCTCACATGAGACTCGAGCGCAGAATATTCCAGCGAGATAAAACGATCGCATGAGTGTGAAAGAGACGCGAGATCGTCACAGCGCGTCGTGTGCTTAATGACTACAGCAACAAAACACGCACACAGCTATAATTTTTGTCGCTCTAAGTGCTCGTGCACTGTATGCAAAAATTTGAGTGGCTTTGTCAAACTTTGCATTCCGTTTTGTGCATTATGAACGCACTCACTCGTTTAACTAGGAAGAGAGCGAACTTTGTGAGAGCGAGCACGCGCTCAAGCAGTGAAACCCACTCAATTGACGTATGTTGTGAGTGGAACTAATAGTATATACATACATACATATATGTATGTACATGATATACATACATACAAATATTATGTGTTTTTCCTAATATTATAAAAGTACTTTTTCTTTTTAATATTAACAAAGTGTTGAGTACATTAGAAGCGTGCGAATAATATTTTTACAACAATTTGAGGAGTTTTTAAACAAAGAGAGGAATTTTTGAATGAAAGGTAAAGTTCAACAACTTTTAATAAATATAATTAACAATATTTAAAAAGTAAATTATGAAAATGAAAATGAAATTCATAACGCTTCCGACAATAAGCTTTGGCCACACTAATGTTTAATATTAAAACAAAACAAATATATAAAAAAAAAAAACTTAAGAACAAATTTATTTACGTTTTACAAGCAATTTTTTGCGTTCACAAAGATAAAGAAGAAGAAATTGCAGAATGTACGATTACCCGATATATATATATATATATATATATATATATATATATATATATATATATATATATATATATATATATATATATATATATAGAGTTACCATACATGTGCTATTTACTATACTCATATTTATGAAGAGTTGTATTCAAAAGAAAAAAAGAAAAAAAAATTAAACGATGGATAAAAATATTGAAAACTATAAAACAAAAGATCAATACTAAAGGAAATGTATTTTCATGATCCGCATTTGAAGCGAACATATCAAAACAAAATTATAGCATAATGAAAATTAAAAAAAAAAAAAATGAAAATAAAAATAACATACAAAAAATACTTAAAAAAAAAAAAAAAACTATTTCAATTGAAGTATCATAGAAAAACTGATGACAATTGACAGCTGATTGTTTAGCGCTAGAAAGAACTTAAAAATAAATAAATAATAATAATAAAAAACAAACAATTTGAAGTTGAACAAACAGTAGCGAGCAATAGCAAATATGTGTGTACTTATCTATGAGTAAAACAAAACTCCCCTATACAAAAAACACATACATATATATACTATATACATATTGCTAAGAAAGTTCGAAAGTTTTTTTTAGCTTTGTTTCATCATTTAATATTAAAACCAAACACAGAAAACAAAAATATTTACAATGGCAAAACATGATTGTGAGGAAAACCATGCAATTAAAACTAAAAACAAAAATTAAAAAAAAAAAAACCAAACGAAACGAAAAACTGAAACCTAAAAAAATTAAGCACATAAATATTTTTTGCTGTGTCTTAGTCCATGTGTCGTAACGAATTTATTGAACTTAATATACATAAATATAAAAATTAAAAATTAAAAAATAAAATGCATTCAAGGATTTTACAGTTTTTTTTTTTGTTGTTGTTTTTTTTAAATATAAGCAGTCAACAAAAGAAAAAAAAAAAACATTTCTACAAAATTAAGCACAAATTTTTTCAACTACGAAATTGCCTTTTACTTGTATTTTATTTTTTACTACTTACTAAAACAAAAAAATATATATATATATATTTAAATATATATAAAATAATATTTATTGGAAAGAACTCCAAAAACAATTATTACGCAAAGCAAAAATCTATACACAAAAAACAAAAACAAAAAAAAAAAAATCTGAAATTTAATTTTAAAAAACTTTGCGTGAAAAATTGCAAGATTTAACTTAGGCCAAACAAAAAAAAAAAAAAAAAAAAAAAAAACAAAACAAAAATAATAATGATAAAAAATAAAAAAATAATGGCTAGAAACTATCTAGTACAAAGATGTCAATACAAAGAAAACACACACACATATACAGACAGCAAAAATTGAACTAGTTAAATAACGGTACATACATTCTACATATGTACACTGAGCTAAGCCAGGGGCACATAGCCAGCACACACACACATACAGATCACATACATACATTACATACACACACACACATGCATATATAACAAATTTTGTGTACATATACAAATACACACATATATTGAGGCTATATAGAGGCTATATACATACATATATAAATATATATATATATATATATATATATATATATATACATACACATATATATACATGTGTATACTAGTAGGAACAGTTTATATACATTAGCATTATGCAACAACAACTTTTTATTAATACGTATATATATATATATATATATATATATATATATATATATATATATATATATATATATATATATATATATATATATATATATATATATATATATATATATATATATATATATATATATATATATATATATATATATATATATATATGTGTATATATACATATACTTGGATATTTGATTAACGCAAAAAAAAAAACGAAACAAAAAAATGAAAACATACAAAATCCCCCACAAAAAAAAAAAAAAAAACAAAAAAAAACAAATAAAAAACAGCAATTTTACTTAAATGAAAAAGTTTCTTTAAAATAATTCGCAATTGCAAAAACAAAGCAAGAAAACAAAAGAAAACTAAACCAAGAAACGAGCAAGAAAACAAGGAAAATTAACAAAAAAAAAAAACAAAAACAATATATATACACCTATTTAAATATTTAATACAAAATATAAAAATAAAAACAAAAAGGATTTATATGTACATATATATACATGTAAATCTATATATATATATATATATATATATATACATATATTTATATAAAATACTTATATATATATATGCATATATATATAACCACTACATAGTTTAAATGTTTATTTATTGTATTTGAACAAAAAAGAAATAATTCAATAAAAATAAAAATAAAAACAAACCAAAAAAAAGACTTGTATTTTTTTGGACTATTCGCTCTTTAGATTAAAGGCTTTTTATTATTTATTATATTATTGAGTCTACAAGTCTGCCTATATTTAGGTTTCGTTTCGCATTTCTTAACGGTAAAAATATCTAATCACAATTTGTTTTGCTTGTAATCCGTCAAATTTTGCAGACACCGATTAAAGCACAAAGCTGAAAGCGATCATATAATCGAATCTAATTTCAGCGGCAATTACGGATCGTAAAGCTCTCGAGTTCCTTTGATAACGCCAAATAAGAACGGTCAATTTCAATTAGTAAATAATTATTTAAAGCCGCATTCAATAACAATCAATTGTTGTACGCTATACATATGTATATGGATGATAATATATACATATGTATGTATATGTATGTATACTAGGACGATCTTTATTACATGTAGTAATCTCCTGAGTTATATAATATATATATATATATTGTATATATATACATATACATATATAGGTTAATCCCATATGACTTGGATGTTGTCTTAGATATCGTTAGATAACTATAATTAAATTTAACTTCAAGAGGAATCATCTTTTTAATATAATAATCTTCTGTTATTTATATACAAATATGAAACATATATACCTAGTTATAGCTTTATGTTTATGCCCGATATGATGTGCATATTGTCTAAGATATCGAAAGATATTTTCATGTATAGATAGATTTTATGTGTATTAAAAAATTTAGCATCATTGTCTTATTAATTAGTTTGGCTTGGATATTGTCTTAGAATAGATCACCTTAATTTTTATTAAGTTATTCACAAACTCAATTTGTTTTTTTTTTTTAATTTTTCATGAATATCTATTTTGTCTCCCCTCAAAGTAATCCTCATCAATCCATAAAGTACAAATATTCTCTTCACTGATCTTGTTCCAGGCCTTTTCTCCCGATATGCCGTCTCCATTGACTCAATTATCCATTACTCTAGAGGACTTCACTTTCAGGTGAGAGAAAATCTTGCGAAAACTGTAGAGTACTGAGGTGATATAGATTCTTTGCTCCATTTTTTTTTTTTTTTTTTTTTTGGAATTGAGAATTTCATTCAATATTCTCTCTGAGATACGCTATATTCGAAATCAATTGGAATTTGGAATTTTCTGATTAGAATAGTGCGCTCATAAATAGTTAATTAATATAACAAATTCCTAATTAGTATATTCGAAAAAGCCAGCAATCATGCCGATCAATGAACTAGTTGGTTATACGACGACGCTCGTAAAAAGTTTTTGATTTATGATCAATAATTAACGATTTACAATCAAACGGTATCAGAGCCGTAGCGTCGCGTCTCGATAAGGATTTGGTATAAATGCCAAGGCAGAGCGGTGCAGTGGCCAAGTTAAAGCTGAAAATCAATATGAAGTTCATCATTTCGAGTGTTGTGTGCCTCTGCCTGTGCCTGGCCAGCGTTGGTCATGCCCAGCCCGCGTCGATGCCAGCGGCACTGGACGCCCCAGCTGCTGACCATTGTCGACGAGATGACGCAGATTGGTGAGAATGCGGTCAAGGCCTTGGTCCATCAGTACGAGGAGATTGTCGTCGAGCCGCCAAGCGCAGCTGGAACAGGCTGTCGAGGAGGTGGAGTCGCGTCGCGTCGAGAGTCCCGAGTGTGTGGCCGAGCAGGATCCACAGATTAGCAGCGTGCTGGATGCGGCGCATCAGGAGCTGCACGAGTGCGGCCTGAGCGCCGCCCACGAGTCCGCCGAGATTGTCAGCGATGTGAACGCGGCCACGCAACAGCTGGTCTTCGGCGGCTACTCGCTGGGTCGCACCTACAACAAGTGCCAGAACTACAAGAACGCGGTGCTGCGTCGGTCCTGCATGGCCAAGTTCTATGTGCAGGCCACCGTCTATCTGGTCAACGCCCGCTCCTCCCTGAAGACCATCACGCAGAGCACCAACGAACGGGCATCCCCGGCCGTCCTCACCCACAGCAACTCCTGCACACATGACGCCTCCGGCAAGGCTGTCGAAGCCCTCGATGCGCTCAATGCTGACATCGATGCCTGCATCGCCAAGGCTGGTCGTCGCTAGGGGTTCCATGTAATTCGATTGGTTCATTTATTCAATAAAAACGGGTTTATTTTGAATGTGATTGGAGTTTTCATTGAGAGGATGTTTAGAGCATCGATAAATATCAGAATGTGAGTGTGAATGGAGCTATCGTTGAGAGGATGATTCGAGTATCCATAGATATCGATGCACATATGTATCTAATCTATATATATAAAAGAAAGTTGTGTAAAATTGTGACGACACTTATAGCAATTGATGTGTGCTGGACCAATTTTTATGGTTTTTTTTTGATTTGTTGGATTTGTCTCCGCCACGAGTAGGATAGTAGATCTTAAAAATACTGAACAAATTTGACGAATACTTGAAAAACGCGGTTTTTTCCCTAAAGGTTCAAATTTTCATTGATACTCCAATGGGCTTGATAACAGTGACAGTTTTCAGACCTGCTCTCATGTCTCATCCAATAGTATAGAAGTAAATAAGCAAATGTAGTCAGTCAGTCTACGGCACAGCCTCAGGCGAACCTATATATACATATAGATATATACATATATATACATATATGTATATATTTCACTGTCTGTCTCTCTGTCCGTCTGCCTAAGAAGAGCAAGGGATGCAGAAGTAACTCCAGGAGATCATTTAGAAAATGCCTGCAGCAGCAGAGAATGTTCCCATTGCTCTATCTGGCGCCCTGCTCAAAATTTGAGTGGAAGTCGCCCTATATAAAGGGCAGCAGCTGTGGAATTTATTCAGTCGTCCAGACCCGGTGGGGTCAGTCGTACGTTTTGCAGAGCAATTTTTTTTTTATTTTTTTTTTGTTTTATTTCTTTTTTTTTTGTTTTATTTTATTTATTTATTTAATTTTCTTTTATTTAATTTATTTTTTATTTAATTTTTTTATTTAATTTTTTTATTTAATTTTTTTTACTTAATTTTTTTTTATTATTTAAAATTTTTTTTTGAAAATTTTTTTTTTTGAAAATTTTTTTTTTATTGAAAATTTTTTTAATCTTAATTTTTTTGTTTTTTTTTTAGCAAACAACTGCATTGCCCGCCACGTACGACTGACCCCTCCGAGTCTGGACGACAGAATAAATTCCACAGCTGCTTGCGCTTTATATAAGGCGACTTCCACTCAAAGCCTGAGGGGCACTCGGAAATTTTGAGCTGGGCGTCAGGTGGAGATTGTTGCAGTCGATCCAATGGGAACTTTCTCTGCTGCTGCAGGCATTTTCTAAATAATCTCCTGGAGTTCTTCTGCATCCAGTTAGGTACATCAAAATTGCAAGAGGCACGAGATGAGCGAAACCAGCAAAGAACGAAGAGAAGCGCGCCAGATTCGTAGTCAACAGTTTACGTAGAGGAATCAATGGATAGGGCAAAGCAACGTTTGCCAGGGGGCAGCTAGTTGGATATGAATAGAGTTTATGTTGAGATTATGTTTATACCAGAATCGATAAATATCGATTTGAGTGTAGAATTGAGCTATCTCTGAGAGGATGATTCGATATATATCGCTACATATGTATCTATTTGGATATGAATGCGAATAGAATTATCGCTGAGATGATATGTAGGGTATTCATAAAATTCAGTACATATATATCCATTTGGATATGAATGGAATTCATATAGAGAATATATGTATATATGGCAATGATAATACCGATGAATGAAGCTAACGTTGAGATAATCTGTTGATCGATATCGATAATAAAACCAATGCTGAATCAGCTCAGATTTGTTCCATACAGCTTTTAAATCTGGCAAACACAATACAATACAGTTCATAGCTTTAAATTTGTTATATCGTACTGCATATAGTAATCGGTATATTTAATACACAGTAGCGCTATATATATTAATATAGCTTATTGATTATACATTACATAGGATAGCCATATAATAGGCTTGCATGAAATACATAGTAGAGGAGTTCAACAAATACTTAGTAACTGTGCCACTCTAACTTACGCTTCAGTGGGCGTGATTGTGTATCAAAGACTTAACGTAAAGCTGTTTTGGCCCAGATCTTTCAGCTCCGTATGAGTACGAGATCAAATATGTATACTTTATGTACATATATAAGTTCGAAAAGAGTTTTCAATGCCAAACGATTGTATCCATAGAAAGTAGCTCAAAATAATTTGTTTAACATTTGGAAATCGACCGAAAAATGCCAAGTAAAGGTCGAGTGAGTTCATGGATTTAGCATGAAATTCCCCAACGGAGTTCTTAAGAGTCCATGAATTTTTCTTATGTGTATTTTCATTTTAAATAAAAACAGATTTGTCACTATACTAAATACTATACTAACTATATATTTGCTCCCTTGAAGATAAATATATCGGTAATCTAATTAGGAATTTCTTTTCTTCTTTTCAAGCATCCAAAAAAATAAACCTCGGCACTTGCTGGGCGCCAGAGCAAAAGTCCCTGAGCCATCAAACTGATGTCAGATGCGTGGATGCGTGTAATCCCTAATTCACGCAAGCTGAGCGACTGGACAGCGGCATTTGTTGTGGGGCCTGTCGTGCTCTTAGATTTATTATTTATCATCGAATACAAGAGCCATTGAGAGACTGCTAAAGTTTTTAATCAAAATCCAAATGCATAATTAATTTGCTGAGCGGGCGGCTTTTGACTTTCAGTTTTTGACTCTCGTTTCTTGCTTTGCGCCTCCCGCCACCCGTCTCCCGCCACCCGTCTCCCGCCACCCGCCACCCGTCTCTCGCCACTCGGCTTTTGGCTCCTCAGTTTTCAGCCTTGGCATGCCGCGCTTTTAATTACGCACAACTTACTTAATTTCGTTAATTATTGGACTATGAATGGCAGTGGGTATCGAAAAGTCTTGTTTTTTCTTAAGTTTCTGCTTTTGGCTCGGGGTCTTAGTCAATTTTCTAGTTTGCATTGAACTTAAAATGCAACTGAAACTCCATATTAGGCCCAACTAAATGGCGAACTCCGAGGAACTAGAAAACTGAACAATCGACAGCGGCTTCAGGACGGTAGTATTAACGTTAGAGATACCCTGTGCTCCGTTAACTGCAATCGATATGTATCGATAATATTATCGATATATAGTAGATATTTGCGGCTTGGAGACTTTTATGGATGCTACTTGTATCCTTGTTCCCAAATCAATAATTATCGTTGATACTCGATAGGTTATACCTATCGATAGCTAAAAATATTTTGCGTATTTTGCATTGTTGTTCTTTAGAAAATAATGTAAACCCATTTCAAATATACTCACCCTTGTACAGCCTAATACAGTCCACTATTTTCGACTATCTAATTACAGTGGGTTATGCAGCTAGAATGTGGCCGCTGTTAGATACGCCTCAATTTTGCTATGGCTTCAAATCAAAATCAAAATCAAAAATTAAAAATCCGGTGGCCATCAGGCAACGTGCTCACCGCGCTGCACATTCAATCATAAGGCCATAAATTATGATAGCGGCAAATCTAATGCAACGAGATCGCCAATGCACTAAAAATGAATTTGAAAGCGATTTCTAGATAAGATATAAAATGCAACTAACTATGTGAAACTATTATAATCCTACACAAAGGACATCAAAAGCTTGGGAAGTCAATGTATATTATGCAGAACTTTGGCACGTTCAAAGAATAATGCTATTATAGCTTCAGATAGGGATCTAGTTTCAGAACGAACTTAAGTGGCAAACTGGTATTGTTAATGATATAGCGAACTTAGCTTAGTTTTGCAGCAGAGCATATAAGCATTGGCTACGCACCTAAAATGGCATGAATCGGGCGTGAGAGACTAGAAGTTGCTCTGTAACACGAATATAGATGTAGTTGAAGCTATGATGGATTGATGTATTAATGCTTGTACATATGGATAAGTGTAGAGACGTATAAATGTATTGAGGCAGACATGTTTAGATATGTAGGTGAATAGATGTATAGATGTTGAGATGCACATATATATTTATATATGTACAGATGTAGAGATGTATAGGTGTAATGATGTGAAGATCTACATAAATACATACATCAAATAAATAATCAGATGCCCAGATGTAAAGATGTACATATAAAAAAAATTGGAATCTATAGATGTAAATGTGCATATATAGGATGTGCAGGTGTATTATAAGTTTCTCAGAGTCTCATCTATGTATGCCTCTCTGAAAAATTTTTTAATCCTACATACTAACCCACAACATGAGGATGAGTTAATAATGATTGACATTCTATAAATAATGGCTGTAAATGTAGGTATCAATTGTCTTACAGGGTATAGCGGACAACAGTGAGAAACAAGTGTGAGAAAGGCGCAAGCGCGCACGACGTGCTTTGCTCAGCTGTGTGCAACGCAGCGTTGCAAGTTTCAAGGGCAGCTGGGGAGACGTTGCAAAAGTGCAGCGGGCGTAGGCAAGTCTAGCCGAGGAGCCTACCCAGCGGGAGAGCGAGAGAGAGAGACAGCGGCGCATACAGTCAAGTGTTGCATGACTCGTGCTTTAGCTCACTTGTTGTGGTCAATGTCAATACGTTTGATGTTGCAGTTGCGCCGGCTTTGGCTTGCATTTGCACATTCAAATGCTCTCTCTCGCGCGCTCTCTCTCTCTCTTAGCTTGGCGCTAGGCTGGGGTTGGGGGCAAGCAAAGTTCAAGCAACAAGTTCAATTGATGTCGTAAGCCAGGTAACAAAAGCAACAACAATAATTATATACAAAAACATAAAGATAACATTAACATTAACTGGAAACTGTCGCTGAAACGAGGAGCCTAAACAAAATCCAAAGCTTAAACAGAACTAGAACCAGTTTCACCTAAGCCGCAAGCCATGGCAACAGAACAAATGAGTCAAGCCTCTGTTACGATGAAGGCGACACGACGAGAGCAGAAGCCGAAGTCGAAGCCGAAGCTCACGGCGAGTTTGACGAAGAGAGCGACGGCGAAGTGAACGTCGATTATGATGGCGAGGATGAGGAGGGTGAGCAGCGGCAATGGCAAAAGACGAAAGCGACGGAGGAAGAGCAGCAGATGAAGTTGTTGGCGACGGCAACGGCGAGAGCGTAAAGACGAACGCATTGAACTTGTTAGCGATCGGCACATTCGGTCTCTGTGTAATCTAAAATTTAGACGAAACGGTTCGTCAATTGAGCTGTCGCTAAGCAAGTGCAAGAGCTCTGTAAAAGAACAGTTGTTGCATCTTTGTTTTCTTTTGTTTTTTTTTTCTGTTTTATTGTTGTTTTATTTTTGTTTCTTGTGCGTTTGCTTTGTCTGTTCTAAGTCGAAAGCATGACAATTTATGGCCTAAAAGTGCAAATCATAATTATCTGCAATTAGCATACAGTTAATGCAACGGTAGCTGCAACTGTAACTGTAACTGAAACAAACGCAACACGACGCAACGCACCGCGACGAAACGTAACGTAAAGCAACGTAACTGTTTTTAGAATGGCGCCGCCCGCTGAACAGCCGGAGGATGAT
>JAWNPK010000114.1:0-91104 GCA_035047565.1 Drosophila mulleri | reverse complement strand
CCAAAAATAATAGTTACGCCTCTTTGAGGGCGTGGCATATCGAAAAATACCCTGTAATTTTCAGCATTTCTGGAGCGTTAGCATGTAAATTTGACATGTACGTTACCGTTAGCTCGTTCTAAGAACAGGCCAAAAATGAGGGCGTCTACGGCCACTAGGGGTGTGGCAATCCGCATACTTGTAGTATCAAATTGCGATATTTATATGCTTGAGCCGTCTATGTATGTACATGTATATACAAATAGGCTTAATAGGCATTGATAACACGGAAGTAAACATTTTTATAAAATTAAAAAAATATAAAAGAAGCTAAAATAACAAAAATTTGCAATTTACAAAAAATAGTTTCCCGCGGGATTTGAACTCGCACCCAAGCCAAAATAGCATGTTTGTCAAAAATAACTAAAACGAATTTAACCGGCGCCTCTGCCGACAGCGCTACCGCCTGCTTTGAACAACAGTAAATAAAACGAAATGACATTCTTGTTATGAAAAGCCAGAGTAGCGGTTGAAAACTTCAAGAACAAATGCAAAAACAACTCAGTCGCATTTGAGATTCTTAGAAAACGCTAGAGTACTTCATTTATGTGTACATACACACACACATACAAACATAAAATTGAGCGCGGGTATAAGAAGGCTGGAATGCTTGATGCTATGCGTGCAGACTGTACTAGATATAAACGGCAATAGCTATCGATGATTTTTTTAAAATTATAATGGGATCAACGTTTGGGTTGTGAATGAGTGTTCTGCAATCGGTATCGCCCGACTGCAACGTTTTTACTTGTTTTTAATTATAATGGGATCAACGTTTGGGTTGTGAATGAGTATTCTGCAATCGGTAATCGTCCGACTGCAACGTTCTTACTTCTTTTTGGCCTGTTCTTAGAACGAACTAACGGTAACGTACATGCCAAATTTGAATGCTTACGCTCCAAAAAATGTGAAAATTGCAGAGTATTTTTCGATATGCCACGCCCCCAAAGAGGCTTAACAATTATATTTGGAACATGGATAGAGGATGTTACCAGTAACTCAACTATTAAAATTTGAAGCTTCTAGCTCTTAAACTGTAGGAGATATAAGCTTTGGTGGTTTGCACGCCGCTTTGGGCGGACATGTACCAAACTTCAGGTCTCTAGCATCAATAGTGCCTAAAATATAGCAAAATTTGAAAAATCACTATATCTTCCGCCATAGCTTGATGGACTTGGGTGGTCGACGCGGACCTACATACCAAATTTCAGCTTTCTAGCTCTTCAACTAACATGGTTTCTGGTATATCGGAAAAATGCATTTTCCGATTTGCCACGCCCCTAGTGTGCGGATCGGGAAAATTTTAACACTTTATAAATCGAAGTTATACACGAGTATGTGTTCCAAATTTCAAGGTCTCTAGCTTTAATAGCGGCGAAATGAACTGCGTTCATACGGACAGACGGACTGACGGACAGCAAGACGGACAGCACTCACTTCGTGAATGAGTATAAGAAATGTGCTTTGCTTACTTTTTAAGTGATTCAAAAAGTTTGTTGTGGAATGTAAACTTCCCCTCAATGGCTTAAGAGAGTTTTTTGTACAAGCTTTGTAACATTTACATTGTTTTCAGGCCATACGCACGGATCAATTTTATATTTTAACACGTGGACAGACAACACAATATTTAGTTCAACACTGGTTAGCAATCTAAAGTTGGCTAATAAAAACAAAAAGAACGGTTTTTTAGAGAATTGTTATTTTTGTTCAAAAAGAACATTAAACAAAAGATTACTTACATTTTGTATAATATACATGTGTATGTATACATACATATATATAGTGACATAATCAGTGATTACGTCCACAATATCCAAACGCTGTTCCCATAGCCGAATAATTAATGTAAATATTCCTAAACTTGGCAATTACAAACAAAGAGCAGCCAAGCTGACGCTTCTCCCCATCGATCGTATCGATGGAAATATACTAATGTAAATATTCTCGGCGCTTTCTCCTCACGATCGGCAGCGATCTGAAATCAAAAGCACAATAATCAGAATAAATTCGTTCTCGGCAACATGTATCACCCACATATAAACATTTCTTTCCAGCAACATGTATCATTAAAAAAGTTGCAAACATTCTGTTAGAGTTCACTTTATTATTCAATAGACACACAAGCTATTGTCTGATTCAAAGCAAGTTGTCATAATTCCAACCTTGACTTCCAAGTCTTTTAATTTACATTAGCGTTGCTGTTAGCATATGTCGCGGCATTTATTCGACTTATAACATATATCCAATTATATGTATGTACATGTATGTATGTATACAAATTTCAGCGCAAGTGAAAAAAAGCTTAAACAGTTCACTTTTGGCACTGTTTGCTATTAACGAAAACGTTGAAATTAAACACTTTGATTGATTGATTAAGCTGTGAATTTTAGATTTTATTTGCTTTGTCTCTGTATGTATTTGTAAGGGACATGTTTCTCCTTGTAATCGATTACCCTATTACCCGACCGCCACATATTCGCGATCAGCGATGATTTCGATAAACAAAATAAAAATTCAAATATAAAAAAATTTGAACCATTTTGAAAATGCAAAATAATAAAAAAAGCTCATCTAAATATAAATGCAAAATAGTTTTTAAAAAAAGCCATCGAAATGCAAAAATGCAACAGGACGAAAAGGCAAATGTGAGAGGCATAAGGAAAACACGATTCGAGGCACATAGCGCGTATGTTCCCATACTTCTAATATTTCTATGTTCATGCATGTTCATGAACACTTGTCAATGACAGCTTTTCTAAAAAAATGCAAACTGATATTATTTATACTGACTTCAGTAAAGCATTCGACTCAGTACATCATCACATCCTAATTCTAAAGCAGGAACGCTTAGGATTTTCACTAAGACTTGTGTCTTGGATTTCATCCTACTTAAATGGTAGAACCCAAAGAGTTTGCTGAGAACAGCTATTTCTAAACTTCTTGTTTCGTCTGGTGTACCTCAGGGTGGCCATTTGGGTACATTGCTCTTTTCCCTCTTTACAAATCACCTTCCTAGCTGTATACCTTATTCTGCAATATTTATGTATGCTGATGATGTAAAACTTTGCCTTTCGTACTCTAATGCAGATGGTCATCATCACCTTCATTATGACCTAAATGCATTTTTACTTTGGTGTGTGGTAAACCAGCTGGATCTAAATTGTGCAATGTGTATGACAATGACCTTCAGTCGTACCGTTCCTCTAATTGTTGACAGTAAAATTAGCAACACTTCCTTACGACGCATCTTTTTTTACCGTCAAAGATCTTGGTGTAGCTTTAACTGTAAACAAAATTTTAGTCTTCATATTTCTACCATCATTAATGAAGCCAAAAGTGTGATTGGCTTTACTAAACGTTGGTCTAAGGAATTTAAAGATATATTTATTACCATGCGGTTATTTATTTTGCTTGTGCGTCCTATTTTTAGAGCATTGCTCTGCTGTATGGTCTCCGCAGCATAAACTGTATCAGGATTATATCAAATCTGTCCAAGAGAGATCATAGATGGGACAGTAATTTACGATTACCGTCTTACTCATAGTAGTAGACTTCAGCTCATTGACCTTCCATCGTTAAATTAATCGCAGAACAATTTTAGGAATTGTTTTTCTGCATAAATTGATTAGCGGCGATATTGATTCGTCCCCTTTGTTGATGCGTGTTCATTTTTCGGTTCCGTCCCGAACAACTAGACATTATCGTCCGCTTCCCTTACCTGTGTACAGTACGGATTATTCTTTCCATAATGCGTTTTATGTTATTTAATAAATATTATTATCACGTATTCTCCTTAGAGCTCTCTCTTTCTTCTCTTTCCTTCTGCCCTTTTCATACTTTTCACAAAAAAACCATTATACCCTAATTTCCTTGCATTTTCAATGGGTTCAGGGTATAAAAAGGTGCGAGATCTGATATTTCCAATTACAGAGGCATTGCGAAATTATTTATGCCATCTTTCCGAAGTTATTTGAAAAAAATTATAACAATCGGCCTTGCAACATTTTTTCAAATCGATTATTCAACCATCTCAGCATGGTTTTGCTCAAACCCGGTCAACGTCCTCTCAATTTACTAGAATTTAATTCTCTTGTCAATGACAGGTTAAAAAAAAAAACAAGTAAGAAAGCTCTAGTCGAGACTGCTCGACTACGAGATACCCTGAACCCTCCGAGCAACAGCCATTTCCAATAATTTTTAGGTGTCATTCAGCTTAAACAAACACACACACACACGCAAACATATACATAGACACCCATAGGCACGCACGCATTAACAGGCATGGGCTGCAGTGTGGGCTTACTATGGGAACTTAATTGTTCAATAACTTTTTTTGTGGACGTACGTTCTTCATGAAACTTTCAGAATGTGGTTTTATCATTACTATGCGTATATTTGCCAAAGCTCAAGTCTCTAGTATTTGAAATACGCCTTTTACAAAGGTGATGGTAAGGGGGTGGATATAGGGGTAGGGGGTGAATTATAACAAAAATCGAAATTCTATCACGTGTTGTCGAGTCTACATTTAAAATTTGGAGACTTTAGCTCTAAAGGTGTAGGAGATATAATTTATAACTGGGTTTCGATAAGGTTTTTTATCGATAAAAAAATAACGGGATGAGTTATCGATTTTTAGTGATAAACTCGATATCCGCGTGCTATATACGAGCATTTTAAAAAAAGTTGAAGTCTAGCTTCTATATCTTCTGAAATCGACGCGTTCAAACATACGGACAGACGGACAGGGCTAAATCGACTCAGTTCGTCGCCCTGATCAAGAATATATATACTTTATGGGGTCTGCCACGCCTCCTTCTGCCTGTTACATACATTTCAACAAAAACATTATACCCTGATTTCCCATTTTCAATGGGTTCAGGGTATAAAAAGCCCATGCCTTACTCGATGGAATTCCAATTACAATATGGTCAATTCAATAGTGAATAACTGGACAACAATTAACAAGTACGAAAGCTCTAGTCGAGACTGCTCGACTAGGAAATCCCCTGAACCCTTCGGAGAACTGATATTTCAATAAGTCTTCCCGTCTTTCTGCTTACAAAAGAAACACACACACTCACACATGCACATGCGGACACACATACATAGACACTCATAGGCACGCACGCATAAACACACATGGGCTGCAGTGTGGACTTACCATGGGAAATTTATTGTTTAATAACTTTTTTTGTGGACGTACGTTCTTCATGAAACTTTCATATTGTGGTTTTATCATTACTAAGCGTGTATTTGCCAAAGCTCAAGTCTCTAGTATTTGAAATACGCCTTTTACAGAGATGAGGGTAAGGGGGCGGATATAGGGGTGGGGGGTGAATTATAACAAAAATCGAAATTCTATCACGTGCAGTCGAGTCTACATTTAAAATTTGGAGACTTTAGCTCTAAAGGTGTAGGAGATATAATTTTATAACTGGTTTTCGATAAGGTTTTTGATCGATAAAAATATAACGGGATGAGTTATCGATTTTTAGTGATAAACTCGATATCCGCGTGCTATATACGAGCATTTAAAAAAAAAGTTGAAGTCTCTAGCTTCTATATCTTCAGAAATCGACGCGTTCATACATACGGACAGACGGACAGACGGACATGGCTAAATCGATTCAGTTTGTCGCCCTGATCAAGAATATATATACTTTGTGGGGTCTGCCACGCCTCCTTCTCCCTGTTACATACTTTTAACAAAACCATTATACCCTGATTTCCCATTTTCAATGGGTTCAGGGTATAAAAACAAGTAGAACGTTGCAGTCGGGCGATAACGATCGATAGCTATTGCCTTTTATATCTAGTACATCTTTAGAACTGGGATCTTCAAATCAATGTTATACAATTTTGATTTTTGTTATATTTTGGATAACTGTTCCAAGCTAGCAGCAGATCAGCGCTTATTCTATGCGTATAGACAAAAGCGCGCCTTTTTATATATTCTAAGAATTGCCATTGATTTCTGGATTTTCTAGCTGTTACTGTAGCTTTGTCAGATGACGCTCTGTTATTACGTTATTGTATTTTAGCTAAAATGTTTCCGATCCGCCCACTAGGGGCGTGGCAAATCGGAAAATGCATTTTCCGATATACCAGAAACCATATTAGTTGAAGAGCTAGAAAGCTGAAATTTGATATGTAGGTCCGCGTCGAATTCCCAAGTCCATCAAGCTATGGCGGATATATCTACGCCCATTGGGGGCGTGGAAAATCGGATAAAACTGTATCTCCGGAAGTCATAAAGCTAGAAAGTTGAAATTTTGCATGTGAGTTTATGTTATAATTCTATAAGTACTGATGAACAAATTGTATGTTTACGCCCACTAGCGGCGTGGTAAATCGGACCTGAAGATATAGTGATTTTTCAAATTTTGCTATATTTTAGGCACTATTGATGCTAGAGACCTGAAATTTGGTATACATACGCGGGGTGACAACCTACGTCCAACGAGCTATGATGGATATATGTCCGCCCAAAGGGGGCGTGGCAAACCGCAAAAGCTTATATCTCCTACAGTTTAAGAGCTAGATGCTTCAAATTTGGATAGTTGAGTTACTGGTAACATCCTCTATCGATGTCCCAAAAATAATAGTTACGCCTCTTTGAGGGCGTGGCATATCGAAAAATACCCTGTAATTTTCACATTTCTGGAGCGTTAGCATGTAAATTTGACATGTACGTTACCGTTAGCTCGTTCTAAGAACAGGCCAAAAATGAGGCGTCTACGGCCACTAGGGGCGTGGCAATCCGCATTTGTAGTATCAAATTGCGATATTTATATGCTTGAGCCGTCTATGTATGTACATGTATATACAAATAGGCTTAATAGGCATTGATAACACGGAAGTAAACATTTTTATAAAATTAAAAAAATATAAAAGAAGCTAAAATAACAAAAATTTGCAATTTACAAAAAATAGTTTCCCGCGGGATTTGAACTCGCACCCAAGCCAAATAGCATGTTTGTCAAAATAACTAAAACGAATTTAACCGGCGCCTCTGCCGACAGCGCTACCGCCTGCTTTGAACAACAGTAAATAAAACGAAATGACATTCTTGTTATGAAAAGCCAGAGTAGCGGTTGAAAACTTCAAGAACAATGCAAAAACAAATCAGTCGCATTTGAGATTCTTAGAAAACGCTAGAGTACTCATTTATGTGTACATACACACACACATACAAACATAAAATTGAGCGCGGGTATAAGAAGGCTGGAATGCTTGATGCTATGCGTGCAGACTGTACTAGATATAAACGGCAATAGCTATCGATGATTTTTTAAAAATTATAATGGGATCAACGTTTGGGTTGTGAATGAGTATTCTGCAATCGGTATCGCCCGACTGCAACGTTTTTACTTGTTTTTAATTATAATGGGATCAACGTTTGGGTTGTGAATGAGTATTCTGCAATCGGTATCGCCCGACTGCAACGTTCTTACTTCTTTTTGGCCTGTTCTTAGAACGAACTAACGGTAACGTACATGCCAAATTTGAATGCTTACGCTCCAAAAATGTGAAAATTGCAGAGTATTTTTCGATATGCCACGCCCCCAAAGAGGCTTAACAATTATATTTGGAACATGGATAGACGATGTTACCAGTAACTCAACTATTAAAATTTGAAGCTTCTAGCTCTTAAACTGTAGGAGATATAAGCTTTTGCGGTTTGCACGCCGCTTTGGGCGGACATGTACCAAACTTCAGGTCTCTAGCATCAATAGTGCCTAAAATATAGCAAAATTTGAAAAATCACTATATCTTCCGCCATAGCTTGATGGACTTGGGTGGTCGACGCGGACCTACATACCAAATTTCAGCTTTCTAGCTCTTCAACTAACATGGTTTCTGGTATATCGGAAAATGCATTTTCCGATTTGCCACGCCCCTAGTGTGCGGATCGGGAAAATTTTAACACTTTATAAATCGAAGTTATACACGAGTATGTGTTCCAAATTTCAAGTCTCTAGCTTTAATAGCGGCGAAATGAACTGCGTTCATACGGACAGACGGACTGACGGACAGCAAGACGGACAGCATTCACTTCGTGAATGAGTATAAAAAATTGCTTTGCTTACTTTTAAGTGATTCAAAAAGTTTGTTGTGGAATGTAAACTTCCCCTCAATGGCTTAGAGCAGTTTTTACAAGCTGCAGTAACATTTACATTGTTTTCAGGATCAATTTTATATTTTAACACGTGGACAGACAACACAATATTTAGTTCAACACTGGTTAAATCTAAAGTTGGCTAATAAAAACAAAAGAACGGTTTTTAGAGAATTGTTATTTTGTTAAAAAGAACATTAAACAAAAGATTACTTACATTTTGTATAATATACATGTGTATGTATACATACATATATAGTGACATAATCAGTGATTACGTCCACAATATCCAAACGCTGTTCCCATAGCCGAATAATTAATGTAAATATTCCTAAACTTGGCAATTACAAACAAAGAGCAGCCAAGCCGACGCTTCTCCCCCATCGATCGTATCGATGGAAATATACTAATGTAAACATTCCCGGCGCTTCTCCTCACGATCGGCAGCGATCGAAATAAAAGCACAATCAGAATAAATTCGTTCTCGGCAACATGTATCACCCACATATAAACATTTCTTTCCAGCAACATGCATCATTAAAAAAGTTGCAAACATTCTGTTAGAGTTCACTTTATTATTCAATAGACACACAAGCTATTGTTCAATAAAGCAAGTTGTCATAATCTAACCTTGACTTCGTCTTTTAATTTACATTAGCGTTGCTGTTAGCATATGTCGCGGCATTTATTCGACTTATAACATATATCCAATTATATGTATGTACATGTATGTATGTATACAAATTTCAGCGCAAGTGAAAAAAAGCTTAAACAGTTCACTTTTGGCACTGTTTGCTATTAACGAAAACGTTGAAATTAAACACTTTGATTGATTGATTAAGCTGTGAATTTTAGATTTTATTTGCTTTGTCTCTGTATGTATTTGTAAGTGACGCTTCCTTGTAATCGATTACCCTATTACCCGACCGCCACATATTCGCGATCAGCGATGATTTCGATAAACAAAATAAAAATTCAAATATAAAAAATTTGAACCATTTTGAAAATGCAAAATAATAAAAAAAGCTCATCTAAATATAAATGCAAAATAGTTTTTAAAAAAAGCCATCGAAATGCAAAATGCAACAGGACGAAAAGGCAAATGTGAGAGGCATAAGGAAAACACGATTCGAGGCACATAGCGCGTATGTTCCCATACTTATAATATTTCTATGTTCATGCATGTTCATGAACACTTGTCAATGACAGCTTTTCTAAAAAAATGCAAACTGATATTATTTATACTGACTTCAGTAAAGCATTCGACTCAGTACATCATCACATCCTAATTCTAAAGCAGGAACGCTTAGGATTTTCACTAAGACTTGTGTCTTGGATTTCATCCTATTTAAATGGTAGAACCCAAAGAGTTTGCTGAGAACAGCTATTTCTAAACTTTGTTTCGTCTGGTGTACCTCAGGGTGGCCATTTGGGTACATTGCTCTTTTCCCTCTTTACAAATCACCTTCCTAGCTGTATACCTTATTCTGCAATATTTATGTATGCTGATGATGTAAAACTTTGCCTTTCGTACTCTAATGCAGATGGTCATCATCACCTTCATTATGACCTAAATGCATTTTTACTTTGGTGTGTGGCAAACCAGCTGGATCTAAATTGTGCAATGTGTATGACAATGACCTTCAGTCGTACCGTTCCTCTAATTGTTGATTATAAAATTAGCAACACTTCCTTACGACGCATCTTTACCGTCAAAGATCTTGGTGTGCTTTAACTGTAAACAAAATTTTAGTCTTCATATTTCTACCATCATTAATGAAGCCAAAAGTGTGATTGGCTTTACTAAACGTTGGTCTAAGGAATTTAAAGATATATTTATTACCATGCGGTTATTTATTTTGCTTGTGCGTCCTATTTTAGAGCATTGCTCTGCTGTATGGTCTCCGCAGCATAAACTGTATCAGGATTATATCAAATCTGTCCAAGAGAGATCATAGATGGGACAGTAATTTACGATTACCGTCTTATCATAGTAGACTTCAGCTCATTGACCTTCCATCGTTAATTAATCGCAGAACAATTTTAGGAATTGTTTTTCTGCATAAATTGATTAGCGGCGATATTGATTCGTCCCCTTTGTTGATGCGTGTTCATTTTTCGGTTCCGTCCCGAACAACTAGACATTATCGTCCGCTTCCCTTACCTGTGTACAGTACGGATTATTCTTTCCATAATGCGTTTTATGTTATTTAATAAATATTATCACGTATTCTCCTTAGAGCTCTCTCTTTCTTCTCTTTCCTTCTGCCCTTTTCATACTTTTCACAAAACCATTATACCCTAATTTCCCATTTTCAATGGGTTCAGGGTATAAAAAGGTGCGAGATCTGATATTTCCAATTACAGAGGCATTGCGAAATTATTTGCCATTCCGAAGTTATTTGAAAAAATTATAACAATCGGCCTTGCAACATTTTTTCAAATCGATTATTCAACCATCTCAGCATGGTTTTGCTCAAACCCGGTCAACGTCCTCTAATTTACTAGAATTTAATTCTCTTGTCAATGACAGGTTAAAAAAAAAACAAGTAAGAAAGCTCTAGTCGAGACTGCTCGACTACGAGATACCCTGAACCCTCCGAGCAACAGCCATTTCAATAATTTTTAGTGTCATTCAGCTTAAACAAACACACACACACACGCAAACATATACATAGACACCCATAGGCACGCACGCATTAACAGGCATGGGCTGCAGTGTGGGCTTACTATGGGAACTTAATTGTTCAATAACTTTTTTTGTGGACGTACGTTCTTCATGAAACTTTCAGAATGTGGTTTTATCATTACTATGCGTATATTTGCCAAAGCTCAAGTCTCTAGTATTTGAAATACGCCTTTTACAGAGATGAGGGTAAGGGGGTGGATATAGGGGTGGGGGGTGAATTATAACAAAAATCGAAATTCTATCACGTGCAGTCGAGTCTACATTTAAAATTTGGAGACTTTAGCTCTAAAGGTGTAGGAGATATAATTTTATAACTGGTTTTCGATAAGGTTTTTGATCGATAAAAAAATAACGGGATGAGTTATCGATTTTTAGTGATAAACTCGATATGCGCGCGCTATATACGAGCATTTTAAAAAAAAGTTGAAGTCTCTAGCTTCTATATCTTCAGAAATCGACGCGTTCATACATACGGACAGACGGACAGACGGACATGGCTAAATCGATTCAGTTTGTCGCCCTGATCAAGAATATATATACTTTGTGGGGTCTGCCACGCCTCCTTCTCCCTGTTACATACTTTTAACAAAACCATTATACCCTGATTTCCCATTTTCAATGGGTTCAGGGTATAAAAAACAAGTAAGAAAGCTCTAGTCGAGACTGCTTGACTAGGAAATCCCCTGAACCCTTCGGAGAACTGATATTTCAATAATTTTTCGTGTCTTTCTGCTTACAAAAGAAAAACACATGCATAGACACACACACATAGACACACATAGGCGCCCACGCATAAACACGCATGGGCTGCAGTGTGGGCTTACCATGGGAACTTTATTGTTTATTAACTTTTTTGTGGAGGTACGTTCTTTATGAAACTTTCAGATTGTGGTTTTATCCATACTATGCGTATATTTGCCAAAGCTCAAGTCTCTACTATTTGAAATACGCCTTTTACAAAGGTGAGGGTGAAGGGGTGGATAGGGGTGGGGGTGAAATTTAACGAAAATCGAAATGCTCTAAAATGCATATGAGTCTACATTTAAAATTTGGCTTGAAAGATGTAAGAGATATAATTTTATATCTGACTTTCGATAAGGTTTTTATCGATAAAAAAGGAACGAGGTGAGTTATCGATGTTTAATGATAAACTCGATATCCGTGTGCTATATACGAGCATTTTAAAAAAAGTTGAAGTCTCTAGCTTCTATATCTTCTGAAATCGACGCGTTCAAACATACGGACAGACGGACAGACAGACGGACAGGGCTAAATCGACTCAGTTCGTCGCCCTGATCAAGAATATATATACTTTATGGGGTCTGCCACGCCTCCTTCTGCCTGTTACATACATTTCAACAAAAACATTATACCCTGATTTTTCATTTTCAATGGGTTCAGGGTATAAAAAGCCCATGCCTTACTCGATGGAATTCCAATTACAATATGGTCAATTCAATAGTGAATAACTGGACAACAATTAACAAGTAAGAAAGCTCTAGTCGAGACTGCTCGACTAGGAAATCCCCTGAACCCTTCGGAGAACTGATATTTCAATAAGTCTTCCCGTCTTTCTGCTTACAAAAGAAACACACACACTCACACATGCACATGCGGACACACATACATAGACACTCATAGGCACGCACGCATAAACACACATGGGCTGCAGTGTGGACTTACCATGGGAAATTTATTGTTTAATAACTTTTTTTGTGGACGTACGTTCTTCATGAAACTTTCATATTGTGGTTTTATCATTACTAAGCGTGTATTTGCCAAAGCTCAAGTCTCTAGTATTTGAAATACGCCTTTTACAGAGATGAGGGTAAGGGGGCGGATATAGGGGTGGGGGGTGAATTATAACAAAAATCGAAATTCTATCACGTGCAGTCGAGTCTACATTTAAAATTTGGAGACTTTAGCTCTAAAGGTGTAGGAGATATAATTTTATAACTGGTTTTCGATAAGGTTTTTGATCGATAAAAATATAACGGGATGAGTTATCGATTTTTAGTGATAAACTCGATATCCGCGTGCTATATACGAGCATTTAAAAAAAAGTTGAAGTCTCTAGCTTCTATATCTTCAGAAATCGACGCGTTCATACATACGGACAGACGGACAGACGGACATGGCTAAATCGATTCAGTTTGTCGCCCTGATCAAGAATATATATACTTTGTGGGGTCTGCCACGCCTCCTTCTCCCTGTTACATACTTTTAACAAAACCATTATACCCTGATTTCCCATTTTCAATGGGTTCAGGGTATAAAAACAAGTAGAACGTTGCAGTCGGGCGATAACGATCGATAGCTATTGCCTTTTATATCTAGTACATCTTTAGAACTGGGATCTTCAAATCAATGTTATACAATTTTGATTTTTGTTATATTTTGGATAACTGTTCCAAGCTAGCAGCAGATCAGCGCTTATTCTATGCGTATAGACAAAAGCGCGCCTTTTTATATATTCTAAGAATTGCCATTGATTTCTGGATTTTCTAGCTGTTACTGTAGCTTTGTCAGATGACGCTCTGTTATTACGTTATTGTATTTTAGCTAAAATGTTTCCGATCCGCCCACTAGGGGCGTGGCAAATCGGAAAATGCATTTTCCGATATACCAGAAACCATATTAGTTGAAGAGCTAGAAAGCTGAAATTTGATATGTAGGTCCGCGTCGAATTCCCAAGTCCATCAAGCTATGGCGGATATATCTACGCCCATTGGGGGCGTGGAAAATCGGATAAAACTGTATCTCCGGAAGTCATAAAGCTAGAAAGTTGAAATTTTGCATGTGAGTTTATGTTATAATTCTATAAGTACTGATGAACAAATTGTATGTTTACGCCCACTAGCGGCGTGGTAAATCGGACCTGAAGATATAGTGATTTTTCAAATTTTGCTATATTTTAGGCACTATTGATGCTAGAGACCTGAAATTTGGTATACATACGCGGGGTGACAACCTACGTCCAACGAGCTATGATGGATATATGTCCGCCCAAAGGGGGCGTGGCAAACCGCAAAAGCTTATATCTCCTACAGTTTAAGAGCTAGATGCTTCAAATTTGGATAGTTGAGTTACTGGTAACATCCTCTATCGATGTCCCAAAAATAATAGTTACGCCTCTTTGAGGGCGTGGCATATCGAAAAATACCCTGTAATTTTCACATTTCTGGAGCGTTAGCATGTAAATTTGACATGTACGTTACCGTTAGCTCGTTCTAAGAACAGGCCAAAAATGAGGCGTCTACGGCCACTAGGGGCGTGGCAATCCGCATTTGTAGTATCAAATTGCGATATTTATATGCTTGAGCCGTCTATGTATGTACATGTATATACAAATAGGCTTAATAGGCATTGATAACACGGAAGTAAACATTTTTATAAAATTAAAAAAATATAAAAGAAGCTAAAATAACAAAAATTTGCAATTTACAAAAAATAGTTTCCCGCGGGATTTGAACTCGCACCCAAGCCAAATAGCATGTTTGTCAAAATAACTAAAACGAATTTAACCGGCGCCTCTGCCGACAGCGCTACCGCCTGCTTTGAACAACAGTAAATAAAACGAAATGACATTCTTGTTATGAAAAGCCAGAGTAGCGGTTGAAAACTTCAAGAACAATGCAAAAACAAATCAGTCGCATTTGAGATTCTTAGAAAACGCTAGAGTACTCATTTATGTGTACATACACACACACATACAAACATAAAATTGAGCGCGGGTATAAGAAGGCTGGAATGCTTGATGCTATGCGTGCAGACTGTACTAGATATAAACGGCAATAGCTATCGATGATTTTTTTAAAATTATAATGGGATCAACGTTTGGGTTGTGAATGAGTATTCTGCAATCGGTATCGCCCGACTGCAACGTTTTTACTTGTTTTTAATTATAATGGGATCAACGTTTGGGTTGTGAATGAGTATTCTGCAATCGGTATCGCCCGACTGCAACGTTCTTACTTCTTTTTGGCCTGTTCTTAGAACGAACTAACGGTAACGTACATGCCAAATTTGAATGCTTACGCTCCAAAAATGTGAAAATTGCAGAGTATTTTTCGATATGCCACGCCCCCAAAGAGGCTTAACAATTATATTTGGAACATGGATAGAGGATGTTACCAGTAACTCAACTATTAAAATTTGAAGCTTCTAGCTCTTAAACTGTAGGAGATATAAGCTTTTGCGGTTTGCACGCCGCGTTGGGCGGACATGTACCAAACTTCAGGTCTCTAGCATCAATAGTGCCTAAAATATAGCAAAATTTGAAAAATCACTATATCTTCCGCCATAGCTTGATGGACTCGAAGTTATACACGAGTATGTGTTCCAAATTTCAAGTCTCTAGCTTTAATAGCGGCGAAATGAACTGCGTTCATACGGACAGACGGACTGACGGACAGCAAGACGGACAGCATTCACTTCGTGAATGAGTATAAAAAATTGCTTTGCTTACTTTTAAGTGATTCAAAAAGTTTGTTGTGGAATGTAAACTTCCCCTCAATGGCTTAGAGCAGTTTTTACAAGCTGCAGTAACATTTACATTGTTTTCAGGATCAATTTTATATTTTAACACGTGGACAGACATCACAATATTTAGTTCAACACTGGTTAAATCTAAAGTTGGCTAATAAAAACAAAAGAACGGTTTTTAGAGAATTGTTATTTTGTTAAAAAGAACATTAAACAAAAGATTACTTACATTTTGTATAATATACATGTGTATGTATACATACATATATAGTGACATAATCAGTGATTACGTCCACAATATCCAAACGCTGTTCCCATAGCCGAATAATTAATGTAAATATTCCTAAACTTGGCAATTACAAACAAAGAGCAGCCAAGCCGACGCTTCTCCCCCATCGATCGTATCGATGGAAATATACTAATGTAAACATTCCCGGCGCTTCTCCTCACGATCGGCAGCGATCGAAATAAAAGCACAATCAGAATAAATTCGTTCTCGGCAACATGTATCACCCACATATAAACATTTCTTTCCAGCAACATGCATCATTAAAAAAGTTGCAAACATTCTGTTAGAGTTCACTTTATTATTCAATAGACACACAAGCTATTGTTCAATAAAGCAAGTTGTCATAATCTAACCTTGACTTCGTCTTTTAATTTACATTAGCGTTGCTGTTAGCATATGTCGCGGCATTTATTCGACTTATAACATATATCCAATTATATGTATGTACATGTATGTATGTATACAAATTTCAGCGCAAGTGAAAAAAAGCTTAAACAGTTCACTTTTGGCACTGTTTGCTATTAACGAAAACGTTGAAATTAAACACTTTGATTGATTGATTAAGCTGTGAATTTTAGATTTTATTTGCTTTGTCTCTGTATGTATTTGTAAGTGACGCTTCCTTGTAATCGATTACCCTATTACCCGACCGCCACATATTCGCGATCAGCGATGATTTCGATAAACAAAATAAAAATTCAAATATAAAAAATTTGAACCATTTTGAAAATGCAAAATAATAAAAAAAGCTCATCTAAATATAAATGCAAAATAGTTTTTAAAAAAAGCCATCGAAATGCAAAATGCAACAGGACGAAAAGGCAAATGTGAGAGGCATAAGGAAAACACGATTCGAGGCACATAGCGCGTATGTTCCCATACTTATAATATTTCTATGTTCATGCATGTTCATGAACACTTGTCAATGACAGCTTTTCTAAAAAAATGCAAACTGATATTATTTATACTGACTTCAGTAAAGCATTCGACTCAGTACATCATCACATCCTAATTCTAAAGCAGGAACGCTTAGGATTTTCACTAAGACTTGTGTCTTGGATTTCATCCTATTTAAATGGTAGAACACAAAGAGTTTGCTGAGAACAGCTATTTCTAAACTTTGTTTCGTCTGGTGTACCTCAGGGTGGCCATTTGGGTACATTGCTCTTTTCCCTCTTTACAAATCACCTTCCTAGCTGTATACCTTATTCTGCAATATTTATGTATGCTGATGATGTAAAACTTTGCCTTTCGTACTCTAATGCAGATGGTCATCATCACCTTCATTATGACCTAAATGCATTTTTACTTTGGTGTGTGGCAAACCAGCTGGATCTAAATTGTGCAATGTGTATGACAATGACCTTCAGTCGTACCGTTCCTCTAATTGTTGATTATAAAATTAGCAACACTTCCTTACGACGCATCTTTACCGTCAAAGATCTTGGTGTGCTTTAACTGTAAACAAAATTTTAGTCTTCATATTTCTACCATCATTAATGAAGCCAAAAGTGTGATTGGCTTTACTAAACGTTGGTCTAAGGAATTTAAAGATATATTTATTACCATGCGGTTATTTATTTTGCTTGTGCGTCCTATTTTAGAGCATTGCTCTGCTGTATGGTCTCCGCAGCATAAACTGTATCAGGATTATATCAAATCTGTCCAAGAGAGATCATAGATGGGACAGTAATTTACGATTACCGTCTTATCATAGTAGACTTCAGCTCATTGACCTTCCATCGTTAATTAATCGCAGAACAATTTTAGGAATTGTTTTTCTGCATAAATTGATTAGCGGCGATATTGATTCGTCCCCTTTGTTGATGCGTGTTCATTTTTCGGTTCCGTCCCGAACAACTAGACATTATCGTCCGCTTCCCTTACCTGTGTACAGTACGGATTATTCTTTCCATAATGCGTTTTATGTTATTTAATAAATATTATCACGTATTCTCCTTAGAGCTCTCTCTTTCTTCCTCTCTTTCCATTATACCCTAATTTCCCATTTTCAATGGGTTCAGGGTATAAAAAGGTGCGAGATCTGATATTTCCAATTACAGAGGCATTGCGAAATTATTTGCCATTCCGAAGTTATTTGAAAAAATTATAACAATCGGCCTTGCAACATTTTTTCAAATCGATTATTCAACCATCTCAGCATGGTTTTGCTCAAACCCGGTCAACGTCCTCTAATTTACTAGAATTTACTTCTCTTGTCAATGACAGGTTAAAAAAAAAAAACAAGTAAGAAAGCTCTAGTCGAGACTGCTCGACTACGAGATACCCTGAACCCTCCGAGCAACAGCCATTTCAATAATTTTTAGTGTCATTCAGCTTAAACAAACACACACACACACGCAAACATATACATAGACACCCATAGGCACGCACGCATTAACAGGCATGGGCTGCAGTGTGGGCTTACTATGGGAACTTAATTGTTCAATAACTTTTTTTGTGGACGTACGTTCTTCATGAAACTTTCAGAATGTGGTTTTATCATTACTATGCGTATATTTGCCAAAGCTCAAGTCTCTAGTATTTGAAATACGCCTTTTACAGAGATGAGGGTAAGGGGGTGGATATAGGGGTGGGGGGTGAATTATAACAAAAATCGAAATTCTATCACGTGCAGTCGAGTCTACATTTAAAATTTGGAGACTTTAGCTCTAAAGGTGTAGGAGATATAATTTTATAACTGGTTTTCGATAAGGTTTTTGATCGATAAAAAAATAACGGGATGAGTTATCGATTTTTAGTGATAAACTCGATATGCGCGCGCTATATACGAGCATTTTAAAAAAAGTTGAAGTCTCTAGCTTCTATATCTTCAGAAATCGACGCGTTCATACATACGGACAGACGGACATGGCTAAATCGATTCAGTTTGTCGCCCTGATCAAGAATATATATACTTTGTGGGGTCTGCCACGCCTCCTTCTCCCTGTTACATACTTTTAACAAAACCATTATACCCTGATTTCCCATTTTCAATGGGTTCAGGGTATAAAAAACAAGTAAGAAAGCTCTAGTCGAGACTGCTTGACTAGGAAATCCCCTGAACCCTTCGGAGAACTGATATTTCAATAATTTTTCGTGTCTTTCTGCTTACAAAAGAAAAACACATGCATAGACACACACACATAGACACACATAGGCGCGCACGCATAAACACGCATGGGCTGCAGTGTGGGCTTACCATGGGAACTTTATTGTTTATTAACTTTTTTGTGGAGGTACGTTCTTTATGAAACTTTCAGATTGTGGTTTTATCCATACTATGCGTATATTTGCCAAAGCTCAAGTCTCTACTATTTGAAATACGCCTTTTACAAAGGTGAGGGTGAAGGGGTGGATAGGGGTGGGGGTGAAATTTAACGAAAATCGAAATGCTCTAAAATGCATATGAGTCTACATTTAAAATTTGGCTTGAAAGATGTAAGAGATATAATTTTATATCTGACTTTCGATAAGGTTTTTATCGATAAAAAAGGAACGAGGTGAGTTATCGATGTTTAATGATAAACTCGATATCCGTGTGCTATATACGAGCATTTTAAAAAAAGTTGAAGTCTCTAGCTTCTATATCTTCTGAAATCGACGCGTTCAAACATACGGACATACGGACATGGCTAAATCGACTCAGTTCGTCACCCTGATCAAGAATATATATACTTTGTGGGGTCTGCCACGCCTCCTTCTGCCTGTTACATACATTTCAACAAAAACATTATACCCTGATTTCGCATTTTCAATGGGTTCAGGGTATAAAAATCAGCAAATATATCAGAGGTAGCCTGGTCATTGCAACTTTTTCAACACCAATGACAAATGAGGACGGCAAACCAGAAGATTGGCGCTTCAAGTTTACAAATGAGTAAAATTGTTTGGGATCTCGAGCAATTTGACTTTTGCAACGTATAGATAATTCTCATCACAGCTAGAATTTAAAAGTTTGACTTTGCAATGGAATATTTGGACCAGTCAACACTTAAACCAGACTTGCAATGCCCGTCTTGCTGTCCGTCCGCCTGTCCTTCTGCCTGGTTTTGTGCAATGTCCGTCTTGCTGTCCGTCCGTCCGTCTGTCCTTCTGCCTGTTACATACATTTCAACAAAACCATTATACCCTGATTTCCAGAGCTGTTAAAAATGGTTTATAAAAAGCATTCGAATATAAAATGGAAATGGTTTTAAAATTTTTCCATTTGAATGGAAATGCAAAATGGGTTTTCAAAAAAGGTATTCGAATGTAAAATGCAAAATAGGTATTTTGAAAATGGTTTTTTCAAATAAATTGCTTTTTTGTAACAATTGTTTTTTTTTTTGTTTTATTAGTATTTTCAAATTATAAACACAATCGTGATTTTTGTACACAAATTGATTATGGCTCTAGCATGATTCATTTGCTTAATTTGCATACATATACATACGTAATTCAAAAGTTGGTAATTTTTTCTTTGTAAAAAATAATTTTAATATTAACTTGTTAATTTTAAAACGACAATTTTTTCAAATAAATCATCTTTCATGCTGCGTCTATGTGGCCGCATTATCATTCCACCGTAGGAAAAAAGTCTTTCAACGGGGGCTGAACTTGGTAAACTAGTATTAAACGTAAGAAATAGTCTTTATGATAGGAAATTGATTTAAAGATTCCAAACTATTGTCTTCATCTTTTAAGTAAGTTAACGTTTCAAGGTCAATAGTAGTATTACCATTATTACTGGTTAGGGAAGAATCTGAATCTTCATCGAACATATAATATGATTGAGTGTTTTCTTTTTTTTTTTTTGTTTACAAGTTGAGTTTTATTTTTATTTTCTAAATCTTGCTTAAATGTTCTTATTTCAGCTAAAAAAATATCCTTAACGATATTCTTGTAATCTTTTGGGACCCACTTTTAACTTAAAAAATGGATGAGATACACTTGCGATTACAGCATCTTTAGCTTTGGGCTCATTTAACTTAAAAAATTTTTCAAATCTCTTTTTAAGACTTTTCTCCATTAACTCAATTAGATCAATACAATATTTAGGGTTATCCAATCTTTAAACTCGTCAGCCTGTAGCCACACATCGCGAACACTTTGCTTATATACCTTCGACATTTTTCAAAGCAGTAAAATTAAAACACAACCAGCTGTTATTTAAACCACGAAAAGATTTCGATTGATTGTATGATACAAAATCATTTATCTATACTTGTATTCATGATTTTTAGTGTTGAGAGAGATAAAAAGCAAAATAAATCGTGAGAATTAAATAAAGCTAAAATAGAACTATATTAATTTTTTTAAAGCCAGAATTCCCGCAACAAATTTTTTCCGCATTGAGACTTCAAATGAAGCCAGATCTGACGGAAAAAAGCTAAAATGACACCCCTGTCTCTGTATGTTTTTGTAAGTGACGCTTCCTTGCAATCGATTACCATATCACCCGACCACCACACATTCGCGATCAGGAATGATTTCGATAAACAAAATAAAAATTCAAACATAAAAAATGTAGTGATGGCAAAAAAAATTCATTGTTCGATTATTTAATCATATGATTTATTTTAGGTGCTTTAACGATTAATTGCAATTAACCGCTGAAAAATGAAAAAATCGATTAATCAAATGATTTTTTTTTAATGCGCTTATTATTTTTTTTTATTTTTTTTTTTATGAACTCCTTTTAGAAGCAATAATAGCAACAAGAACAGTAAAGAATATACATAAATGTTTATTTATTTAAAATTGAGTTAAGAAATAGTAGTTGTGAAAGGTGCTCTGTTGTTAACCTGTTCCTTTTTTCGGTTAATGTGGCACCCGCCTTGGAAAAAAGACGTTCCGCTGGTACCGAAGTGCCTATTAAGAAACAATACCGACAAGCTATAACATATAGCTTAGGGTATGCAGTACGCATCTCCTCCCAGGCGTTGGCGACATTACGCTTCAAATCAAAAACAGGAGCATTTAAAAAAAGACTGAGCTCGTCTTGAATTTGAAAATGGTTACCATCTTTCTTACTGGTTTTGTGGGCCAGTGTCTTGTGGTGGGTCCATAAATCGAACTCAACTTCGCTAATAGATGAGCCGTCACTAGTGCTTCCTAAACTTTCATTTATATCTGGTTGTATTTTTACAATACTTCAATTGTTTTTGGCACAATTGGCAATTCACATCCGTGTCATTTAATTTTGAATAAAATCTCCACACTTTACTTAGTTTTGGTGCCATAATGACGCTTCGCCACTAACTTTTGCGCGCCAATGTTGCTTACAGCGATGCGATTTTTTTGAGCAAATCATCGATTATCTCGATTATTCAAAACCCATTTTGCGATACAATTAAATCGTGAATTGAAACAAAATAATCGATTATTGCGTATCATATGATTAATCGTGCCATCACTAAAAAAATGTAAGCCATTTTGCATTTTGAAAATGCAAAATAATAAAAAAAAACCATCTGAATGTAAATGCAACATAGTTTTAAAAAAAAGCCATCGAATTTCCCATTTTCAATGGGTTCAGGGTATAAAAATTGAGCCCTCACAGCACTATACCTTTTAGAAAAGTTTATCTGTTTTTCCAAGCAAATCGGGCAAGACCAGCGTACGTATCCACTACCAGTTTTAGTAGTGGACATCAGCGTGACCGAATATGGTATTTTAAATACTTTTTGGTATTTTTTCAGCTCTGATTTTGCTCAAAAGTATTTTAATGGTATATAGGTATTTAGTAGCATTTTTCTTAGATTTTATGGTATTTTGGGTTTTGGGCAAAGCTTAATGCTTAAGACTTGCTTAATTTTAAAACAAATAAATAGAAAACATGAGCAATAAGCATGCATATTGTTCTAGTTTTATGTTGGACTGAAATATTATTAATGTTTTAAAATGAAATAAACAACAAACATTTTTTGCAATGGGAAAACCCTTATTTTTTTCTATATATAATAAGTCAGTTATTATTTTTACATATTATCATTTGAATTTCCAGACGATTTATTTTTTATGGTATTTATAGTGGTATTTTGTAAAATATGAAATAGTATTTTATAGTATATTTTTGAGACCAAATTGGTATTTCTCGTTTGGTCCGGCGCGGTCACGCTGGTGGACATAATCTTGTCATATTCACGCCCAGTAAGACCTGCACACTTATTATGCATCATGTTAACGCTCAGCTAGCAACTTATAAATTGCGCTTATGCAGAATCAACTGCCTGCCTAAAACTGCAAGCTTTTTTGCAGCTACTCATATTGGCAATTGGGATAGATCACAAATTACTGAATGTAAACAGAAATGTAAAAACAAAGAGAGGTATAAATGTGTTGAGAGCGAGTCCAACAACAAACAGCCGTTACAGAACAGATCGAAAAGTACACAGCGAGAGAGTATACTTGCACAGCACGAAAATCGAAAAATACGAGAGAGGCAAACAACAACAGTAGATAGTGAGAGCAATTATGCACACACTCACACTAACAAACTCAGAATACGCATGTGGACGGACAGGGCTATATGTATGTTGTATAGAAACTTTCTCTATCCAAGTTAACGGAAGTTATCTTTAAGTGGAAATATAGTGAAAAAACGAAACGCACAGCAGCGAGCCGTGCTTTGTGTGCTTTCGTTGCAACTTGCAAACGTTTATTAGTGATTAACAACTTAGAGGTGGTACCTATCACTTCGGTACGCGAGTTTATTGATATATCGTGTCGCATTGTAACAGTTGATATTCATTACCACCCTTCCTCAATGCGATCATGATTACAAATCCAGTTTACATAATCTGTTTCAAATTAACTTAACATTAACATAACGTATTTTAAACTTAACATTTCAATAAGTTTAACATGCTTTTCCTTACAAAGATTCATATTCATATCTGTTCTAAAAGCATACTTTAAGTTAATTTGACCCTCGTCAGCTACTTGACGATCCTTGTCGCATTTCAGGCTGTATACTCAACAGCCCGCTGTCCTTCCGGCAAATCTGTCAATTGCCATGTCTGGTTGGCCATTAGTGCATCATATTCCCGTTTCATCGCATCGCACCAATCTGCTGCATGAACACTCATCAACGCCTCCTTGCAGGTTGATGGAACCTTCACCTTGCTGGCAACCAGAGCACCAAGTACGTTGTGCTGCTTCCGAGGTCGGCCTGGCTTGCCGGTTCGAATCAGTCCTGGTCTACCAGGACCAATGCGAGTGACTTTCACAGTCCCGTCCTCACTTACTTTTTTTTTGCGATCTCCATCGCTGCTGCTTCCAACGCTGCCGTCCCGATCGTATGAACCAACTCAAATATGCCTTGTGCTCTATTGGCATGCAAGTTTTACAACTCATGCTATCATTGAAAACCATATTTTCAATCCCGCGCATCATTCCTTTGTTGATCAGGTCTTTCAAGCCATTGACATTCAAATGGCCATACCGTTTGTGCCACAGCACGCAATCTGCTTTAACAGCAGCATAACAGCTATTTCGCTTTTCTTGAAACATACACAAATCTCCAGATTTATTTGCTTTAACAATGCAATCACCCTTTTGCATTACTTTTGCATAATCTTGCCCAAAAGTAACAAAGCAGTCATGTTTCACTGCGCTGCTTACTGGGAAAAAGTTTCCGTTCATTTTCGGCCCATAGAGAACATCTTTTAACAGCAACGTGCATAATTCCATCTCTAGCTTTACTTCACCCCTCCCCTCTGCTCACAGCAGACCGGAGTCAGCCAGACTGATCATTTCTGTGTGTTTCAAATGATCTGCGCTCATCGCATTTAATAAACTGCACTGCTTGTTCTCTCTTCTTCCTGCCTTTTTCTCACTAGCGCTATCTCTCTTACACTTAGCCTTCATATGCCCGAGTTACCATCTCTGCTCCCCTCGAGATGTCACCCCAGAGGCCGCCCCGTGTGGGCGATGTCGGCCATCAGTTCCGTTCCCAATAGAAGTCAACAACTTTACATTGTGGCTACAATATGATGACTTCTTATAAACAACAGCATAAGTTGCAACACATCAAATTTCGATGCGTCGGCATTCTGCCGACGATCAAGCTGGCTTGAGTTAGAGATATAAGCTTTTGATTCTGTACAGTACTTTTAGTCTAGATTTGCAACCCATTGGATACAGTTTATTTTATATAACAATAAATGAACAAATAAAGAATAAAACGGCATTATTAATTAAAACATAAAAAAAGACCACCGATTGGAGAGGACTCAGCACCATCCCTCACGACACCAGTAACGTCGAACTGGTAACTGGCGCAGCCGATATACAAGGACCTAAAAACAAGGACAAAGCACCACCATGAAAAGTATCGCACTAATTTTAACCATGTAAGTTACATATTAAGTGACAAAGATATAAAACAAAATGTCAAATGTAAAGTGCGACGGTGGAACGTGAAGAAATAAAATGTTTAAAAAGAAGAATAAAAAGAAAACAAAAAAAAAGAAGAAAAAGATAGAAGTAATATGAGTGAATAATGCAAAAGTTCTATACATACATACATATATACATAAAATGTCTACATCACAAAAGCAATATATATACATATACATTCAAAGCGAATTGCGGTTCGATACAGTAAACATAAAAAACATGTTGTGACGCTCGATCGAACTTGTGCACTCCAAACCTGTCGGTTGAACCACTATGGGACGACATACGACTCGTTGCACAGACATGCAAATACCTCATATATACCAACGACAAAAAAAAAAAAAAAAAAAAAAAAAAAAAAAAACACAAATCCAGGCATGGCAACTATCCGAGCATTCGGTTCGCGTTGGCTTGTCGAGTGACGTCGTAGTCTCAGGGCATATGAGCAGTAGAGCTGGGAAACCATCGATGCAACCATCGATTATATCGATGGATTTGAATTTTAATGATATATCGATGGATTTTTGTCGATATCGATATATCGCCGTTTCAATATGAGTAACAAATCAAATACAAGTGGTGAAATTTTCTTTTATAACAAAATAATATACATACATACATATATAGTTTTTGCGTGCTTGATACATTTTTTGGTAATTTAGTAATTAAGTGACAGACACAGCATTGCTATTTTTTACATTTGTGGAGAGTACATTACGTTACATTACGCTATTATCTAAACTGATCGTATTTATCACATTTCATATAAAGCTTGCAATGTACTACAGGCAACAAGAGCTTCACACACAGGCATACAAATTCTCATACATGTAGCAAGGGGCTGTAGTGTGTGTGTGCACGCTTTGTATGAGCATGGCAAACGGTTTTAAAAGTTTTTTTAGATTCTTTATTTTTATTCTGAAAATATGTACCGGGAGAAGTATGAAGTTAAAATGCATAATTTAAATTTATTTATATTAAAAAAAACTACGATTTTTTACATTCAAAGTTTAAAATTTGAAGAGCTAAATTTTACGATGGAACCATCGATATAATCGATTATTTTTCCCATCGATGGGAAAACCATCGATGGAGCCGTCCATCGATGGTTTCCCAGCTCTAATGAGCAGTGCGTCACCACATGATGTGAGGTTTGCGCAGAGTTGTGCGCAGCGATGCCAAGTCAAAATTTGAGAATTACGTAGCCAGGCTCAAAAATCTACGTATTTTTACGTAGCACAATTTTGCTGAAATACGTAGATCTACGTACTTTTTTTAAAAGCTTAAAAACAATAAAAAGAAATTAATAAGCCATTCAATTTTTAAATTAACTGTATTTTTAAATTAACTGTACTTCATTGTTATTAATTTCATTTGTCGTTTTAGAAAGCAAATTGCATTATTCAAATTATACATATTCATTTATGTACACTACGAACGTATAAAAAGAGCACAAAAAGCACTTGGACACACGACACAAACTTGACAACTATAAAACCCAACACTATACATACTTCTCAATTTTTTTTTTTGGTTAACAGAAGCTTCACGCTTCTCTACGTCTCTCTTGCCAGAAGAGCATTTGAGATCTGCTTTGCAAGATTTGCAATTAAAAAAAAGATTACCCTTACTGCTTCCTGTCAACCAGGAATACTTTTTTTTCCCAAGCTGCTGAGTAATTCACATTGTAGTGCACTTTCCTTTTCTTGGTTGGAGTTACGTTTGGTTTTTCGTCGGTGTCACTTGTTAACAATTCCATTTTGTTACATGCACATTAATTTCTTTCCCTCCAATTCTAAAGTAAGCGATGCCACTTTTTGCAATTTAGCGGTGATAACTCAATGGGCAATCGGCATTCGCAAACATATCGAAATAATAATTTAGTGCTGCTAATCCAATATATTTCATTATGAAATTTTCATATCATCTTTATTATTTTATTCATAGAATATTGATATTACCCAGAAATTGCAGATTTTAGGATTTTTGCATTATTTTTTTAAAAGTACGTAGTTTTAGTCTCAAAATACGTAGGTACGTAGATCTCCTTTAAAATACGTAGATCTACGTATAAATACGGAGGGTTGGCATCGCTGGTTGTGCGATCCAAACTTGTCGGTCGAACCTGTATGGAGCGACATACGACTCGTTGCACAGACATGCAAATACCTCACATATACTAACATATACGAATCAAATCATAATGCAATACAATCGGATTTCGGACAAGTTCTGTTGTGTTTGATCGGATACATATCTATCAAACAACAACATACGTTTGAGTCGAGTGGATTGGTATATGTTGTAGCTGGTCGTTACTTCAGCGCGACGTATCGAACCTAGCTGCAACATCGACTAGTGTATACTCTTTTAAACTCTCGTAGTCCAAACGATATACAAAAAGAAGAGAAGGAAAAACCTTCGAAGAGCAAACAAATAAATAAATAAATAAGTAAATAATTAATCAATAATAAAAAAAAAAAAATTTTTTTTTCTCTCAAATAAATAAATTTTTCTTTGTCTATTGCATTTATATATGTGTTGTGTGTATACATACAAGATACTAATTGCATTTTTCAATCCTACAGATAATTACAAAGGAACGTTCCACCAAGGCATCTACCTAAAACACACTACACACTATAAGCTAGCGAATAAGTCTATATTACGAATATTATTATAATTAAGAAATACTTTAAATACTATTATTAAGAATTTATATCTTATATTATATACACAATCACAAACAATCCTAGCAGTTTAAATTCATGTCGACTATCGGCAAGGTAAAGAAACTAATACCAAACACTAGAAGCAGGGCAAAAATTAGTACTAGCTTGACAGATATTAGGGAAATCCGAACAGTCGCTAGGATGGAGGACGTTACACCCATGACTTCGACTTCTAGTTCACCCCCACCGAACCAAATGAGGGCTAACCAAGCCGATATCTTGAACATTCTCAAAATCCCAGATGCTATCCGTTTCCTACCATCTTATGATGAAAACCCTAAAACGCTTAGCGAATTTATCACCAACGTAGAAGAAATTCTTCTACTAATTAGAGGCACAGACCAAACACCTTATAAACTCCTCAGAGCTATTAAAAATAAAATAGAAGGGAAGGCCAATGAAGCAGTCATTGAAGAAGGAGCTAGTCTCAATTGGGATGAAATCAAAGAGGCACTCTTGCTGCATTGCGCAGACAAAAGAGATGAACCCACTCTTATGTACGAGCTACATAATCTACTACAGAATCCACTCCCAATCCAGACTCTTTACGACAAAGTTTGCGAAATTAGACTCGCACTATTTAGACTTACCGACACAAAAGAAATAGACCCGAGCCTGATAAAGACTAAGAAAAGACTTTTCACAGACGATTGTCTGAATTCTTTTCTATCAGGCATCAAGGGCCCTCTAGGGACAGCAGTCAGGGCAATGAAGCCCACAAACCTTCGAGAAGCTCTAGAATGGGCTCTCAAAGAACGTGAAATTTATTTCACTCAAAACGCACAAAAGAGACAAAATCAGAACCGTAGAATCGAAGATTCAAAACCCAGTACTTCTAGACTAGGGAACTACCAGAGATACAGACAGTCAGACAAACGCACATACCAACAAGGTAACGACGGAAATGAACATAAGAAAAGAAACATTAACTACCGGGCTATAATGCCAAGAGAAGATAACAACAAGAACTCTAACGGGGGTAAACACCCTTATAATTCAGAAAGAAAAGGTATTCTGCACAATGTGCAAACGGAAGCTCAACTACATAACTATAATGACCAGCCAAATTTTCAGGCAAATGCCTCCAAGAACAATCAGGGTACTTAATAAATAGAAATTTACGATCTCCCCTCCCATACATAGTACTATCACTGTCACCAAACCAACCCCTAAAATTCCTTATAGACACCGGAGCAACCTCCTCCTTCATTAATCCAAAAGCAGTTTCTCAACCAAATATAACACTGCTACAAAAGCCTGTCTACATTAAGACAGCATTAAAGACACACAAATTAAATACCAAAACCAATCTAAAGCTTTTCAATGAATTTTCTGACCCCACCTCATACCCAATGTTACTGTTTGCTTTTCATGACTATTTCGGGTAATGGTCTAGTGGGTATTGACATCCTTCAACAACTCGAAGCAGTTGTCAATATTCCACAAAAACTCCTCATTACAAATATAGCAAACATAAATATTGCACTAGAAGAAAAAAATTCACCCAACACTCTATACTATTGAACAAGAATCTAAAAAAATAATACCAATCCATGTAGATCTCAAGGAGGGCGATTTTTACTTCGAACCTACATCAATTTCAGATGATCTGTTCATATCAGGCGGCTTCTATTCTGCAAAAAATAACATCAGCCTGATGGAGATAAATAACTTCTCCAATGTAGAACAAAAGTTTTGTCTGGAATCTTACCTGAATGTACCAAAGCATGAACAATTCAACTTGCTCGAAGTACATACAATAGTTGAGACTAAGACTAAAGGTCTCCAACCTAATATACAGACAGATCATCTGAACGCTGAAGAATTCAAAGAACTTAAAAAACTCTGCCTTCAATTTCCAAACCTTTTTCACACTGAGGGTAAGCCCCTAACTTTTACGAGCATAGTAAAGCACAAAATTAGAACAACCGACCAAATCCCGATTCATTCAAAACCGTTCCGCTATAGTCCGAAAGAAAAGAAAGAATTAAATGCCCAAATCCAACAACTTCTGAATCAAAACATAATCAAACATAGCTACTCACCGACCTTTCTCGTATCTAAAAAGAAAGATAAGTCTAATCTCGAAAAATGGAGATTGGTTATCGATTATAGAAAACTTAACGAAAAAACAATAAAAGATAAATACCCAATGCCCAATATTAATGACATATTAGATAGAATAGGCAAGGCAAAATATTTTACAGCCTTAGATCTGGCCAGCGGATATCATCAAATTGAGATGCATCCGAAAGACATGGACAAGACAGCTTTTTCCACAATGGACGGACACTACGAATTTCTTAGAATGCCTTTCGGTTTAACCAATGCCCCCGCCACTTTTCCAAGAGTTATGGATAATATCCTAACAGACTTGGCTGACAAATGTTGCCTAATATATCTTGACGATATAATTATATTTTCATCCTCTCTTCAAGAACATATGCTAGATTTACATGCAGTCTTCACCAGACTAAACAACGCAAATTTAAAACTCCAGCCTAACAAGTCCGATTTTCTAAGAAAAGAGATAGAATACCTAGGTCACATAATTACAGAAAATGGTATTAAACCTAATCCTAAAAAGATAGAAGCTATAAAAGCTTTCCCAATCCCAAAATCTAGGAAACAAATAAAATCTTTTCTAGGTTTGCTGGGTTATTATCGTAAATTTATTAGAGATTTCGCTAATATTACGAAACCATTAACCCAGCAACTAAAGGGAAAAACTTCGGTAAAACTCACTGACGAGTTCATCAATGCCTTTGAAGTATGTAAAACATTACTCTGCAATGACCCAATACTACAATACCCAGACTTTAACAAACCATTTACCCTCACTACTGACGCTAGCAACGTAGCAATTGGTGCTGTACTTTCACAAAACTACAACAATACGGAAAGACCAGTCTCTTTTGCTAGTAGAACTTTAACAGACACCGAATCGAATTACTCAACAGTAGAAAAAGAAATGTTAGCTATTATATGGGCGACAAAACACTTTCGACCATATTTATATGGCCAAAAATTCAAGATAGTTACCGATCACAGACCATTAACATGGCTGATGAATTTCAAAGAACCAAATTCAAAACTAGTTAGATGGAAGTTACAACTACTAGAATATGACTACGAGGTAGAATATAAAAAGGGTTCAGAAAACGTAGTAGCCGACGCACTTAGCCGTATTACAACAGAGGTAAATACACAAGAAGTAGTACATACACGAACAGATTACATTCAAAGAACAGACAGACCAATCAATGAGTTTAACTTACAGATAGTCTTCCAAAAAGATAATAAATCACAAATTGTGTCAATAACCCCTTTTAAGAATAAGATTAGAAGAACTATCTCAGAAGATAGTTTCATAAAAGAAAAAGTAGCACAGGTGCCTGCGAAAATTCTCAAGCCACACAAGACATACGCTATACTAGCAACAGACGATATTTTTAAAGTAATTGAAGAGACTTTAATGGAATACTTCCTACCCACTAAAATATATAAAGTAATAAGATGTACAAACATGCTAGAGGACATAACAGAAGTTAGTAGACTAGAAACAGAAATCAAAGAAATCAAAATCAATCATCTAAAAAGAAAGTTTTACTCGCCACAACTTAGAACAGTAACAACAAGAATAATTAATAATTGTGATATCTGCCAAACTCTAAAATATGACCGTCAACCACAGAAACTAAAATATCAAGAAACCGAAACACCTTCTGCACCCATGCAGATTCTCCACATCGATCTATATACTATAAATGCAAAAACAATTCTAACAATTATCGATAAATTTTCCAAATTCGCCTCAGGCTATACTATCCCAACTAGAGACAGCCTTAACATCGTCAAATCTATTAAGAATTTCATAGTACTTTTTGGAATTCCACAAAAAATAATTTGCGATCAAGGACCAGAGTTTTCAGGAAAATTTTTTAAAGACTTCTGTACACAATATTCTATCGAACTTCACATTACTTCATTTCAACAGTCCTCAAATAATGCCCCAGTTGAAAGATTACACTCAACACTAACTGAGATATATCGTATAATCACAAATAAAAAGAAAGAACTACCACAACAATGCGACCATGATGAGATCTTAACCGAAACCTTCATCACCTATAATAACGCTATACATTCTGCGACCAAATATACACCTTATGAAGTGTTTCAAGGTAGAACTCATCTATTCAACAAAGACACAACTTTCGACAACCAACATGACTACTTACAAAAACTAAACGCCTTTCAAGCAGACCTTTATCGTAAGTTAGCAGAAGAAATGAAAGGAAAAATGGAACTTAGAATACAAAAAACGAATCAAGATAGAGAAGAATCTCCGACCGTAAATCCAGGAGATATAATATATAGAAAAGAAAACAGACGAAATAAATTAACAGCTAGGTTTTCTAAACATAAGATATTAGCAGATCAGGGTATAACCCTTATAACATCAAAAAATCAAAAATTACATAAGTCTAAAGTTAAGAAGAATATAAAAAAAATATAACTGTTCAAATTACATTACAGATTACACTGCACTTGCGCACAAGAATTTAATGTGCTACAATTTTTGGAAGATAGTAAAGTCACCCTAATAAAATTAGGAGATGCAAAACTTGTTATAACACACAAATACTTAATCCATCAAATTAATTTGCAAGATTCATTAAATAACATTAAGAAATTTGAAATATCTCTAAATGAACTTACTGAGTCACACCTGTCAAATGAAATTGTTAACTCCATTAAAACCAAATTAAGCCAAGTAAAATCAAAAATTTTTTCACTTGCGCACAAGAATTTAATGTGCTACAATTTTTGGAAGATAGTAAAGTCACCCTAATAAAATTAGGAGATGCAAAACTTGTTATAACACACAAATACTTAATCCATCAAATTAATTTGCAAGATTCATTAAATAACATTAAGAAATTTGAAATATCTCTAAATGAACTTACTGAGTCACACCTGTCAAATGAAATTGTTAACTCCATTAAAACCAAATTAAGCCAAGTAAAATCAAAAATTTTTCGCTAATACCTAAGAATAGAACCAAAAGAGGACTAATAAATGGTCTAGGCAATGTCATAAAAGTAGTCACAGGCAACATGGATGCCGATGACGAAAAACGAATAAATAAGAAATTTAATGAATTGTCAAAAAACGAAAATAACATTATAAACAATATTAACAAACAAATTATTGTTAACAAAGAAATAGAAACTAGATTTAAAAATATATCCGAACATATTAATAAGGAACAAGACGTAATTAACAACTTTATCAAAAACTATAGAAATAACATTTTTAAAACAATAAATGACGAACACAATGAAATTCATCTAATCCAATTTACAGAAAGAATTAACGTAAACATAGACATTCTGTATAATCATATTAATAATATTGTAGAAAGTGTTCTGTTAACGAAATTAAATATAATACCTAAATTTATTTTGAATGAAAAAGAGATGGAAATAATCTATAATATCATGTACGAACAACAAGTTGAAATTAACACTGACGAACACATATATAGATTGTTAAACCTAGAAACCGAAATCAAAGACACAATTGTAAACTTTAAAATTAAGATACCAATTTTCGAAAAACATAATTATACACTGTTACATATTGTACCATTAGCAGTAAATAATTCTAAGATATTAATTGTACCAAATTTCGCCATCATAAGCCAAGCCGGCAAACCAAAATACTTCAACGATAAATGTACAAAGATACACAAATCATTTATTTGCGAAGATTCTCCCACACCAAGCAACTTACCGGACCAGCAATGCTTAGAAGGCATATTGTACAATCAAACGTCTACATGCAACGTCAGGGACATGGGTAACACGGAGGTCATCCAAGAGGTAGAACCGAACCATATATTAATACTCAACACAAAAAATACCACTATAATCCCATCATGCGGGAAAGCGAGAAGTATCACGGGATCGGCCATGGTCACATTTACAAACTGCTCTGTCAATATCAATGGATTAACATATGACAATTCGGAAACCTTCTACAAAGAAGACATCGCAATTTCAACACCGATTTTACAAAACATTAAAATCAACAACACAATAGAAGAAATAAGTCTTCAAAAGATACACTTCCGAGCTCTAACAACTCAAGAACAAATAGTCAACATCAGAGATGCAAATTTCAACAATTTAACAATTATATACATCCTACTGACTACACTTATAATTATCACAGTTGCCTGTTGGACCCGTAAGCCGAAGAATACCGTATTCATCCCAAACGAAATACCTCTACTGGAAATGCCTACCTTACCTTCATTCTGGCCATCGCTTCACACTAGGGGGGAAGGAGTTACCATCTCTGCTCCCCTCGAGATGTCACCCCAGAAGCCGCCCCGCCTTTTCGCTGAGCCGGCACCTGGCTATCGTGTGGGCGATGTCGGCCAGCAGTTCCGTTCCCAATAGAAGTCAACAACTTTACATTGTGGCTACAATGTGATGACTTCTTATAAACAACAGCATAAGTTGCAACACATCAAATTTCGATGCGTCGGCATTCTGCCGACGATCAAGCTGGCTTGGGTTAGAGATATAAGCTTTTGATTCTGTACAGTACTTTTAGTCTAGATTTGCAACCCATTGGATACAGTTTATTTTATATAACAATAAATGAACAAATAAAGAATAAAACGGCATTATTAATTAAAACATAAAAAAAGACCACCGATTGGAGAGGACTCAGCACCATCCCTCACGACACCAGTAACGTCGAAATGCTTTTTCGCATTCATTCTTTTCTTCTGCTTTCTCCCTTCGCTCGCTCTCCTCCATCACTTTGATGCATAGAGCGTTGAAGGCCGGCAGACTGTCGCGCGTCTCTATGGCGACAACGAAATTTTCGAAACTTTCTGGAAGACTCGACAGCAAAATAATACTGCGCATTTCGTCGCACAGCTCAATGCCTACTGTACCAAGGGCGTCCAGAATTCCCATGAATTCATTTATGTAGCCCGAAATGCTTTGCACAGGCGCCATGCGCTTAAAAAGCAACTTCTTGTAGAGCTGCGTTTGTGCGATTTGCTCCAGTTGGCGGATGGACATCTCTTAGCCGATTCCATGCCTCCAACGACGACTTGCAATCCTGTAAAGTGTCGCCAATGTAAAGAGTTTGGTTTGGTTTATATTAATTTTTATTTACTGGAGGCAGCAGTGTTGCCGCTTCCAACGCTTGGTTGTTTCTGACCTTAAACATTCTACTTAGGTTCTAAATAAGCCTAAGTCTCGTCGCTGCGAAACATAAGGTTTTGGGCAGCAGTGTATATGTTATAAGTGTATTTATGCTCTCTCTTGAGCAACTCTTGGTCGGCGCGTCTCAGCAGAATGCTGACACTTGCATATTCTGGGAGAGCGACGACTGACCCATATTTCGGCCACGGGTTAAAGACCGGGTTTCTGTTTACATAAACACAGCAACGAAGTGTTACAGTGTGTACTCTTTAAGTACTCTAGTTACAATGGATATTCAATATGTATGCATACTACATCTCCCTCCTTTTTAAGTAACAAATGAATAGTTTTTTTTTTCAAATTTAAAATAGTGCTTTTGTTTTAGCATGGCCATACTAAACACAATTATGAAATAAACATTTTTAACCTATCCTTATGTACTGTTTGTTTTTTGTTTTTATTACTTGTTATTAAAACGTTATTTCTATCTCCTATTTCCGATACTTTATACGGACCAGTATATTTATAATCTAACTTATGACCTGTTTCATTCCTTAACAAGACTTTATCTCCTAGTGATATATCTATGTTGTTTACTTTCTGATCATATAGTATCTTATTATTTTTCTTATTTTCTTCTAACATTATTCTAGCTCTTTTATATGCTACTTCTAATCTATATTTACTTTCTTTAGCATAGTCATCTATATTGTATATGGTTTCTATATTATCTATACTATTAAATTGTTTTGGTAAATTATATGTTTTACCAAATATTAACTCATATGGACAGTAATTATGTGCCATTGAGGGTGTAGTATTGAAACAGAAAACGAAGTTCTGAAGCCATACGTCTCAATCAGTTTTATCAACCGATATATAAGAGCGTGTGTATTCATTGAAAGTTTTATGACTGCGTTCTATTTTTCCAACCGTCTGGTGGTGGTGTGCGGTTGATGTTATATTTTCAATTTTTAAATATTTGCATAGATCATTTATAACTGAATTCTTATATTCTGTTCCCATATCCGTAATGAACGTCTTCATCGAACCGTACTTTAGAATAAATGATTCAAAAATTGCTTTAGCGACAGTGTTCGCGTTTTTATTTGGAACTGGTATGGCAACTAAATATTTAGTTAGGTCACATATTAGAGTGCTTGCATATTCGTTGCCATTTTCTGATTTTGGTCACTACCAATAGTGTCTACTATAACCCTGTCAATATCAATGGATTAACATATGACAATTCGGAAACCTTCTACAAAGAAGACATCGCAATTTCAACACCGATTTTACAAAACATTAAAATCAACAACACAATAGAAGAAATAAGTCTTCAAAAGATACACTTCCGAGCTCTAACAACTCAAGAACAAATAGTCAACATCAGAGATGCAAATTTCAACAATTTAACAATTATATACATCCTACTGACTACACTTATAATTATCACAGTTGCCTGTTGGACCCGTAAGCCGAAGAATACCGTATTCATCCCAAACGAAATACCTCTACTGGAAATGCCTACCTTACCTTCATTCTGGCCATCGCTTCACACTAGGGGGAAGGAGTTACCATCTCTGCTCCCCTCGAGATGTCACCCCAGAAGCCGCCCCGCCTTTTCGCTGAGCCGGCACCTGGCTATCGTGTGGGCGATGTCGGCCAGCAGTTCCCGTTCCCAATAGAAGTCAACAACTTTACATTGTGGCTACAATGTGATGACTTCTTATAAACAACAGCATAAGTTGCAACACATCAAATTTCGATGCGTCGGCATTCTGCCGACGATCAAGCTGGCTTGGGTTAGAGATATAAGCTTTTGATTCTGTACAGTACTTTTAGTCTAGATTTGCAACCCATTGGATACAGTTTATTTTATATAACAATAAATGAACAAATAAAGAATAAAACGGCATTATTAATTAAAACATAAAAAAAGACCACCGATTGGAGAGGACTCAGCACCATCCCTCACGACACCAGTAACGTCGAAATGCTTTTTCGCATTCATTCTTTTCTTCTGCTTTCTCCCTTCGCTCGCTCTCCTCCATCACTTTGATGCATAGAGCGTTGAAGGCCGGCAGACTGTCGCGCGTCTCTATGGCGACAACGAAATTTTCGAAACTTTCTGGAAGACTCGACAGCAAAATAATACTGCGCATTTCGTCGCACAGCTCAATGCCTACTGTACCAAGGGCGTCCAGAATTCCCATGAATTCATTTATGTAGCCCGAAATGCTGTAGAGCTGCGTTTGTGCGATTTGCTCCAGTTGGCGGATGGACATCTCTTAGCCGATTCCATGCCTCCAACGACGACTTGCAATCCTGTAAAGTGTCGCCAATGTAAAGAGTTTGGTTTGGTTTATATTAATTTTTATTTACTGGAGGCAGCAGTGTTGCCGCTTCCAACGCTTGGTTGTTTCTGACCTTAAACATTCTACTTAGGTTCTAAATAAGCCTAAGTCTCGTCGCTGCGAAACATAAGGTTTTGGGCAGCAGTGTATATGTTATAAGTGTATTTATGCTCTCTCTTGAGCAACTCTTGGTCGGCGCGTCTCAGCAGAATGCTGACACTTGCATATTCTGGGAGAGCGACGACTGACCCATATTTCGGCCACGGGTTAAAGACCGGGTTTCTGTTTACATAAACACAGCAACGAAGTGTTACAGTGTGTACTCTTTAAGTACTCTAGTTACAATGGATATTCAATATGTATGCATACTACATCTCCCTCCTTTTTAAGTAACAAATGAATAGTTTTTTTTTCAAATTTAAAATAGTGCTTTTGTTTTAGCATGGCCATACTAAACACAATTATGAAATAAACATTTTTAACCTATCCTTATGTACTGTTTGTTTTTTGTTTTTATTACTTGTTATTAAAACGTTATTTCTATCTCCTATTTCCGATACTTTATACGGACCAGTATATTTATAATCTAACTTATGACCTGTTTCATTCCTTAACAAGACTTTATCTCCTAGTGATATATCTATGTTGTTTACTTTCTGATCATATAGTATCTTATTATTTTTCTTATTTTCTTCTAACATTATTCTAGCTCTTTTATATGCTACTTCTAATCTATATTTACTTTCTTTAGCATAGTCATCTATATTGTATATGGTTTCTATATTATCTATACTATTAAATTGTTTTGGTAAATTATATGTTTTACCAAATATTAACTCATATGGACAGTAATTATGTGCCATTGAGGGTGTAGTATTGAAACAGAAAACGAAGTTCTGAAGCCATACGTCTCAATCAGTTTTATCAACCGATATATAAGAGCGTGTGTATTCATTGAAAGTTTTATGACTGCGTTCTATTTTTCCAACCGTCTGGTGGTGGTGTGCGGTTGATGTTATATTTTCAATTTTTAAATATTTGCATAGATCATTTATAACTGAATTCTTATATTCTGTTCCCATATCCGTAATGAACGTCTTCATCGAACCGTACTTTAGAATAAATGATTCAAAAATTGCTTTAGCGACAGTGTTCGCGTTTTTATTTGGAACTGGTATGGCAACTAAATATTTAGTTAGGTCACATATTAGAGTGCTTGCATATTCGTTGCCATTTTCTGATTTTGGTCACTACCAATAGTGTCTACTATCACCCTGTCAATATCAATGGATTAACATATGACAATTCGGAAACCTTCTACAAAGAAGACATCGCAATTTCAACACCGATTTTACAAAACATTAAAATCAACAACACAATAGAAGAAATAAGTCTTCAAAAGATACACTTCCGAGCTCTAACAACTCAAGAACAAATAGTCAACATCAGAGATGCAAATTTCAACAATTTAACAATTATATACATCCTACTGACTACACTTATAATTATCACAGTTGCCTGTTGGACCCGTAAGCCGAAGAATACCGTATTCATCCCAAACGAAATACCTCTACTGGAAATGCCTACCTTACCTTCATTCTGGCCATCGCTTCACACTAGGGGGGAAGGAGTTACCATCTCTGCTCCCCTCGAGATGTCACCCCAGAAGCCGCCCCGCCTTTTCGCTGAGCCGGCACCTGGCTATCGTGTGGGCGATGTCGGCCAGCAGTTCCGTTCCCAATAGAAGTCAACAACTTTACATTGTGGCTACAATGTGATGACTTCTTATAAACAACAGCATAAGTTGCAACACATCAAATTTCGATGCGTCGGCATTCTGCCGACGATCAAGCTGGCTTGGGTTAGAGATATAAGCTTTTGATTCTGTACAGTACTTTTAGTCTAGATTTGCAACCCATTGGATACAGTTTATTTTATATAACAATAAATGAACAAATAAAGAATAAAACGGCATTATTAATTAAAACATAAAAAAAGACCACCGATTGGAGAGGACTCAGCACCATCCCTCACGACACCAGTAACGTCGAAATGCTTTTTCGCATTCATTCTTTTCTTCTGCTTTCTCCCTTCGCTCGCTCTCCTCCATCACTTTGATGCATAGAGCGTTGAAGGCCGGCAGACTGTCGCGCGTCTCTATGGCGACAACGAAATTTTCGAAACTTTCTGGAAGACTCGACAGCAAAATAATACTGCGCATTTCGTCGCACAGCTCAATGCCTACTGTACCAAGGGCGTCCAGAATTCCCATGAATTCATTTATGTAGCCCGAAATGCTTTGCACAGGCGCCATGCGCTTAAAAAGCAACTTCTTGTAGAGCTGCGTTTGTGCGATTTGCTCCAGTTGGCGGATGGACATCTCTTAGCCGATTCCATGCCTCCAACGACGACTTGCAATCCTGTAAAGTGTCGCCAATGTAAAGAGTTTGGTTTGGTTTATATTAATTTTTATTTACTGGAGGCAGCAGTGTTGCCGCTTCCAACGCTTGGTTGTTTCTGACCTTAAACATTCTACTTAGGTTCTAAATAAGCCTAAGTCTCGTCGCTGCGAAACATAAGGTTTTGGGCAGCAGTGTATATGTTATAAGTGTATTTATGCTCTCTCTTGAGCAACTCTTGGTCGGCGCGTCTCAGCAGAATGCTGACACTTGCATATTCTGGGAGAGCGACGACTGACCCATATTTCGGCCACGGGTTAAAGACCGGGTTTCTGTTTACATAAACACAGCAACGAAGTGTTACAGTGTGTACTCTTTAAGTACTCTAGTTACAATGGATATTCAATATGTATGCATACTACATCTCCCTCCTTTTTAAGTAACAAATGAATAGTTTTTTTTTTCAAATTTAAAATAGTGCTTTTGTTTTAGCATGGCCATACTAAACACAATTATGAAATAAACATTTTTAACCTATCCTTATGTACTGTTTGTTTTTTGTTTTTATTACTTGTTATTAAAACGTTATTTCTATCTCCTATTTCCGATACTTTATACGGACCAGTATATTTATAATCTAACTTATGACCTGTTTCATTCCTTAACAAGACTTTATCTCCTAGTGATATATCTATGTTGTTTACTTTCTGATCATATAGTATCTTATTATTTTTCTTATTTTCTTCTAACATTATTCTAGCTCTTTTATATGCTACTTCTAATCTATATTTACTTTCTTTAGCATAGTCATCTATATTGTATATGGTTTCTATATTATCTATACTATTAAATTGTTTTGGTAAATTATATGTTTTACCAAATATTAACTCATATGGACAGTAATTATGTGCCATTGAGGGTGTAGTATTGAAACAGAAAACGAAGTTCTGAAGCCATACGTCTCAATCAGTTTTATCAACCGATATATAAGAGCGTGTGTATTCATTGAAAGTTTTATGACTGCGTTCTATTTTTCCAACCGTCTGGTGGTGGTGTGCGGTTGATGTTATATTTTCAATTTTTAAATATTTGCATAGATCATTTATAACTGAATTCTTATATTCTGTTCCCATATCCGTAATGAACGTCTTCATCGAACCGTACTTTAGAATAAATGATTCAAAAATTGCTTTAGCGACAGTGTTCGCGTTTTTATTTGGAACTGGTATGGCAACTAAATATTTAGTTAGGTCACATATTAGAGTGCTTGCATATTCGTTGCCATTTTCTGATTTTGGTCACTACCAATAGTGTCTACTATCACCCTGTCAATATCAATGGATTAACATATGACAATTCGGAAACCTTCTACAAAGAAGACATCGCAATTTCAACACCGATTTTACAAAACATTAAAATCAACAACACAATAGAAGAAATAAGTCTTCAAAAGATACACTTCCGAGCTCTAACAACTCAAGAACAAATAGTCAACATCAGAGATGCAAATTTCAACAATTTAACAATTATATACATCCTACTGACTACACTTATAATTATCACAGTTGCCTGTTGGACCCGTAAGCCGAAGAATACCGTATTCATCCCAAACGAAATACCTCTACTGGAAATGCCTACCTTACCTTCATTCTGGCCATCGCTTCACACTAGGGGGAAGGAGTTACCATCTCTGCTCCCCTCGAGATGTCACCCCAGAAGCCGCCCCGCCTTTTCGCTGAGCCGGCACCTGGCTATCGTGTGGGCGATGTCGGCCAGCAGTTCCGTTCCCAATAGAAGTCAACAACTTTACATTGTGGCTACAATGTGATGACTTCTTATAAACAACAGCATAAGTTGCAACACATCAAATTTCGATGCGTCGGCATTCTGCCGACGATCAAGCTGGCTTGGGTTAGAGATATAAGCTTTTGATTCTGTACAGTACTTTTAGTCTAGATTTGCAACCCATTGGATACAGTTTATTTTATATAACAATAAATGAACAAATAAAGAATAAAACGGCATTATTAATTAAAACATAAAAAAAGACCACCGATTGGAGAGGACTCAGCACCATCCCTCACGACACCAGTAACGTCGAAATGCTTTTTCGCATTCATTCTTTTCTTCTGCTTTCTCCCTTCGCTCGCTCTCCTCCATCACTTTGATGCATAGAGCGTTGAAGGCCGGCAGACTGTCGCGCGTCTCTATGGCGACAACGAAATTTTCGAAACTTTCTGGAAGACTCGACAGCAAAATAATACTGCGCATTTCGTCGCACAGCTCAATGCCTACTGTACCAAGGGCGTCCAGAATTCCCATGAATTCATTTATGTAGCCCGAAATGCTTTGCACAGGCGCCATGCGCTTAAAAAGCAACTTCTTGTAGAGCTGCGTTTGTGCGATTTGCTCCAGTTGGCGGATGGACATCTCTTAGCCGATTCCATGCCTCCAACAATCCTGTAAAGTGTCGCCAATGTAAAGAGTTTGGTTTGGTTTATATTAATTTTTATTTACTGGAGGCAGCAGTGTTGCCGCTTCCAACGCTTGGTTGTTTCTGACCTTAAACATTCTACTTAGGTTCTAAATAAGCCTAAGTCTCGTCGCTGCGAAACATAAGGTTTTGGGCAGCAGTGTATATGTTATAAGTGTATTTATGCTCTCTCTTGAGCAACTCTTGGTCGGCGCGTCTCAGCAGAATGCTGACACTTGCATATTCTGGGAGAGCGACGACTGACCCATATTTCGGCCACGGGTTAAAGACCGGGTTTCTGTTTACATAAACACAGCAACGAAGTGTTACAGTGTGTACTCTTTAAGTACTCTAGTTACAATGGATATTCAATATGTATGCATACTACATCTCCCTCCTTTTTAAGTAACAAATGAATAGTTTTTTTTTTTCAAATTTAAAATAGTGCTTTTGTTTTAGCATGGCCATACTAAACACAATTATGAAATAAACATTTTTAACCTATCCTTATGTACTGTTTGTTTTTTGTTTTTATTACTTGTTATTAAAACGTTATTTCTATCTCCTATTTCCGATACTTTATACGGACCAGTATATTTATAATCTAACTTATGACCTGTTTCATTCCTTAACAAGACTTTATCTCCTACTGATATATCTATGTTGTTTACTTTCTGATCATATAGTATCTTATTATTTTTCTTATTTTCTTCTAACATTATTCTAGCTCTTTTATATGCTACTTCTAATCTATATTTACTTTCTTTAGCATAGTCATCTATATTGTATATGGTTTCTATATTATCTATACTATTAAATTGTTTTGGTAAATTTATATGTTTTACCAAATACTAACTCATATGGACAGTAATTATGTGCCATTGAGGGTGTAGTATTGAAACAGAAAACGAAGTTCTGAAGCCATACGTCTCAATCAGTTTTATCAACCGATATATAAGAGCGTGTGTATTCATTGAAAGTTTTATGACTGCGTTCTATTTTTCCAACCGTCTGGTGGTGGTGTGCGGTTGATGTTATATTTTCAATTTTTAAATATTTGCATAGATCATTTATAACTGAATTCTTATATTCTGTTCCCATATCCGTAATGAACGTCTTCATCGGACCGTACTTTAGAATAAATGATTCAAAAATTGCTTTAGCGACAGTGTTCGCGTTTTTATTTGGAACTGGTATGGCAACTAAATATTTAGTTAGGTCACATATTAGAGTGATTGCATATTCGTTGCCATTTTCTGATTTTGGTCACTACCAATAGTGTCTACTATCACCCTGTCGAAAGCATTTATTGGCGTATCAGTTATTATGAATGGAGTCTTATTGTGCTTTGTTATTTTAGCTAATTGGCATTTTTGACATTTTCGTATGTACTCAGTAATATCTCGAGTCATACCTTCCCAAAAATAATGTCTTTTGACCTTGGCCAAGGTTTTTGTAATGCCAGTATGACCTCCTTGTATTGGATCGTCATGGAATTTAGACAGTATAGCTTCTTTTTCTTTTTGTTTTTCTATAAGGGTCACCGGGTTGAGTAGAGCTACTCTTAATGTTCAATATTTTATTGCCCATGTGTTTAAAATTATCTATTAACATGTTCAAAAATTTTCCCACGGTGCCATTTTGAGTTGGCTGATTTTGTTTATACCGGCTTGCATTTCAAGCCTTTGGAAAAATTGACCTAGGTCTAGGATTCCATTGGTATATAAATCGCTATCATATCTTGCATAATCTTCCTACCATGTTTAAATAAACATAGATATTCCTTACATGCTTCATCATTGTTTATGACTTCATATACGTTGGGTGAATAAATACACTGACTAGATGGCTTTTCATCCTTGGTTTAATTGTCAAGCAAACGCTGTTTTTAATGTATTTTGTCCGTTGCATTCTTTGAGAAATTGCTGCTGAAGGTCTCGATTTCATTGCATCCTCGTGAAGCAAATTGTTGTGTGATTTGGTACAAACTTGCATGACCAAACTTTTCGCACTCTTGTAGCAAGTGAGCCCAGGCATTTAAAAAAGAGCATTTTTAGCTGCAAACTCATTGCGCTTTTAACCGGCTTTGCTTTAAATTTTGAACACCTGGAATTCGTGGTATCCAGGCACTTAAGCTCTTTGCTCTGAACGGCCCTTTTTTGTACTGCGTCTATTGAAAAAATTGATCAACAAACTCTAGACATTCTTCAAGGATTGAATTTCTCTGGCCCTCTTTAATGTTGCTCGTAAAGTTGTAGGAATTCAGTCGAGAACCTTCTTAGCAAAATCTGAGCGATTAGTACATCAGCATCGTTACCAATTGGGCTACTTCTTTAACGAGTGAAATTCTCATTGCTGTATCCAAGAATTGGCGATCCTCTTTCATCATTGTTTTCCAGCAGTTCCATGTCCAAAGCTGGTTAACGGCGTTTGCGAAATCTTGCGCTTATTTTCAACCGCTTACAAAAGTTCCCACGCCGAATTGTAGCTAGCAACATCCACTTAACAAATGGCTCACTACCATTTGGGCTTCTCCTTTGAGGCAGATTTAGGTAGTTCACTTCCTTGCGTCGCTGAACTTTCCTTTTAGAATCATGTCGGAGAACAATCGAAGAACGTTGACCAATCTTTGGGGTTTCCATTGAATTGCGGAAGATCCGATTTTGGTAGATCTGGAACGTCTTCCTTTCTAAATGCAAGTCAGTAATTTTCTGTCAAGTTTATCTAACAGTTCATCGACGTTGCATTCCAGTTCTTCTATTTCATCGCAGTCGCCGGCCAAATATCCATATCTTGCCTCTAAGTCTGCGAACGCTGACTGGACTTTTTTCCATCGGAAGGATAGCCTGCGTTTATAGGCAAGAATTTCTTCGCTGTTGTTGCTCTCCAGGATAGCAGTTACTTCTGCCATTTCTTTCCTTACTTTTAGAACTTTTTTGTCCACAAGTTCTACTAGATATTCCTTTGAGGCCGAACCACTTTTTGAAAACAGTACTTCCTTTTGAGTTCGCTGTTCCCTGGGTGCCTCAGTTTGCATATACCAATCCTTGCTAGTAGATGGTCTATCGGCCATATCGGGGTCGGTAGTCTCGACTTTCATCAGGGCCTCTTTGTAGGTCCTGATTTTTTCCATCAATCCATCGAATATTCTGGATAAAATACGGATGATTGCTTGGGATACCGAGTTTCATTAGCGCCGAGTGATTGACAGTGAACTTTTCTGCCAACTTATTCACGACTGCTAACGCATCCTTGTCATCCTTGGTGTCATACAAGTCTGATTGCTGCTTTAGCATTTCAAAAGTCTTGTCCGACAGATCTTGTTGCGGGTTGTTGTGGTGTTTGTATATTTATTGTTGATCTTTTCGTTGGATTAACCCGTTGGAGGTGTTTTTGTTTTGATCGCCTTGTTGATCTTGCTGTGCCTCGACTCACAGCGTGGATTGGTAAGCCAAAGAAGAAATCACTTTTCTTATTTAATATACAATTGTCACAACTTTCATATTTAGTAGTCTTGTGGATCCGGCTCGAAGGACCATGAACGAATACACTGACTATGATCGTATTGATTCTTTATTCAGCAGATTTAATACCCAGACTCAGCATAATTTCAACCATAAATCTAAGCGTCTATTATATTATTATTATATCGCTGAGGTTATAAGACTCCGCGTTGGCTTATTAGCTATCGCTGAGTTTGTAATGCTCAGCGCTCGTCTCTTACGTATTCTAATCGCTAAGGGTCAGGGTCATATTTTATGCCTAGCTTGACAGTTCACACTTGAAACATATGTTATTTATTTTATGTTAGCTGTCGAGTGCATAGCGCGTATGTTCCCATACTTATCATTTCTATGTTCATGCATGTTCATGAAATTGGGCTTTAAGCTTTCTCTATAGATTCCTAGGCAATTCTATTTCTTTTTTATCCGCGCGGATTTTCTGTCTATTTTGATATCTCGTAGTGACTTTCATTATATTTCCTGTAATATTTTGTAGGTCTTTAATGGTTATTCTTGATAACGCATCAGCTACATGATTATCTTTTCCCTTTAAATATTCGACTGTAAAATCGTACTCTTCTAACTCTAGCCTCATACGTGTCAGTTTAGAACTCGGATTGATCATTGAGAATAGATATATTAAAGGTCTGTGATATGTTTTGATCGTAAAGTGTTTTCCATAAATATATGGTCGAAAATGTAATATTGCCCAGTGTATTGCAGCTAATTCCAGCTCAGTTGTACATTTATTTCTTTCTCCTTTACTAAAAGCTCTTGACGCGTATGTAATGGGAAGTTGGACTCCGTTATGGTTTTGAGTTAAAACCGCTCCACACGCTTGCTTACTTGCATCAGTTATTATACAGAATTCTTTGCTGAAATCTGGATATTGTAGTAAAGTAGGTTCCATGAGTTTTGTTTTTAAATATTGGAATGCATTTTGGCACTCCTCTGTCCATTCAAAAGGAACATTCTTTTTTCATAATCTTGTTATGTGCCGGGAATATTCGGCGAAATTTTTAATGAATCGTCTATAATAATTGCAAAAGGCTATAAAATGTCTGGCGCTATCTGCATTGTGCGGGACTGGGTAATTCATGATGACGTCATATTTCTTGTCATCTGGAAGTATTCCTTTATCTGTGCATCTATGACCAAGAAAAGTCACCTCATGCATAAAAAATGAACATTTTTCTGGATGTAACTTTAGATTGTATTTCCTACATTTCTCAAAAACGTCTGTTAAGTTTTTAAGCATATGTTTTTCGGAACAACCTATAACTATTAAGTCATCCATATAAAGGAATGCTTGTGAAGGTTCTAATCCAGAGAATGCTATAGTCATCATTCTTTGAAAAATGACGTTATATCTCTTGAAGTTTCTTCGAGTTCAATTTGATGAAATCCTGACATTAAGTCAAGGCATGAAAAATATTTTGCTCGTCCAAGTTGATCCAAAATATCATTAATTCTTGGGAGTGGAAATTTATCGGACAGTAATTTTTTATTAATTTGACGATAGTCAATTACCAATCGCCATTTCTTTTGATCTGAGCCTGGGGGTGATTTTTTAGGTACAAGTAATAATGGGCTATTATATTCAGATACTGATTGTTCAACAATTCCGTCTTTTATCAATTTTCCTACTTGTTTTTGTATTTCATCAACATGACTGTGTGGGCTTCTATAGTTTTTTGTGTACACTGGTTCATCATCTTTTAATCTCAGTTTTTGTTTATAAAAATTATTTGTGCTGATTGGTTCGGATTCCAATCCAAATATATCATTATATTGGGTGCATAAGTTTGAAAGCTGCGATTTGAATTGTGGAGGAAAGTTTTTCTTCAGTTGAGATATACAGATTGCTTTCTATTTTCACTATTAGTTTTTACTATTTCGTAGTTTGAAAGTGATTCAAACGATAAATTACTTGTATTGACTACTTGATCTTTATTTGTAGTATTTAGTAGTCTTATAAAAGCGTTCTTAGGTGTTGCTATGGTATTGGCTATGTAAATACCATGCTGAATTTCTTGATTTGGAATCAATACACTGTCTTCTATTGAATTTAGATCGATTTTTCTAATAACTTGGGATCTCCCTGGCAGAAGTATTGAGTTGTTGCCAGAACTGTATGTTATTGGAACATAAATTGGAAATTTTAGGTTATTGGGTCTAAGTATAAGCCAATCTTCAGAAGGCTTGAAGTCTAATTTACAGTTGTATTTTTTTATAAAATCGATTCCTAATATGCCATCACAAGGAATAGCGAATTGTAGATCTACGATATGAAAATCGTGTTTGATTATGTATTTAGTGGTCTGTATCTCAATAGAAGTTAACACCTTGGATTTGGTCACTTCATTACTTATTCCTTTTATGTCTATAATATAATTGCTTTGTATGTCATGAAAGACATCAAAATTTTCTTTAACTACTGAAATGTCTGCACCTGTGTCTACTAAAAAGACAATTTCTTTTCCTGTAGGCACATCGTTGAATGATACAAATATGTTCTGACTGAGATTAATTGTATGAACCCTTGCAGTTTCTACTGTTGAGCATTTAAAGGGGGATTCAAGTTTTCCGAGGTATTATTGGTAACTCTTATATTGCTTTGGTTATTATTGTTGTGGCCTCTATTCGAGTTGCCACGGCCTCTTGAGTTTCGTCTATATTGGCCTCGTCCATTATTGTTATTATAATTGTTATTATTATAATCAGGGACCGCAAATAAGTGTTACGCATTTAAAAAAATTGAGTGTCAAAAGAATTCCCAAGAAGAGAGAGGAAAACACACATAAGGATATTTTTTTATGGCGAATTCAAAAAAAGGATAAACTTTTATTTGTAATTTTTTATTAAAAATTTTTTTTAATTATTAAATTTGATTTTTATAATAAAAATAAAAAATAATCATTACAGAACAATTTATATATGAAAATCAAATCATAACTCTTATTTATTATTTTTATTATAAAAATCAAAAATAAAAATTATGGCTTAACTTTTATTATAAAAATTGAAATAAAAATTGAATTGATATATCTCCGGAAGTAAAGGAGCTAGATCATATATCTGCATATATATATGATCTACGCATTATTACCTTTCAGATGATATATAATATGTATGTAAATATGTACATGTATACGTACATATACATTAATTATATACTTAGGCGCTTTCCATTCAGTTTTTTCTAGAATTCAGAGTTTTAGGATATTTTTACAATATTAAACAATTTTTAGGTTTGGTATTATTTTTTATAAAATGCATTGACCGATAGATGCCCACTGTGCGTATGTCATTATGCTTTAGTTCAATCTATCTCTTTCACTCTTTTGCGCCTAAAGTAAATTTTTTATGTATAGGGGCAGGAAACGCGACAATAATACGTATATATACATATAAACATATGTATGTACATATATATAGTGATTATGCTTTATTTGCATCTGTCTCCCCCTCACATTATCTGCTGAATAGGTACGAGCAAGTACACAGCGCAAGTGCCCTAGGAAAGCGCCTAAGTATATAATTAATGTATATGTACGTATACATGTACATATTTACATACATATTATATATCATCTGAAAGGTAATAATGCGTAGATCATATATATATGCCGATATATGATCTAGCTCCTTTACTTCCGGAGATATATCAATTCAATTTTTATTTCAATTTTTATAATAAAAGTTAAGCCATAAATTTTATTTTTGATTTTTATAATAAATTTAATAATTATTTTTCAATTTTTTGCTATAAATGTTATAATCGTTACGGTCCCTGATTATAATTATTGTTATTGGAATTGTTATTGTTGCGACCGCGAAAACCTTTTATAGTTTCCGCGTCCACGGTTTCCGCCGCGCTGTGAATTATTATTGTAATATAGGACAGAGTTTTGCTGCCCGGTTGCCTCTATGCAACAGTTAACAAATTTAGAGACGGCCTTATTCATATTGTTGAAGGTGCCTGCTTGCATGATAAGTTTTACCTTATCTATTGTGCAGTTTGCAGTCATGGCTTTGACAGCATGCTGAGTAGAATAGCTTCTGGCTAACTCTAGAGATAAGCCATCGTTTATGTATGCACCTACTAACATTTTTGTCATCTGCTCAAACTCTTGTGTGTATTGGTTAGCATTTTTGTTGCGTTGCTGTAAGTTCATCAGTTTTGCTGATAACACCTGTACAGTTTCGCCTTTTACATTGGTTCTTAATTTCAAAATGATTTCAGATATAGATGTTTCATTTTCTAGTAAATTTCTAGCGACACCTTTTAGCCTTGATTTTATTATCGAAATTGCTAATTCTTCGTGTTCGCCTTTTATCAAATTCAATATTTGTAGTGCATCTACAAAACTTTGCAAATTTTCAGCTTTACCGTCAAAAGCTGGTATAAGCTTAGTTGCCGTATTTATGAATTCAATATTTGTTTGTGCCATTGTGATATTGTTATCTGAAGAAGTATCAGAATCTGTAAAATTATCTTGATCTGGCATCAAAACAGCGGGAATAGTAAGGTTATTTAAATCCTGTTCTTCTATCTAAAGATCTGTGTTTAGTTCTTCTGACTCTATTTGGTCAGTGTTACTTTCTTCTGTTGATTGTGGTTTTTCAATCGATAAAGAAGTGTTAAGTATGGTTGGTACCGTAATATCTAAATTGTACTTTAATTTAATAGATATTAAATTAGATCGTAGTCTGATCAAAAATTTTGATACTTGAGACCAATGATTCTGATTTAATGTCTCTCTCTGGCCATGTATTAGTATACGTGCTTCATTAAAGCAGTTTACTAATATTTCTACATGTAGCTCTTTGTATAAATCATTCCATTCCATTATTTGCGAACATGAAATGATTCTCTACTTTATTTATTTCTTTAATTGTCCTCAGTTTAGCCATACTTAGTGTAAAAATTTGTATATTAGCAATTTCATATATATTTGTAATTTATTTTTATTTTATTTATTTTTTTTTTCTTTGTTACCATCTTAAATATATTGCGCTTTCTTTTTGTTATTTTATATATTTATATTTTGCCCAAGTCATTTGCTTGGCTCATATATTTTTTCTTTAAACATTTGTTGTGTAATTTGTATAATTTGTAAATACAATTTGCGCTCATTATTACTACAATTATTATCAATAATATCTTAATCAATTGTAAATCTATATTATTTGATTCTACTTTATTTATTACATTTGCAGTAGATTTAAAATCTGTAGAGTCTACATACAGATTTTAAATCTACTAAACCCATTTTTGTGGTTTTGGTATGTATATTGTCAAATTGTTGTATATTACATCAATTTTCAACAGATTTACTTATTCTGTTGTTGTTCATTAATAAAATTTTACAGGTTTCTACCTATTTGTTCGTATAGCGTTGCAGGCTATACTTCTAATCGGGCAGAAATGTTTCCGCTCAATTTTGACAATTATATATTATGTTATATTTTTGTGCAGCGCAGTGCATTTTTAAATTTAGAAAAAAAAAAAAATTTGTTGGTGGGCGTTCTTGGTAACGCTGTCGGTCCCTAGTTTGTTGCTGCTGCTGCTGTCTTTCGTTGCTGCTGCTGTCTTTTGTTGCTGCTGCTGCTGTCTTTTTGTTGCTGATGCTGTTGTCGTTGTTGCTGCTGCTGTTTTCGTTGCAGCTGCTGCTGTTGTCCGGGGCCTATGAGCTCAGGCGTCGCCGGTGCTGGTCATCGCACAGGCTGTATTGTTGCTGCATGTGCCAATGCAGTATGGGCTCCAGACTCCCTCGCAGTCCTTGGGGCATTCTATGCTTTTCTTGGGGATTGGCTTTGCTGCTGGAGGTTGAGTTTTTTAATATTTTGTATATTTTGAATATGTGAGAGAGTGGAATATGGCTCTGATTTTGTGTTTTTTAAGTATTCTCTTAAATAGTCAAGCTCTGCTTGTAGCTTTTGAGCTGTTGACCAGGCTGGTGGTGGTTGTTGAGTGTATAGCTGCCAATTTAGGCTAGCTACTCTTTTCTTTATTTTGTTTTTTACACCGCCTCTTTTATTGGCCATGTCCACTCTACTCACTCAGTTTATTTAAAATCCAGTTCATCTATAGTGATCCATCTATAGTTTGCGTCGAACGTCGCAGTAGCTCTTCGAAGATATGATGATATTTGTAGTGGTGATTTATCGGATCCTGCCAGGATCAGCGGGTTTGCAGGCCTCCAGAGTCACGGTCGTCAAGTAAAGTGTCGCCAATGTAAAGAGTTTGGTTTGGTTTATATTTATTTTTATTTACTGGAGGCAGCAGTGTTGCCGCTTCCAACGCTTGGTTGTTTCTGACCTTAAACATTCTACTTAGGTTCTAAATAAGCCTAAGTCTCGTCGCCGCGAAACATAAAGTTTTGGGCAGCAGAGAGACTGATATGTATATTTCATTTATGTATGTTATATGTGTATATTTTATAAGTGTATTTATGCTCTCTCTTGAGCTGGGGCGATTGTGCATATGCATACACTTGAGTTCTGTCAAGTGGTCGGCGCGTCTCAGCAGAATGCTGACACTTGCATATTCTGGGAGAGCGACGACTGACCCATATTTCGGCCACGGGTTAAAGACCGGGTTTCTGTTTACATAAACACAGCAACGAAGTGTTACAGTGTGTACTCTTTAAGTACTCTAGTTACAATGGATATTCAATATGTATGCATACTACAATCCTTCAAATAGCCCAATTGTGAAGCGTTGACACTCAATGTGATCACTGCCAGCGCCTTCTTATCTTTGGCCTGCCAATTCACATTCTCCGGGGCATCCGTTGGTTCACCTGATGCTACACTCCATAACTCCTGGTGTATCAACACACTCCGCATTTGCACGCGCCAAGTGTCATAATTGCCTTCGTCCACCTTTTCTATTTGATAAATACCGCTCATAGCTTTTTATCAAACAGTCCTGAGTCACACCGATGTTAATAGTTCGTAACTAAGAACAAAACCACTATAATTCCATTAAATATCCGCAACTGGGACATAACCTGTTGGATAGAAACTTTTCTCTATCCAAGTTGACGGAAGTTATATTTAAGTGGAAATATAGTGAAACAAGTAAGAAAGCACTAGTCGAGACTGCTCGACTACGAGATCCCCTGAAACACACACATACACACATACATAGACACACATAGGCGCGCAAGCACGCGTATGGGCTGCAGTGTGGGCTTACTATGGAAACTTCATTGTTTAATAACTTTTTTTTGTAGACGTACGTTCTTCATGAAACTTTTCAATTGTGTTTATATCATTAATATGCGTGTATGTGCCGAAGCTCAAGTCTCTAGTATTTGAAATACGCCTTTTACAAACCCCCTCGGATATAGGGGTAAAAAAAAATCGAAATTCTATAACGACATTTGAGTCTACATTAAAAATTTGGAGACTCTAGCTCTAAAGATGTGGGAGATATAATTTAATAACTGTCTTTCGATAAGGTTTTTTATCGATAAAAAATAACGGGATGAGTTATGGGTTTTTTGGTGATGAGCTCGATATCCGCGCTGTATATATGGTCATTTTAAAAGTTGAAGTCTCTAGCTTCTATATCTTCTGAAATCGACGCGTTCATACATACGGACAGACGGACAGACGGACAGGGCTAAATCGACTCAGCTCGTCACCCTGATCAAGAATATATATACTTTGTGGGGTCTGCCACGCCTCCTTCTCTCTGTTACATACATTTCAACAAAACCATTATACCCTGATTTCCCATTTTATATGGGTTCAGGGTATAACAAGTAAGAAGACTCTAGTCGAGACTGCGCGACTAGGAGATACCCTGAACCCTCCATGCTGATGCTCCAATCATTCTACACACATACATACACATGCATCCACACGCACGCAAAGGCCCGCGCTCTGCTAACTGCGCAGTAAGTAGCGACTGCGCTTGGGCTGCGCTGCAGTGTGGGAAATATTATAAGAATTTATTTGTTGAATAATTTCGTTTGTAGACGTACAATCTTAATGAAACTTTCAGAACGTAATCATAATGTGTAAATGTGTGTACATTCCAAAGCACAAGTCTCTAGTACTTGATATACGTTTTTTACAATTTGTGGGCGAAGGGGGCGTGGTATCCAAAATCTGTAAATTACAAAATGTGTGTATCCATCACAATAAATCTGAAGTCTCTAGCTCTAATAGTGTTCAAATAAGGCTGAATAAAACAATATAAATTTATCGATTATCCTCGATAAAAAAGTTATCGAAAAAATATGATAAACTCGTACTGCGTATGGTATACACGAGTATGCATACAAAATTTCAGCTCTCTAGCTCTTATAACTTCTGAGATCGACGCACTCATACGGACGGACAGACGGACAGACGGACAGGGCTATATCGACTCAGCTCATCGTCCTGATCAAGAATATATACTTTATGGGGTCTGCGATGATTCCTTCGGCCTGTTACATACTTTTCACAAAACCATTATACCCTGATTTCCCATTTTCAATGGGTTCAGGGTATAATGAGTGCGTGCATAAGAAAGGTTGGAATGCTTGATGCTATGCGTGCAGACTTACATATGTATATCTGTATGTATATTTGTAGAATATGCTATTCTATGCTAAAAGGCGCGCTTTTGTCGGTGTGTACATGTATAAGAAAATCGCGCTGATCTGCTGCTAGCGTGGAACCGGTATCCAAAATATAACAAAAATCAAAATTGTACAAAATTGATTTGATAAAAGACAAATAGCTATCGATGATTTTTTAATTATAATGGGATAGATTCGATTTCGTACGGGTACCTTTGTTTTGAAAATAAATTAAATACATATCAGAATTAATGTAGAACAAATTTGTTCAATTAGTGAAAATATTTTTTTTTGTAAATTTGTTTTAAGATAGTGTAAGCCTGTCCTTTTCGATAGCTGCTCGTTTTCGGTCAATTTTAAGGAATTTCAATACATATTTTAAAAAATTTTTTTTCCATTACTTTAGAAATATATTTACACACCATCAAAAAATTCAAATAAATTGGACAGCAGTGTCTTCTTTCTCTCTCTTCTTTCGCATGTTCCCCTAGAGTAATGTTCAATCCACAAATTTTTTTTTCTGTATATATATATAATAATAAGACCGACGTTATAGTTTGAATAAAAAAAATATTTATTCTTAATAACTTATAACAGAGTACAAGTAGTCTTAGAGTTGAATTTAAAACTGAACTAGGCTACTTTTCGGGGGTGCTTTATATGTCTGGCTTGGAGCTTTTCGTTGCTTAGGCTATGCAGAGCTTTTGGTTTTCTGGATTATTCCTCAAGCTTTGGACTTTGGATCTGTTGGTGAAGTAGGTGGCTTGATCGCTTCTGACTGGTCATTGCCAAATATGCTGAGTATGCAGTTCCCACGAGAAGGGTTCGATGCGTAAATGAGTGGCCTGATCGTTGGTGACTTCTAAATATGCTGAATATGCAGTTCCCACGAGAAGGGTTCGATGCGTTGGAGTGCGACTCGTTTATAGTGGACGATGGGATGATTGTTGCTGAGGCGATTTGTTTATAAGTGGTCGCTAGGGCGATTTGTTTATATTGAGTTATGAAAGGGATCGTAGCTTTGGTGACGTGTTTAAGTGTGGGTGAGTGCTGATGGATATATTACTTCCCCATCCTAAAGAGATTAGCCTGTCCTCAGGCGGAAAATGTAGGGTACAATTGTGGTATGGTTTCTAATGGTGCATGGGTTTCGGGGAGTGGTTGCTCTTCTGGTGTTGAATTACTTGCTGTTATGGCTGTTTCATGTCTTATGATAATTTTCTTAGATATTGTCTTAAATCTAATGATTACAAATAGTATTAGACTTATAATATTAATTATAAAAGTTGTAGTGGTTATAATATTGAATGTCTTATTATATTTAGTATTTTCTAAAATTATTTGCTTTGTTTGTAGTAATGATATTGGTTCTGTTTTTATACCCTGAACCCATTGAAAATGGGAAATCAGGGTATAATGTTTTTGTTGAAATGTATGTAACAGGCAGAAGGAGGCGTGGCAGACCCCATAAAGTATATATATTCTTGATCAGGGCGACGAACTGAGTCGATTTAGCCCTGTCCGTCTGTCTGTCCGTCTGTCCGTCTGTCCGTCTGTCCGTCCGTCCGTCTGTCCGTCTGTCCGTATGTTTGAACGCGTCGATTTCAGAAGATATAGAAGCTAGAGACTTCAACTTTTTTTTAAAATGCTCGTATATAGCACGCGGATATCGAGTTTATCACTAAAAATCGATAACTAATCCCGTTATTTTTTTATCGATCAAAAACCTTATCGAAATGCAGTTATAAAATTATATCTCCTACATCTTTAGAGCTAGAGTATCCAAATTTTAAATGTAGATTGATATGTACGTTATAGAATTTCGATTTTTGTTCAATTTCACCCCCACCCTTATATCCACCCCCTCACCTATAAGTTTGTAAAAGGCGTATTTCAAATACTAGAGACTTGAGCTTTAGCAATTATACGCATAGTATTGATAAAACCACAATCTGAAAGTTTCATGGACAAAGTAATTAAAAAGTAATTAAACAATTAAGTTCCCATAGTAAGCCCACACTGCAGCCCATGCGTGCGCGCCTATGGGTGTCTATGTATGTGTGTTTGAGTGTGTATGTGTGTGTTTGTGTAAGCAGAGAGACGATAAAAATTATTGATATGGCTGTTGCTTGAAGGGTTCAGGGGATCTCGTAGTCGAGCACTCTCGACTAGAGTTTTCTTACTTGTTGTGATATTATTTGTTACATAGATAGTTTGTGTGTAGTCAGAAAGGGTGTTTACAATTGAGATGTTATTTATTTGAAGGCTACAATCATATATTTTAATTATATTATTACCCTGAATATTAATGTTATTTTTATTACAGTTTTGAATTATTTCTGTTTTTGGGTAGTTCCAGGTTACAATAATGTTTGGTTCTATATAGTTGATTTGGTATGTTTTAAATGTTTTGGTGTATTTACATTCTGCTGATTTTTGAGTTATTATGCTACTTATACATTCATTTGTTTCTTGTTTCTTTGTGGTTTTTATATATGCTTTATTATTTAAGATGTAGTAAGTCTCAAAAGTATTTTCTATTAATGTATTATTTTGATTATCTGGGTATGGTAAGATCTTATAAAGTGGTATTTTGCTTATTTTTTTCGGTACATGCGAAATTATGAATATTTCGTTTGTGTCTGATTTAAAACAAGTAGAAGTCTTTATGTTTAAAATTTTTTCAGAATTTATATTTAACATATGCTGATGCTGTAAAAGTTTGGGGTTGAAAATACCTAGTCTTGTTAATTGCATGCCTAATTCAATATCTTCTATGTATTCTGTGAAATGTTCTATATTGAATATCAGATAATCTAGTTTCTTGTCCGCCTCTAGTGAAGTGGTTAAATTATTGAGCAATTCTATGTTTTTATTTACTGCGTTTATTAAGTAGCTTAAGTCATTGTTTTGTGTTAAATTGTTAATTTTTTGTTCTAATTCTTCTTTGTCAGTTTGGTCTAAAGTGCCAAAAAGGTATTTGTTTACTGTTCCTATTGCATTTATTAAACCTCTTTTTATACCCTGAACCCATTGAAAATGGGAAATCAGGGTATAATGTTTTTGTTGAAATGTATGTAACAGGCAGAAGGAGGCGTGGCAGACCCCATAAAGTATATATATTCTTGATCAGGGCGACGAACTGAGTCGATTTAGCCCAGTCCGTCTGTCTGTCCGTCCGTCTGTCCGTCCGTCCGTCTGTCCGTCTGTCCGTATGTATGAACGCGTCGATTTCTGAAGATATAGAAGCTAGAGACTTCAACTTTTTTTTTAAAATGCTCGTATATAGCACGCGGATATCGAGTTTATCACTAAAAATCGATAACTAATCCCGTTATTTTTTTATCGATCAAAAACCTTATCGAAATGCAGTTATAAAATTATATCTCCTACATCTTTAGAGCTAGAGTATCCAAATTTTAAATGTAGATTGATATGTACGTTATAGAATTTCGATTTTTGTTCAATTTCACCCCCCACCCTTATATCCACCCCCTCACCTATAAGTTTGTAAAAGGCGTATTTCAAATACTAGAGACTTGAGCTTTAGCAATTATACGCATAGTATTGATAAAACCACAATCTGAAAGTTTCATGGACAAAGTAATTAAAAAGTAATTAAACAATTAAGTTCCCATAGTAAGCCCACACTGCAGCCCATGCGTGCGCGCCTATGGGTGTCTATGTATGTGTGTTTGAGTGTGTATGTGTGTGTTTGTGTAAGCAGAGAGACGATAAAAATTATTGATATGGCTGTTGCTTGAAGGGTTCAGGGGATCTCGTAGTCGAGCACTCTCGACTAGAGTTTTCTTACTTGTTGTGATATTATTTGTTACATAGATAGTTTGTGTGTAGTCAGAAAGGGTGTTTACAATTGAGATGTTATTTATTTGAAGGCTACAATCATATATTTTAATTATATTATTACCCTGAATATTAATGTTATTTTTATTACAGTTTTGAATGATTTCTGTTTTTGGGTAGTTCCAGGTTACAATAATGTTTGGTTCTATATAGTTGATTTGGTATGTTTTAAATGTTTTGGTGTATTTACATTCTGCTGATTTTTGAGTTATTATGCTACTTATACATTCATTTGTTTCTTGTTTCTTTGTGGTTTTTATACCCTGAACCCATTGAAAATGGGAAATCAGGGTATAATGTTTTTGTTGAAATGTATGTAACAGGCAGAAGGAGGCGTGGCAGACCCCATAAAGTATATATATTCTTGATCAGGGCGACGAACTGAGTCGATTTAGCCCTGTCCGTCTGTCTGTCCGTCTGTCCGTCTGTCCGTCCGTCCGTCTGTCCGTCTGTCCGTATGTTTGAACGCGTCGATTTCAGAAGATATAGAAGCTAGAGACTTCAACTTTTTTTTAAAATGCTCGTATATAGCACGCGGATATCGAGTTTATCACTAAAAATCGATAACTCATCCCGTTATTTTTTTATCGATCAAAAACCTTATCGAAATGCAGTTATAAAATTATATCTCCTACATCTTTAGAGCTAGAGTATCCAAATTTTAAATGTAGATTGATATGTACGTTATAGAATTTCGATTTTTGTTCAATTTCACCCCCCACCCTTATATCCACCCCCTCACCCATAAGTTTGTAAAAGGCGTATTTCAAATACTAGAGACTTGAGCTTTGGCAATTATACGCATAGTAATGATAAAACCACAATCTGAAAGTTTCATGGAGAACGTACGTCCAGAAAAAAAGTTATTAAACAATTAAGTTCCCATAGTAAGCCCACACTGCAGCCCATGCGTGCGCGCCTATGGGTGTCTATGTATGTGTGTTTGCGTGTGTATGTGTGTGTTTGTGTAAGCAGAGAGACGCTAAAAATGATTGAAATGGCTGTAAGGGTTCAGGGGATCTCGTAGTCGAGCACTCTCGACTAGAGTTTTCTTACTTGTTATATATGCTTTATTATTTAAGATGTAGTAAGTCTCAAAAGTATTTTCTATTAATGTATTATTTTGATTATCTGGGTATGGTAAGATCTTATAAAGTGGTATTTTGCTTATTTTTTTCGGTACATGCGAAATTATGAATATTTCGTTTGCGTCTGATTTAAAACAAGTAGAAGTCTTTATGTTTAAAATTTTTTCAGAATTTATATTTAACATATGCTGATGCTGTAAAAGTTTGGGGTTGAAAATACCTAGTCTTGTTAATTGCATGCCTAATTCAATATCTTCTATGTATTCTGTGAAATGTTCTATATTGAATATCAGATAATCTAGTTTCTTGTCCGCCTCTTGTGAAGTGGTTAAATTATTGAGCAATTCTATGTTTTTATACCCTGAACCCATTGAAAATGGGAAATCAGGGTATAATGGTTTTGTTAAAAGTATGTAACAGGGAGAAGGAGGCGTGGCAGACCCCACAAAGTATATATATTCTTGATCAGGGCGACGAACTGAGTCAATTTAGCCCTGTCCGTCTGTCTGTCCGTCCGTCCGTCCGTATGTATGAACGCGTCGATTTCCGAAGATATACGAGCTAGAGACTTGAACTTTTTTTTCAAATGACCGTATATACAGCGCGCATATCAAGTTTATCACCAAAGATCGATAACTCATCCCGTTATTTTTTTATCGATAAAAAGGCTTATCGAAAGACAGTTATAAAATTATATCTCCCACATCTTTAGAGCTAAAGTCTTCAAATTTTAAATGGAAACTCATATGTACTTTATAGAATTTCGATTTTTGTTATAATTCACCCCCCACCCTTATATCCACCCCCTTACCCTCATCTCTGTAAAAGGCGTATTTCAAATACTAGAGACTTGAGCTTTGGCAATTATACGCATAGTAATGATAAAACCACAATCTGAAAGTTTCATGGAGAACGTACGTCCAGAAAAAAAGTTATTAAACAATTAAGTTCCCATAGTAAGCCCACACTGCAGCCCATGCGTGCGCGCCGATGGGTGTCTATGTATGTGTGTTTGCGTGTGTATGTGTGTGTTTGTGTAAGCAGAGAGACGCTAAAAATGATTGAAATGGCTGTTGCTTGAAGGGTTCAGGGGATCTCGTAGTCGAGCACTCTCGACTAGAGTTTTTACTTGTTATTTACTGCGTTTGGTCTAAAGTGCCAAAAAGGTATTTGTTTACTGTTCCTATTGCATTTATTAAACCTCTTTTTATACCCTGAACCCATTGAAAATGGGAAATCAGGGTATAATGGTTTTGTTGAAAGTATGTAACAGGGAGAAGGAGGCGTGGCAGACCCCACAAAGTATATATATTCTTGATCAGGGCGACAAACTGAATCGATTTAGCCATGTCCGTCTGTCCGTCTGTCCGTCTGTCCGTATGTATGAACGCGTCGATTTCTGAAGATATAGAAGCTAGAGACCTCAACTTTTTTTTAAAATGCTCGTATATAGCGCGCGCATATCGAGTTTATCATAAAAGATCGATAACTCATCCCGTTATTTTTTTATCGATCAAAAACCTTATCGAAAACCAGTTATAAAATTATATCTCCTACACCTTTAGAGCTAAAGTCTCCAAATTTTAAATGTAGACTCGACTGCACGTGATAGAATTTCGATTTTTGTTATAATTCACCCCCCACCCCTATATCCACCCCCTTACCCTCATCTCTGTAAAAGGCGTATTTCAAATACTAGAGACTTGAGCTTTGGCAAATATACGCATAGTAATGATAAAACCACATTCTGAAAGTTTCATGAAGAACGTACGTCCACAAAAAAAGTTATTGAACAATTTAGTTCCCATAGTAAGCCCACACTGCAGCCCATGCCTGTTAATGCGTGCGTGCCTATGGGTGTCTATGTATGTGTTTGCGTGTGTGTGTGTGTTTGTATAAGCTGAAAGACACTAAAAATGATTGAAATGGCTGTTGCTCGGAGGGTTCAGGGTATCTCGTAGTCGAGCAGTCTCGACTAGAGCTTTCTTACTTGTTTTTCTTTTAATAATTTGTATGCCATTCATTTGGCGATTTAATTTGTCAATTAAGTATTTTATATGCGTAATGTCTTTAAACGATTCTGTCTCTTTAAGTAGGTTGTTATAAGTATTTTGTATTTTTGTTAAATTTACTGTTAGGTAATGATATTCGTAGTCAGATGGAAAGTCCATGGTTTCTGTTTTGAAAATTAAGTAGCCATTCGGTGCTTCTATTGGGTTGATTTCGATGCTTTGATTGAGGATGGGAGATGCCATTGATAAAACTGATAATAGTAATATGGTGATTTCTGAAATTAATTGTCGTATTTACTTTCGTTAGTCTTTTTCTTTCGTTTGAATTTTGATTTGTAATGTGTGGTTTGTCGTCCTCTATTAGTTTCTACGTAATGTTTTTCGTCAGTTTGTGTTATTTGTCCTGTTTTCTTGAATGGTGTTGTCGTTTTAGTTTTAACTACTGGGGCGTATTTGTAGTCTGTGTCTATTTCGAAGTCGATTCGGTTTTTGTTGAGATTTTTAATTTGGTTTATCTTGTTTGCTTGTGTGTCATATTCAGGTGTACCTGCGTATATAAATATGTCTGCTGGAGGTCTGTTCGTTGTCAAGTGTTTTGTCTTATGGTTATAAATGTATAGAATGGTTTCGAATTTCGTCTGTTTGTTTTCTATGTCGGACTCTGTATTAATAATTCTAAATTTTTCGTTAATCGTTCGGTGGAATCTATGTCTGAAATACCGTTTTTGCTAGTGTTGATATTGATTTTTACTTTTTCGGATTGTAACCAAGTTTAGAGAGCTGCGCATATAAATGCTGAATCTTTGTCTGATTTTATTTCGATGGGCTTTCCCAAGTCATTGAAAATTTTTCTGATTGCTATTTTAGTTTCGAGCCAATCACGACTGTTTACTTCTACTAAGTTTCCGGATTTCGAATATATGTCAATGCAAGATAAAAATTGTTTGTTGTCAATTAAATAAAAGTTCATGACGTATTTGTCTCTGGGATTGTATAATTCTGGAGTGATTTCAAAAGACAGTTTTGTGTTTCTGTTTTCAGTTTTAGATAGATTGCAGATTTCGCATTCGTTAATGATATTTTGTATTAGATTTTGGTGGTCTGGAAAGTAATATTTTTCTCTGAACCAGTTGGTCGTTTTTGTAATACCGGGGTGGAATAATTTCTTATGATTTGAAAGAATTATTTCTTTAAATTCTGCAAAAGTGCGGATATCTTGTAATTTTGTTGAAGTTCTTAATGTTTTCGTTTTACTATCGGGGTTTATAATTTCAGCGTAAGCTTTTTGGAATATTGGGAACTCTGAGAAGTGATGAAAGTATAAGGCATTATTTTTTAAACAAAGATATTCTTTAATTATGTTTTTGGCAAGTGTATCTGTCATTTCTATGTATGTTATTATACTCATTCACGAAGTGAATTAGTATATTGGTTTTGTACAATGTTCGTCTTGCTGTCCGTCCGTCTGTCCGTATGAACGCAGTTCATTTCGCCGCTATTGAAGCTAGAGACTTGAAATTTGGAACACATACTCGTGTATAACTCCGATTTATAAAGCGTTAAAATTTTCCCGATCCGCCCACTAGGGGCGTGGCAAATCGGAAAATGCATTTTCCAATATACCAGAAACCATGTTAGTTGAAGAGCTGAAAGGTGAAATTTGGTATGTAGGTCCGCGTCGACCACCCAAGTCCATCAACCTATGGCGAATATATCTACGCCCATTGGGGGCGTGGCAAATCGGATAAAACTGTATCTCCGGAAGTCATAAAGCTAGAAAGTTGAAATTTTGCACGTGAGCTAATGTTATGATTCTATAATGACTGATGAAAAAATTTTATGTTTACGCCCACTAGGGGCGTGGTAAATCGGACCTGAAGATATAGTGATTTTTCAAATTTTGCTATATTTTAGGCACTATTGATGCTAGAGACCTGCAATTTGGTATATATACGCGGGGTCACAACCTACGTCCAACAAGCTATGGTGGATATATGTCCGCCCAAAGGCGGCGTGGCAACCCGCAAAAGCTTTTATCTCCTACAGTTTAAGAGCTAGATGCGTCAAATTTGGATAGTTGAGTTACTGGTAACATCCTCTATCGATGTCCAAAAAATAATCGTTACGCCTCTTTGGGGGCGTGGCAAATCGAAAAATACCCTGTAAATTTCACATTTTTGGAGCGTAAGCATTCCAATTTGACATGTACGTTACCGTTAGCTCGTTCTAAGAACAGGCCAAAAATGAGGCGTCTACGGCCACTAGGGGCGTGGCAATCCACATTTGTAATATCAAATTGCGATATTTATATGCGTGAGCCATCTACGTCATATTCGGGTGTACCTGCGTATATAAATATGTCTGCTGGGGTTCTGTTCGTTGTCAAGTGTTTTGTCTTATGGTTATAGATGTATAGAATGGTTTCGAATTTCGTCTGTTTGTTTTCTATGTCGGACTCTATATTAATAATTCTAAGTTTTTCGTTAATCGTTCGGTGAAATCTTTCTATGTCTGAAATACCGTTTTTGCTAGTGGTGATATTGATTTTTACTTTTTCGGATTGTAGCCAAGCTTGGAGAGCTGCGCATATAAATGCTGAATCTTTGTCTGCTTTTATTTCGATGGGCTTTCCCATGTCATTGAAAATTTTTATGATTGCTCTTTTGGTTTCGAGCCAATCACGACTGTTTACTTCTACTAAGTTTCCGAATTTCGAATATATGTCAATGCAAGATAAAAATTGTTTGTTGTCAATTAAATAAAAGTCCATGACGTATCTGTCTCTGGGATTGTATACTTCTGGAGTGATTTCAAAGGTCAGTTTTGTGTTTCTATTTTCAGTTTTAGATAGATTGCAGATTACGCACTCGTTAATGATGTTTTGTATTAGATTTTGGTGGTCTGGAAAGTAATATTTTTCTCTGAACCAGTTGGTCGTTTTTGTAATACCGGGGTGGAGTAATTTCTTATGATTTGAAAGGATTATTTCTTTAAATTCTGCAAAAGTGCGGATATCTTGTAATTTGTTGAAGTTCTTAATGTTTTCGTTTTACTATCGGGGTTTATAATTTCAGCGTAAGCTTTTTGGAATATTGGGAAGTCTGAGAAGTGATGAAAGTATAAGGCATTATTTTTTAAACAAAGATATTCTTTAATTATGTTTTTGGCAAATGTATCTTTCATTTCTATGTATGTTATTTTTAATTTTGTTTTATGGAAATAATGTATTATGTCGATTTTGTCTTCGTTACCTTTTATGAATTCGATTTGTCTATTATATAAGTTTAAAGGTCTTTCTGAAATAGGTATTAAGTCTTGATTGTCTTCTTGAGCACTATGAATGGTTGCTCGGGAACTGTTAATTTCTTCTCCTAAAAGATTTTCTTCTAGTTTAATTCTAGAGAGGGCATCTGCTACGTGGTTTTCTTTTCCTGGTAGATATTTAATAGTATAGTCGTATTCGTTTAATTTAATCTTCTATCTTTGTAATTTCATGTTTGGTTCTTTAATTTTGTGTAACCATACTAGTGGCTTATGATCGCTTAGGATTTGGAATTTTCGACTGAAGAGATATGGTCTGAAATATTTGGTAGCCCATACGATGGCTAATAGTTCTTTTTCTATTGCTGAATAATTAAGTTCGTGATCATTTAAAGTTCTACTTGCGAAACAGATTGCTTTGTGGTCCTGTGAGAGGACTGCTCCTATAGCCACATTACTTGCGTCTGTGGTTAGAGAGAAAGTTTTGTTGAAATCTGGATAGATTAGTATTGGGTCATTTGTTATAAGTACTTTCATTTTCTCGAAGGCTGAGATGAAATCTTGGTTAGTTATATAAATTTTGGATTCCTTTTTCAATCCTAGAGTCAGTGGTTTTGCTATTTTGGCAAAATTTGGAATAAACTTGCGGTAAAATCCGCAAAGACCTAGAAAAGATTTAATTTCTTTAGTTGTCTTGGGAATTGGAAAATTTATTATAGCTGCTACTTTATCGGGATTAGGTTTGATTTCTTCTGTTGTTATTATATGTCCTAGGAATTGTGTTGGCTTTGCGTAATTTGTCGAATACCTTTTTTATGGAAGTTAAGTGTTCATCTAGTGAAGTTGAGAATATGATTATGTCATCGAGGTAAACTAGACAGTCTTTGAAGATTAAGTCTTCTAAAAGGTTATTCATACATCTTTGGAAGGTTGCAGGGGCGTTTTTTAACCCGAAAGGCATGCAAGTGAATTCATAATGCCCTTGTTTTGTTGAGAATGCAGTTTTTGCGATTGATTGAGGGTCCATTTGAATTTGATGGAAGCCCTTTGCTAGATCAATAGTGGTAAAATATTGGCATTTGCCAAGTTTATCTAGGATTTCGTCCATGACGGGTATTGGATATTTATCATCTATTGTGACTTCATTGAGTCCACGATAGTCAATGACTAAACGATATTTTTTTTCTTTGGAAGCGTCCTCTTTTTTAGGTACGATCCATATGGGTGAACAGTAGGGTGAATTAGATTTTCTAATGATTCCCTGTTCTAACATTTCATTAATTTGTTTGTTGACTTCTTGGTCAAGAATTTGAGGGTGTCTATAAGGGTATTTATAGCTGGGGTCCTCATGTTTAGTTATTATTTTATGTTTGATTGTACTAGTAAAGGTCAAAATTTCACCTTTTCTATACTGAATGTCACTATAGTCGTGAAGTATTTTTTTAATTTATTTGTTTCTTCTGGATTTAGATGATCCAGTCTGTATTCGTATTTTTCTTCAATATTATTATTTATTTCGTACGAAAATAAGTCGTACTCGAATTCTGTTGGAGGGTAAGGGGTTTCATTGGAAATTTCTTTATTGTATTTGAATTTGAACGTGTAGTTCCCTATGGTTATATTATCTTCTGCGTAGTTAATGATGGCTTTGGATGCCGAGAGGTAATTTCTACCTAATAGTATATCGTAACTGTCTGAGAAGTTGTGACAATAGAATTTTTTGTTTAGTGGGGCAAAGTTTGCTGCTTGCGAATGAAACGCTTTTATTGAGTTCTATTATGCCTTTTATGGTTTGGACTTTTAGATGTTCTTTAGTTTCTGGGAAGTTGAAAAAGTTGTTATTAATAAGGTTTATGGAAGAACCTGTGTCTATTATGCATTTAAGGGGTGTATTATTTAACATGAGTCTGATGTAGGGGTTTGTTCGATTGGTGTTATCGGTCTGGTTTGATCCGAGGCAGATTGATGAAAATTTTCTGACCAATCCATTTTAGTCTGTCCGCTATTGCTTTCTCTAATTCGTTTCATTGGTTGGTTAGGGAAAAGATTTTGAGTTTGAGTAGTCTGTCGATAGTTTAAAGGATTTTGTTGCGTTTCGTGATTTAATTTGTTACGGAACTCAGTATAAAGTTGTTGGTTAGTAGGATTATTCTGTCCTGCTGAAGTGGATTGATAGTTATTTTGTCTGTAATTCATTTGATTTTGGGTTGGTTTATAATTTGTTTGAGTTTGGTTTTGTTTAGAATAAGTTTGGGAATCGGTTGACTTCGAAGAGTACTTGGGTTTGTCTGCGAAACTATTTTCATATAACCCCTCTCTTTGGGCTACTTGTTTTAAATTAGACACTGTTGAAATATCGAATTTCGCTAAGGTCATATAGAGCCTATCTGGTAACTTTCTAGTAATAACTTCTTTTACAGTATTGTTCATTGCATTTATATAGAGTGTAGCATTGGCTTGATCACCTTCTAACGTTAACTTGTTTACAATTATGAATGTCTTATGTTCTAATTCTTCAATGAACTTACGAAGGCTTCCGTTGAAATTGGTGTTGTACAAACGTCGTAGAAGTTCCTCGCAAGGTGTATGAGTTTTGAACTCACTAATCAAGGCGGATCGAAGACCAAGCCAACCTGTGGCTTGTGTGAGTTGGGACACTCGTTGTGCTCCTCCAGTTAGTAGCATCTCGATGGTTCCATACATTAAGCTATGCTGACGGAGGTCCTTTGTTGGATATAGTTGCATTATGTAATCGATACGTCTGATGAAACCACTTAATCCATTGGTGTCGCCGTCGAATGTAGGCACCTGCCTTAGAAGAGTTAGGGCCTGATTGAGATGGGTCTCCGACAATTCCAGAGTCATGGTAGGGCCGTTTAATTGGTTCTCAAGTACTTGTTTGTTTGAGAGTTTTTTTTTTTTTTTTTTTTTTTTTTTTTATATAGTTAACTCACTATTAAGTTACACACAGTTGGCATTTAATTGTGATTGAATTGTTCGTTCACTCGATTATTTCACTTAGTTGGATTAATTGTTTATAGTTGAACGGGTTGTTAAATTTTTTTTATATATAACACTTATGACTTTTTGGGATCGAGAGATATGTAAGTCCCGGACACAAATGTTATGTAGTGGTTGATGTCCACTACGCAGAACTTCTAAATAGTCCAGCGGGTCTATATTTTAACTAGAAGTCTGGTTGCACACGCGAGAGGTCACGTAGTACTTTAGCGGATTAGTAATGATGATCTTAATTATTCACCAAAATAATCCTACCGGCTGCGCCAATAATTAGACCGACGTTATAGTTTGAATAAAAAAAATATTTATTCTTAATAACTTATAACAGAGTACAAGTGGTCTTAGAGTTGAATTTAAACTGAACTAGGCTACTTTTCGGGGGTGCTTTATATGTCTGGCTTGGAGCTTTTCGTTGCTTAGGCTATGCAGAGCTTTTGGTTTTCTGGATTTTTCCTCAAGCTTTGGACTTTGGATCTGTTGGTGAAGTAGGTGGCTTGATCGCTCCTGATTGGTCATTGCCAAATATGCTGAGTATGCAGTTCCCACGAGAAGGGTTCGATGCGTAAATGAGTGGCCTGATCGTTGGTGACTTCTAAATATGCTGAATATGCAGTTCCCACGAGAAGGGTTCGATGCGTTGGAGTGCGACTCGTTTATAGTGGACGATGGGATGATTTTTGCTGAGGCGATTTGTTTATAAGTGGTCGCTAGGGCGATTTGTTTATATTGAGTTATGAAAGGGATCGTAGCTTTGGTGACGTGTTTAAGTGTGGGTGAGTGCTGATGGATATATTAATATATATATATATATATATATATATATATATATATATATATATATATATATATATATATATATATATATATATATATATATATATATTATTTTTTTTTCTTAAAGCGTGCGATTATTTAGGCAATCCATATATTGTAAATATTACCAACATCAAAAATAATTTTTTGTTTTTGCTTTTTATCGTTTTATTTCTCTTTTAGAAAAGGAAACTGTTGATTTCGCTAACATTGTAATAAATGGGTCCGATGAAATAAAAAGTGTGTGGGCTTGTCTTCCATTGTGTTATTGCGAGAATTTGTTTGTGTGTGGTTTAATCGAAATTTTCTTTGATCGTTATTTCTGGCTTCAAGAGCTTCTTCCGACATCATACCAATCGGAAGGGCAAAGTGTTCTATAATTTCTGCACCATGAATCAAAATTTTTTGGACAGATGAAGGCATATAAAACCATGGGTACATGTCTACAAATAATATTGCAGTTTCAAATGCATAATGTTTAAAGACTTCTGTATCAATTTCATATCCGGATGCTAGTGTTCGTAATATTACACTAAATCGATAAATTAAAAGATAGTTGACTCCAGTTATTTTGGCAGCTAATTTTGCATCTTGAAAAAACTTTCTCGCTGTGTTGCCGTTATTAGTATTGCCTGACCCGCCAGGCTTTGGAATATCAACCAATATACCCATCTCTTTTCTCAAATTCTTTTGTATTTCCAATTTTCTCATATCAACATCTGCTTTATCTGTACTTCGAACTTGCCAATTTTTAGTTATTAGTCGGTAGCTAATATGCAGAATGCAATCAAGGAAACGAATCCAAGCATGTAGACTAGATAAACCATATTCGTAAAGCTTTTCTTTGAATGCAAATTTTTAATAGCACTGAGATCATTCATTTTTTTTTTTTTGGGGTTGTACCACATATTCCACAATTAAAGATGATTCAGCCAGAACACTGAATACTTTACCATCTATCATCGTCAGGTGAAATTGATGATGTACTTCAAAATTTGTTATATTAGTTGGCTGTATTGCTGTTATTTGGCTTTTGAAATTATTCACATCATGAACCAAAGCTATTTTTTCCTTTTGACAAATCAATTTTAATGGCCTGCAATAACGAGTGGATGAAGGTTTGTCATTCTTCCAAACTATTTCTGATCCTCGTAGTATTTCTAATGGTACCAAGTAAGCCGAAAACATGTGCTGATCGACCATTGGCGCATTGGCTATCGTCGTATTTATTTTTATCAAAAATGTTGGTGTAGATATATGTCTCAACCGCAAAAGTTTTTTTTGAAACGTCAGTCTGCATATGCCATACACTAAACAATTCTCGTTTGGATACTGACATTGTTGCTAAAAAAAATATTTCTAAAATAATATGCGGATATATGCAGATCATTGTGGACGATTTCACTTCGTAATACACAGACTTATTTTTTTAAAACACATTGATACCGAATCCAGTCGAATCTTAAAAGTTCTACTCTACTAAAGTTCAAATGTTAAGTACTAATTAATATATTACGTTTTGTTTAGTAACTACATACCTTTTTATTCAGTTCACAGCAAAAAGTTCAATTGAAAACTGTAAAGCCAATTTTTATTCAATTTTTTTCGATTCCATCGGAATTGGCGGGAAAGCTGATTGCAACAGCCAAGAAAACATATGTTGTCTTCTATGCTTCACAGCTGTGCGAATATTGAGAGAAAATCGAAGCGATTAATGTTTTTGATCTATCGAATATATTAGTGATCGATTACAAAAAATAAATTTGCAACTAGAATTACTTTAAATTTGAATTAATCGGAGCTAAATCAGCCGTTTCGCCCACTGTGCCATGGGAACTTAATTGTTTAATTTTTCTTGTGGAAAAAAAGAGACAAAGTTGAAAAGAAAATATAAAAAAAAAAATCAAGAAAATAAAAATAAAAGGTGGAATAATCCGGAGTAATAGAGTAAGACTAGTGTAAGGGGGCTTTACACCTGCATTCTCAATGCTAGAGCGGGATCCACGTTTGCCCGTCGCATCATACGACGAGGGAAATAGAGTAGCGTATGTGGAGTTGATGATCAGGTTGGCGCAAAAAGGGAGCGTCGCCACTGGATGGGCAAGACGCGCAGGAAAGGAGCAGCCGATTCAGAGGACAGGACTAGCTCGCTCGAGGAAGCATGGAGGGGTCGAGTCCGGAGGTGTCACGCGGGGTCCTGGAACCAAAGGAGGGTTCAAGGTCGTCGGTCACGATATTGTCAGTCGACGTGCAGGACGCGTCGAGTCTGGGCACGTCGTCCTACGAAAGGAAAAGCATAAACGAAGGAATGCCTAAGGAAGGACTCGGGGAGGATCTCCCGGTGGAAAGGATGAATGAGTTAAAAGGAAGCAAGGAATTAAATCAAAAGTAGGGAGCTGGGCCTCCCATTGGCCAAAGTACTATTGGCGCCCTGCGAGTGAAAGTGTTCACTACTATCCCCCGGGCCGTACGGCTAACGGCCGCCGATGATCGTCGTGCGTGCGACGCGAACTCATTGCTGAATCTGTAGGAGCGAAAGAGACCGACTCTATTCGGACCTTGACCATTTCCAGTGGCGAGGGTCGCTCCTACAGTATTCGTGTTGCTGTGTGGAGCAACATGTATATGCACAAATATGCATATAAACGCACAGAAAATACGTACGTTCATATAGATTCATACGTGCATACTTATATTGCTCCTCACAACCTTCATATTTTATATTTTACTTATAATTTGTCCCAAGATTTTTTGAGCAACGTTTTATTTTGATGGTTTTCGCTTTTATTTTGCTACAAAGCCGGAGCATTTTGAAAACAAATAAGAACTTTTCGGTTCATTTTAGCATGTCTTGACTGTTGTCGAACATGTTTGCACGAACACGCGAAAGGTAGAAAAGAAACATTTCTATTTTTGTGAACACAGACGGCGAACAAAATGTTCGTACGAACACAGCTATCCACATTCGAATATAGGACGAACACAACATGTTCGTGTAATAAATTCGACTGTGGTTACACCGCTTAAGCGTGTTGTAATTTAATAAAAGATGTATCCACACGGTGATGGTTTCAAGAAAAATGCGCAGTTTTGTTGCTTTAATTTGAGATTTGTGATATTTAATTTGATTTTGTTTAATACAATTTTGTAACACAACCAGCCACTTTACAGTCCAAAACGGAAGCAACAATGTGCCCATATCTTAATTACAGGGATTTATGTTATGTAAGCTTTTGCACATAACATTGTGTTAGTATTTAATTGAGATCCTATGTTATGTACAGTGGTATTTAATAGAAATCCCATGTTATGTCCAACACTCCCCCTCAAAAGTTATATACAGTAGAATCCGGTTATAGCGACATTCAAGGGACCGTCGATTTTACGTCGCTATACCCGGCGGACGCTTTAACCAGTAGGTTAAAAAAAAAATTTTTTTTTAAATTTTTATTATTGCTGTTGAATGAAGCGTTAATTTTGTCTTTATTTTTGTTTATTGTGGCAATTGTTGTGTGGCACACGCAGAATTCTTTTGCCAGAGCACAGTTACGTTCACCGGCTTCCAAGCGCCGAATAATTTGCATTTATTCTTCAACAGAGAAGCACTTTCGTTTTAAAGACATTTTGCTGGAATAATACACAAGTCTTAAATATCCCAACATTAGTCAATAATAACATCAGTCACACGACAGAAGAAGAAAAGGCTGAGGCGTTAGCTCAATCCTTTCGACTAAATCATATCGTAGCTGCTGGGCTCGGTGATCCGCTAACTAAAGCCGCTGTCGATGCCTCAATCCTCTCAGTCGCGCAATTATCTATAGAGCCGCTGAATGACTACTTTATTAGCTCCAGCGTCATAAAAGGTATACTGAAAAAGCTGAAGAAGAAGAAATCTCCAGGTATTGACAAAATTGACAATATATGCTTAAAAACCCTACCTACGAAGGGAATAAATTTTATTACTTACATAGTCAATAAATGCCTAGAGCTATGCTATTTCCCTTCTGTCTGGAAATGTGCTAAAGTTGTTCCTATTCCAAAACAAAATAAGCCTGTCGAGTTGCTCTCGTCATACAGACCTATTAGTCTTTTGTCGGCAGTCAGCAAAATACTAGAGAAGGTTATCCAAGATAAATTAACTCATTTTGTTGAATCCAATAATATCCTTCCAAGTCACCAGTTTGGATTCAGAAGCGAACACAATACTGTTCAGCCCCTTTATAGAATTAAAAAAATCATTAAAGATAATTTTTCTAGCTCTATGTCAACGGGAATGGTACTGCTAGATATCCAAGCCGCATTTGATTCAGTGTGGCATGACGGCCTAATACACAAAATGCTACATCTTAATTTCCCACCTGCGGCCATAAAGATAATCCAAAGTTATCTAAAAAACAGATCTTTTATTGTATATTTAGGTAATGCTTCATCCACAGCAGTTAACATCTCAGCAGGCTGTCCCCAAGGCTCATGCCTATCCCCTATTCTATATAATATATATACCTCTGATCTCCCAATATTACCTCATTGCACTACCTCGGTCTTTGCGGACGATACAGCAATTCTTTGTGGTGGAATTCTTTCTGCAGATATAGTTCGAAACCTCCAAACAGCATATGACTCTTTAGGTACATATTTCTCTCAATGGAAAATTTTAGTCTGCCCAGAAAAGACCAAGGCTATATTCTTCACAAAAAAACGAAAGGACATCTACGTGCCAATAACAGACATCAGATTGGGCTCGGAATATATAAAGTGGGATCCAAATGTCAGGTACTTGGGTATTACACTGGACAGAAGACTTACATTCAAGGACCATATAACCAATACAAACAAAAAGCTCAAACATATACTTCGTACGTTATATCCCTTTATAAATAGAAACTCGAGGCTAAGCATAGAAAACAAAATGTTCTTGTATAGGTCAATTTTCCAATCAGTTACTTTTTACGGTGCACCTGTCTGGTCAGATATAGCCAAATGTCACATAAGTCAATTGCAAATCGCACAAAATAAAATCTTGAAGCTTATTTTGAATCTTCCTTGGCATCATTCCACGTTAGATCTACACTGTCGAGCCAATGTTGAATTGGTAGATATTAGATTATCGCGACTATCGCAAAATTTCATAGCCAAATGTCATGAATCAACATATTCACATATAAATGAACTGGCATAGCCATTTAATTTTAAGTATTATTTAGTGTTTAAGTTAGTTTGTAATAAATAACCTCGGGGTTTTCTATTTCTTTGATTTTTCCCCCAAATAATTAAGTCATATTATATACCATGTCATATCTCTAAGTAAATATCTAAGCAGAAAAGGCCTAGTTCCTAGTCTAAACTCTTTAATTATTGTAAGATACCATTCACAAAAAAACTGTAATTACAACAAAGAGTGAAATAAATTGAAATTGAAATTGAATACACAAGTGTCGATTAGAGCTGGGAAGTTCTTTCTGCGCCACTAACGATGTTTTCTTGTATCTATCGATAGTCGTAAGCAATAGGAAAATTACATATGTATATAGATCCATATATTCACAAATTTGTTGACGTTTCCTTTGTTGTTTTATTTTTTACATTTTATTCAAAATTACAGACAAAGAAACTAGCTCAATTAAAAAAAAATTTATTAGAAATATAAAAAAAAAATTCTATCGATTGTATCCAACATTGAATGTCAATCCCGATAGTTTGCCACCACTAGTGTCGAGTTTGAACTGAATGAGCTCGTTAACGAACATTATTTTTATACCCTGAACCCATTGAAAATGGGAAATCAGGGTATAATGGTTTTGTTAAAAGTATGTAACAGGGAGAAGGAGGCGTGGCAGACCCCACAAAGTATATATATTCTTGATCAGGGCGACGAACTGAGTCGATTTAGCCCTGTCCGTCTGTCTGTCCGTCCGTCCGTCCGTCCGTCCGTCCGTCCGTATGTATGAACGCGTCGATTTCAGAAGATATAAGAGCTAGAGACTTGAACTTTTTTTTAAAATGACCGTATATACAGCGCGCATATCGAGTTTATCACCAAAAAATCGATAACTCGTCCCATTATTTTTTTATCGATCAAAAACCTTATCGAAATGCAGTTATAAAATTATATCTCCTACATCTTTAAAGCTAGAGTATCCAAATTTTAAATGTAGATTGATATGTACGTTATAGAATTTCGATTTTTGTTCAATTTTACCCCCCACCCTTATATCCATCCCCTCACCCATAAGTTTTTAAAAGGCGTATTTCAAATACTAGAGACTTGAGATTTGGCAATTATACGCATAGTAATGATAAAACCACAATCTGAAAGTTTCATGGAGAACGTACGTCCAGAAAAAAAGTTATTAAACAATTAAGTTCCCATAGTAAGCCCACACTGCAGCCCATGCGTGCGCGCCTATGGGTGTCTATATATGTGTGTTTGCGTGTGTATGTGTGTGTTTGTGTAAGCAGAGAGACGATAAAAATTATTGAAATGGCTGTTGCTTGAAGGGTTCAGGGGATCTTGTAGTCGAGCAGTCTCGACTAGAGCTTTCTTACTTGTTCATTTTGAGCTTGTATGCATTAAATTTGAGTGGGAAAAAGCAGAAAAAACTAGAAATAAAACGGGACATCCAATGGTGTAGAAACGATTGTGTGACGTCGGCATTGTAGTTTGTCTCTCTCTTTCTATCTCAGTCTTAGCAGCATTTGTGTCGCTGCTACGCACACAAGCAAGGGTACTGATCACTGATAAATGTACATACATATACATTTTAACAGCGTCTTTTAATGCTTGTTATTATTTCGCGTTTTTTTTTTTATCACGTCGTAATAACCGGTATTTTTGACTCAAAAATATGAAAAAATAACGTCGGCATAAGCGGATTGTCGTTAAAAGCGGAGTCGTTCTAAACGGAAGGTCTTTCATATACATAAGTTTGTATGGGGACCAACCAAGACATCGAAATTTCGTCGATATAACCGGTTGGACGCTTTAAGCGGAGTCGTTATAAGCGGATTCTACTGTATTATTATTTAAAAACATTTTTGTTTTTCTTTCTTTTTTTTTCTACTGTGGGTGGTGTGTATTCTGGTGAGTATTACAGATTGATACAGCATTCGCTGCGGTGATTGGGAAAACCCAGACAAAACCCAATCAGACCATTAAAAAAAACATAAATGCATATTTTTCAAATATGACTTACAATAATTTCAAATTATGTTAACTTATACAAAATAAACAAAAATAATTCAAATTAGTATATGTGAAAAAGTATTTGGACTTAAAGTTTAGTTTAAACAAGTAAGAAAGCCCTAGTCGAGACTGCTCGACTACGAGATCCCCTGAACCCTTCAAGCAACAGCCATTTCAATAATTTTTAGCGTCTCTCTGCTTATACAATTGTTTAATAACTTTTTTTGAAGACGTACGTTCTTCATGAAACTTTTAAATTGTATTTATATCACTCATATGCGTGTATGTGCCGAAGCTCAAGTCTCTAGTATTTGAAATATGCCTTTTACAAACTTAGGTGTGAGGGGGTGGATATAGGGGTGGGGGTTGAAATTCAACAAAACTCGAAATTCTATAACGTATATATGAATTTACATTTAAAATTTGGAGACTCTAGCTCTAAAGATGTAGGAGATATAATTTTATAACTGCATTTCGAAAAGGTTTTTTATCGATAAAAAAATAACGAGATGAGTTATCGAATTTTGGTGATAAACTCGATATCCGCGTGATATATACGGACTTTTAAAAAACAAGTAAGGAAACTCTAGTCGAGAGTGCTCGACTAGATACTACCAAACTAATAAAAATGTACATTTAGTGTGGTTAAATTTTCAATTTAAATGTATTTAAAAATATAAGAGAAATAGAAGACTCATTTAATTAAATACTTGAATATTTTAAAACAATTAAAAAAGTTAACATAAATTGTGCCCGCTCTGGGATTCGAACCCGAGACTTTTCGATCGTGCGACACGCTGCTTTCCACAACTCCACTTCACTTGTTGACAGACTGATGGCAAAACAGCAATACATTTGTGGCGGTTCAAACCACAACCTAAGTTATAGTTAGTTTTAACGATAGTCTTTATCGATAGTAGTAATCGAGAGTTCACTCTTCTCTAAAAAGATGTAGATATAAATTACCCACGCCAAAGCGACAATAAAATATATATACTTATTTTGAATACATTTAAATACAAATAGTGTTTTAAATGTGGCGTAGCCACAAATGGTGACCCCGATTTATAAAGAACTTTAATTTTCACAAAATGGTTGTAACTCGTGACGAAAAAGCCTCAACATCGGCTGCTGCCGCCACCAACACAGACACAGCCGCCCAAGAAGCCTCAGCAAACGGCGTCATGCACGGTCAAGCTGAAAACGACAGCGGAGAAACGCATGTAACAACTACTTCACATGCTGTGAACGCCATTCACACAATTCGCTTCCCACAATTCATGGCCACAGATCCAGAATTGTGGTTCACACAGATTGATGCATTGCTGCATATACATAACGTCAAATCGGATCAAGCCAAGTTTTTCACTATAATAACTTCATTGGATGCAGACACTCTACGCCAGATTTCCGACATCGCAAAGAAACCACCAGAATCGGGAAAGTACGACAAACTAAAAAAAGAACTCATCTTAAGATTTGGTGTGTCCCGTGAAAAGAAGCTAGTCAAACTCTTAACAGAAATTGAATTGTCTGACAAAAAACCGAGTCAACTACTCCGAGAAATGCGCGACTTGGCTGACGATTCGTTATCGTGCGAGGGAATTGTGACACTGTGGATGCAACGCCTTCCAAGCAGCATTCGAACCATCCTGTGCGCACGCAATGCTGAGGACATAGAAAGTTTGGCCGAAATTGCAGATCGTATATTTGACAATATGCCCACAACAAACTATTGTGAAGCTATCCAAAGCACGAAGCCAAATTCTATTGAAACCAGGATGAGTGCCTTAGAGACGTCTATTAAAACAATAGCCCAACAGTTGAACCAAGCTCTATCATCACCCTCAAGCAACAACCACAGACGGAATAACAATAACTACAACCAATCCGCATCTTCAACCCCTACACACCAACAAAAAGTTTGCACATATCACATCCGTTTCGGACGAGCAGCAAAGAGATGTGTACAGCCATGCGAGTTCGAATGCACAACTAATCAACAACCGGAAAACTAAATCAGCTGTCGCCACTAAGTGCAGCTGACGGCAGCCAATCATGCGTTTTGTATGCTGAAAAAAGACTGCACATTTTTGATTCTAAGAATTGAACAACATTTTTAATCGACTCCGGTTCTATCGTTTCAGTCTTACCCAAAAAGTTTGCTACAAATAACCAAAACTCAACTACAAACGATCTCAATCTGTTCGCAGCGAACAACACGATCATTCACACATACGGTACCAGGCAGCTTGAAGTTCATCTGGGCCTACGTCGATCTTTCCAATGGAAATTCATCATAGCCAACGTTAAATCAGCAATCATAGGCGCTGACTTTTTGGCTCATTTTGGATTGACAGTGGATTTAAAAACAAAACGACTCATCGATCCGCTCGCCCAACATCAAATCAATGGAGAAGCTCGTACAAATTACCAACAAAATGTCCTCACGATCGATCCTTCGTCTAAATTTTACCATATTATCAATAAATATGTAAATTTAACGAACATCAGCACCTACAAACGACCAGAGTCAGGTGAAATTTCTCATCACATTATCACCACTGGACAACCTGTAGCTGAACCTAAACGTCGATACACTGGAGAAAAATTAGAAGTCATCAAATCAGAATTTAAGGAACTTCTACAACTTGGCATCATTCGTCCATCAAGCAGCCCATGGTCCAGCCCTATCCATCTCGTCAAAAAAAAGACCGGTGGGTGGCGGGCCTGCGGTGATTACAGAAAATTAAACGCTCGTACTCAACCAGATCGCTATCCGATTCCATTCATCGACGATATCAGCGACAGGCTACACGGCAAGACAATTTTCTCAAAAATTGATCTTAACAAAGCATATTACAACATCCCAATGAATCCATCAGATATTCAAAAAACTGCTGTTAACACACCCATTGGATTGTTCGAGTTTACGGTAATGCCTTTCGGCCTAAAAAACGCAACTCAAACCTTCCAACGACATATGGATTCCATTTTCCGAGATGATGACCATGTTTTTTGTTATATCGACGATATCCTTGTATTCTCATCCAGTCTCAAGGAACACGAAATTCATCTTCAATCAGTACTTGAAAAACTTAAAAAATTCAACTTGTCGATTAACGCATCTAAATGTGAATTTGGCAAAGAAGAACTCACATTTTTGGGCTACAACATCACTGTTAATGGCATGACACCACCTAAAGACAGAGTAGAAGCCATACAAAACTACCCGAAACCCAACAACATAATGGAGTTACGCCGATTTCTTGGCGCACTGAACTATTTTCGGAAATTCATACCATCTGCCTCAGATTCACAAGCACTTCTTACAGGGCAGTGCAAAGAATCAAAGAAGAATGATCGTACACCCGTTGAATGGACACCAGAACTAGAAAAAGCTTTTTCAACTTGCAAGTCAACTCTTGTCTCCAACACGCTTTTGAACTTCATTGCACCAGGTTGTCCCTTTGTATTATCTACAGATGCATCAGACATTGCCGTAGGTGCACATCTTCAGCAGATTGTAAACAATCAAATGAATTCAATTGGTTTTTTTTCAACCAAACTAAAAAATGCTCAACAAAAATACAGTGCGTATGACAAAGAACTTCTGGCAATTTATTTGTCCATTAAACATTTCAAACACATACTAGAGGGTCGGGATTTCGTAATACAAACTGATCACAAACCTTTAATTTACGCTTTCCAGCAAAAGTTAGACAAAGCATCTCCAATGCAAATACGTCATCTTAATTATATTGCACAATTTACCACCAACATTGTACACGTATCTGGCTCGAACAATATTGTGGCAGATGCTTTGTCACGCATCAATCAAATAAATATGCCAGAAACCGCATCTCTTCGTTCAATACAAGAACTACAACAAAATGACAATGAATTAGAACAGCTACTCCAAGGGAGTACATCACTAAAACTACAAAAAGTAAAATTCCCACCAGACTTAGAAGTTTACTGCGATATTCAAACATCGGAAACTCGGCCGTATATACCAAAGTCACTCCGCAAACAAATTTTTTCATCTATTCATCTCCTTTCGCATCCTGGTAAAAGAGCAAGCATTAAACAAATTTCAAAAAAATATGTCTGGCCATCAATGCGGCGCGATATCAATCAATGGGTAAATGAATGTAATGACTGCCAACGATCAAAAATCCAACGACACAATCAACTCGTACCGGAACACTTTCGGCAGGTGGACAAACGATTTGAGCACGTTCACATTGACATCATCGTAGTTCCGGAATATAAAGGGTACAAATACTGCCTCACCATGATCGACAGATTCACTCGTTGGCCAGAAATAGCTCCAATCAAAGACATGACTGCTGACACAGTCGCAACAGCATTTTTCAGATCATGGATTGCCCGTTTCGGGGCCCCAAAAACAATATCAACGGACCAAGGAACACAGTTCGAATCATCTCTATTTCTTTCGCTGACAAACATGATAGGAGCACAACGAATTCGCACATCCCCATATCATCCCGCATCCAACGGAATGATAGAACGCTGGCATCGCTCACTTAAGGCAGCTTTGATGTGCAATCGACGAACTCCTTGGTTAGAAATCTTACCAACTGTACTCTTGGGACTCCGCACTTGTTTTAAAGAAGATATCAATTCATCTGCTGCCGAAATGCTATATGGCACGGATTTACGCCTTCCGGGAGAATTTTTCATCCACAATGATGAACCAGATGATCCAACACAATTTATAAACAAATTCCGTGACTATATTCGACAAGTTCGACCGTCACCTGTAATACATCATACGAACAAATCAGCCTTTATACACAAAAACTTGTATTCATGCAGCCATGTATTTCTACGAAGCGACCACGTCAGACAACCGCTTGAACCTCCTTACACAGGCCCACATGAAATAAAGGAACGGATCAACGATCGGCTTTTCGCTATTAACGTCAACGGAACTACACATAATATATCGGTCGAGAGACTCAAACCAGCATTTTGCATCATAGACTCTGACATGCCAGTTAAACCGCTTCGAACATATTCAAGAAATCAATGTGTTAAATCTCAGAAATAACTTCAACACATTACTGAGGAGGGGAGTAGCTGTGGCGGTTCAAACCACAACCTAAGTTATAGTTAGTTTTAACGATAGTCTTTATCGATAGTAGTAATCGAGAGTTCACTCTTCTCTAAAAAGATGTAGATATAAATTACCCACGCCAAAGCGACAATAAAATATATATACTTATTTTGAATACATTTAAATACAAATAGTGTTTTAAATGTGGCGTAGCCACACATTCACTGCTGCGGCGCCATCTAGCAAATCGAAACTAAACTAATTGTTTATTTTAATGTGTGTGTGCACACGTATAGGAAAACTGCTGTGACTGTTTCACGTGCGTTTGTTAATTAAAAAATTGATAGAACTAACGGAATTTAATGAAATTCAATCTAATTCAAAAAAAAGAAAAATCATTTACAATTGGGTATACTGGCGCCTGATTTGAACTTGAATGTTTTTATTCGATAAAAACAGAACGGGATGATTTATCGATTTTTAGTGATAAACTCGACATCCGCGCTGTATAGACGGTCATTTAAAAAAAATTCAAGTCTCTAGCTCTTATATCTTCTGAAATCGACGCGTTCAAACATACGGACAAACGGACAGACGGACAGGGCTAAATCGACTCAGCTCGCCGCGCTGATCAAGAATATATATACTTTGTGGGGTCTGCCACGCCTCCTTCTGCCTGTTACATACATTTCAACAAAACCATTATACCCTGATTTCCCATTTTCAATGGATTCAGCGTAAAAAAAGTTGAAGTCTCTAGCTATTATATCTTCTGAAATCGACGCGTTCAAGCATACGGACGGACGGATAGACAGACAGGGTATAAAAACTTCATTAACAAATCCTGTAGTATTCAATGCATTCATCGCAATCCCAGTTTGCTTCTTAATTCCACGAAGCGTCCAGCGACCAATGGTTTTGTTAGAAAGTCCGCCAACTGATTCTCTGTAGGAATATACTCAATAGAAATAATATTATTCTCTATTTGCCCTCTGGCAAAATGATACTTTATATCGATGTGTTTCGACTGTTTATGACTTGATGGATTGCTGGCTATACTGATGCAACCCTGATTATCTTCCAATATTTTTATTTGATTATTCAATTTAATATTAATACTTTCTGAGAGTGACTTACTGCTTCGAATAAGGCCATATATTCTGCCTCAGTAGTTGAGGCTGCTACTGAATTTTGATTCTTAGTATTCCAGCAAATAAGGTTTGAACTATACATTTTGAATAGATAGCCTGTTGTACTTCTTCTGTCAATTTCATTTCCTCCCCAATCTGAGTCAACATACCCAACAAACATATGTGCGTAATCAGAGTTTTTAGTAAAAACTAGTTTCATGTCAATATTGCCTTTCCAATACATCAGAATTCTTTTTAATCCTTGCCATAGTTCTATATTATTTTTATATCCTGAATCCATTGAAAATGGGTATAATGTTTTTGTTAAAGGTATGTAACAGGAAGAAGGAGGCGTGGCAGACCCCACAAAGTATATATATTCTTGACCAGGCCGACGAACTGAGTCGATTTAGCCATGTCCGTCGGATATCGAGTTTTTTAAATATTCTTTAAAATCATTAATTAAGCTTATATCTGATGTCGCTATAACTAAATCATCCACATATAGTAACACATATATGTTTTTATACCCTGAACCCATTGAAAATGGGAAATCAGGGTATAATGGTTTTGTGAAAAGTATGTAACAGGCAGAAGGAATCATCGCAGACCCCATAAAGTATATATATTCTTGATCAGAACGATGAGCTGAGTCGATATAGCCCTGTCCGTCTGTCCGTCAGTCCGTCCGTCCGTCCGTCCGTCCGTATGAGTGCGTCGATCTCAGAAGTTAAAGGAGCTAGAGAGCTGAAATTTTGTATGCATACTCGTGTATACCATACGCAGTACGAGTTTATCATATTTTTTCGATAACTCATTCGATATCTTTTTTATCGAGGATAATCGATAAATTTATATTGTTTTTTCAGCCTAATTTGAACACTATTAGACCTAGAGACTTCAGATTTACTGTGTATATACATTTGATGGGCACACACATTTTGTAATTTACAGATTTAGGATACCACGCCCCCTTCGCCCCAAATTTGTAAAAAACGTATATCAAGTACTAGAGACTTGTGCTTTGGAATGTACACACATTTACACATAATGATTACGTTCTGAAAGTTTCATTAAGATTGTACGTCTACAAATGAAATTATTCAACAAATAAATTCTCATAATATTGCCCACACTGCAGCGCAGCCCAAGCGCAGTCGCTGCTTACTGCGCAGTTAGCAGAGCGCGGGCCTATGCGTGGGGGTGGATGCATGTGTATGTATGTGTGCAGAATGATTGGAACATCAGCACGGAGGGTTCAGGGTATCTCCTAGTCGAGCAGTCTCGACTAGAGCTTTCTTACTTGTTATTAATATCCCCATTATCTTTTACATATATACAGGGATCAACTGGTGAATAGAAGAAATAGAAAGACGGAACTTACTAAAGTGAAATCTTCGATCGACCTCTGATCACGAAAAAAAAACACGATTTGGAAATGTTTGCCCCTGGGCTGACAGGTGCCACATTCTAGGAACTCAGTAAGCAGGAGTGACATCCTGCGGAAATGGCTCCTAGGTCAATGCTCCAGCTGCCCCCGTCCCGTTAACACCCTGGCAGGCCACCAAGTATGTTCGAATATCGTAACCAACTGAATTTTCATTGGTGGTACAGGTTTAAGTTGATATATATCCTTAATTTGCGCAACATCCTGGCTCTGAACATTGGCTCCTATAAGGACCGGCTGCGCCAATAAGACCGACGTTATAGTTTGAATAAAAAAAATATTTATTCTTAATAACTTATAACAGAGTACAAGTGGTCTTAGAGTTGAATTCAAACTGAACTAAATTGGCTACTTTTCGGGGGTGCTTTATATGTCTGGCTTGGAGCTTTTCGTGGCTTAGGCTATGCAGAGCTTTTGGTTTTCTGGATTTTTCCTCAAGCTTTGGACTTTGGATCTGTTGGTGAAGTAGGTGGCTTGATCGCTCCTGATTGGTCATTGCCAAATATGCTGAGTATGCAGTTCCCACGAGAAGGGTTCGATGCGTAAATGAGTGGCCTGATCGTTGGTGACTTCTAAATATGCTGAATATGCAGTTCCCACGAGAAGGGTTCGATGCGTTGGAGTGCGACTCGTTTATAGTGGACGATGGGATGATTGTTGCTGAGGCGATTTGTTTATAAGTGGTCGCTAGGGCGATTTGTTTATATTGAGTTATGAAAGGGATCGTAGCTTTGGTGACGTGTTTAAGTGTGGGTGAGTGCTGATGGATATATTAATATATATATATATATATTTTTATATATATATATATATATATATATATATATATATATATATATATATATATATATATATATATATATATATATATATATATATATATATATATTTTTTATTTTTTTTTTTTTCTTAAAGCGTGCGATTATTTAGGCAATCCATATATTGTAAATATTACCAACATCAAAAATAATTTTTTGTTTTTGCTTTTTATCGTTTTATTTTTATCGTTTTATTTCTCTTTTAAGAAAAGGAAACTGTTGATTTCGCTAACATTGTAATAAATGGGTCCGATGAAATAAAAAGTGTGTGGGCCAGTCTTCCATTGTGTTATTGCGAGAATTTTTTTGTGTGTGGTTTAATCGAAATTTTCTTTGATCGTTATTTCTGGCTTCAAGAGCTTCTTCCGACATCATACCAATCGGAAGGGCAAAGTGTTCTATAATTTCTGCACCATGAATCAAAATTTTATTGACAGATGAAGGCATATATATGGGTACATGTCTACAAATAATATTGCAGTTTCAAATGCATAATGTTTAAAGACTTCTGTATCAATTTCATATCCAGTTATTTTGGCAGCTAATTTTGCATCTTGAAAAAACTTTTTCGCTGTGTTGCCGTTATTAGTATTGCCTTACCCGCCAGGCTTTGGAATATAAACCAATATACCCATCTCTTTTCTCAAATTCTTTTGTATTTCCAATTTTCTCATATCAACAGCTGCTTTATCTGTACTTCGAACTTGCCAATTTTTAGTTATTAGTCGGTAGCTAATATGCAGAATGCAATCAAGGAAACGAATCCAAGCATGTAGACTAGATAAACCATATTCGTAAAGGTTTTCTTTGAATGCAAATTTTTAATAGCACTGAGATCATTCATTTTTTTTTTTGGGGTTGTACCACATATTCCACAACTAAAGATGATTCAGCCAGAACACTGAATACTTTACCATCTATCATCGTCAGGTGAAATTGATGATGTACTTAAAAATTTGTTATAATAGTTGGTTGTATTGCTGTTATTTGGCTTTTTAAATTATTCACATCATGAACCAAATCTATTGTTTCCTTTTGACAAATCAATTTTAATGGCCTGCAATAACGAGTGGATGAAGGTTTGGCATTCTTCCAAACTATTTCTGATCCTCGTAGTATTTCTAATGGTACCAAGTAAGCCGAAAACATGTGCTGATCGACCATTGGCGCATTGGCTATCGTCGTATTTATTTTTATCAAAAATGTTGGTGTAGATATATGTCTCAACCGCAAAAGTTTTTTTTGAAAACGTCAGTCTGCATATGCCCATACACTAAACAATTCTCGTTTGATACTGACATTGTTGCTAAAAAAATTCTAAAATAATATCGGATATATGCAGATCATTGTGGACGATTTCTAAAATAATATGCGGATATATGCAGCTCATTGTGGACGATTTCTACTTCGTAATACACAGACCTATTTTTTTAAAACACATTGATACCGAATCCAGTCGAATTAACTTAAAAGTTCTACTCTACTAAAGTTCAAATGTTAAGACAAATTCAAGTACTAATTAATATATTACGTTTTGGGACGAAACACAACAACAGGTCGCAAACATTTATTTGTTTAGTAACTACATACCTTTTTATTCAGTTCACAGCAAAAAGTTCAATTGAAAACAGTAAAACCAATTTTTATTCAATTACACCTCACCGCGACGCAACGCCAAAACATATGTTGTCTTCTAGCTCACACTGGCGAATATTGAGAGAAAATCGAAGCGATTAATGTTTTTGATCTATCGAATATATTAGTATCGATTACAAAAAATAAATTGCAACTAAATTACTTTAAATTTGAATTAATCGGAGCTAAATCAGCCGTTTCGCCCACTGTGCCATGAACTTAATTGTTTAATTTTTCTTTGGAAAAAAAGAGACAAAGTTGAAAAGAAAATATAAAAAAAAAATCAAAATAAAAATAAAATGAATAATCCGGAGTAATAGAGTAAGACTAGTGTAAGGGGCATTACACCTGCATTCTCAATGTTAGAGCGGGATCCACGTTTGCCTGTCGCATTATACGACGAGGGAAATAGAGTAAGCGTATGTGGAGTTGATGATCAGGCTGGCGCAAAACGGGAGCGTCGCCACTGGATGGGCAAGACGCGCAGGAAAGGAGCAGCCGATTCAGAGGACAGGACTAGCTCGCTCGAGGAAGCATGGAGGGGTCGAGTCCGGAGGTGTCACGCGGGGTCCTGGAACCAAAGGAGGGTCTAAGGTCGTCGGTCACGATATTGTCAGTCGACGTGCAGGACGCGTCGAGTCTGGGCACGTCGTCCTACGAAAGGAAAAGCATAAACGAAGGAATGCCTAAGGAAGGACTCGGGGAGGATCTCCCGGCGGAAAGGATGAATGAATTAAAAGGAAGCAAGGAATTAAATCAAAAAGAAGGGAGCTGGGCCTCCCATTGGCCAAAGTACTATTGGCGCCCTGCGAGTGAAAGTGTTCACTACTATCCCCCGGGCCGTACGGCTAACGGCCGCCGATGATCGTCGTGCGTGCGACGCGAACTCATTGCTGAATCTGTAGGAGCGAAAGAGACCGACTCTATTCGGACCTTGACCTTTTCCAGTGGCGAGGGTCGCTCCTACAGTATTCGTGTAGCTGTGTGGAGCAACATGTATATGCACGTATATGCATATAAACGCACAGAAAATACGTACGTTCATATAGATTCATACGTGCATTCTTATATTGCTCCTCACAACCTTCATATTTTATATTTTACTTATAATTTGTCCCAAGATTTTTTGAGCAACGTTTTATTTTGATGGTTTTCGCTTTTATTTTGCTACAAAGCCGGAGCATTTTGAAAACAAATAAGAACTTTTCGGTTCATTTTGGCATGTCTTGACTGTTGTCGAACATGTTTGCACAAACACGCGAAAGGTAGAAAAGAAACATTTCTATTTTTGTGAACACAGACGGCGAACAAAATGTTCGTACGAACACAGCTATCCACATTCGAATATAGGACGAACACAACATGTTCGTGTAATAAATTCGACTGTTACACCGTGTTAATAAAAATTATCCACACGGTGATGGTTTCAAGAAAAATGAGCAGTTTTGTTGCTTTAATTTGAGATTTGTGATATTTAATTTGATTTTGTTTAATACAATTTTGTAACACAACCAGCCACTTTACAGTCCAAAACGGAAGCAACAATGTGCCCATATCTTAATTACAGGGATTTATTTTATGTTAGCTTTTGCACATAACATTGTGTTAGTATTTAATTGAGATCCTATGTTATGTACAGTGGTATTTAATAGAAAAAAATCCCAATGTTATGTCCAACACTCCCCCTCAAAAGTTATATACATGAATCCGTATCGACATCACCGTCGATTACGTCCTATACCCGGCGACGCTTAACATTAAAAAAAATTTTTTAAATTTATTCTTCTTTCTTTTTTTTCCCCATCTTTGCCAACACATTACGTCACCGGCTCCAACCCGAATAATTTGCATTTTTTCTTCAACAGAGAAGCACTTTCGTTTTAAAGACATTTTGCTGAATAATACACAAGTGTCGATTAGAGCTGGGAAGTCTTCGCGCCACTAACGATGTTTTCTTTATCTATCGATAGTCGTAAGCAATAGGAAAATTACATAATATAGATCCATATATCACAAATTTACGTTTCCTTTGTTGTTTTATTTTTTACATTTTATCAAAATTACACAAAAAACTAGCTCAATAAAAAAAAATTATTAAAATATAAAAAAAATCTATCGATTTATCCAACATTGAATGTCAATCCCGATAGTTTGCCACCACTAGTGTCGAGTTTGAACTGAATGAGCTCGTTAACGAACATTATTTTTCATTTTGAGCTTGTATGCATTAAATTTAGTGGAAAAACAGAAAAAACTAGAAAAAAACGGGACATCCAATGGTGTAGAAACGATTGTGTGACGTCGGCATTGTAGTTTGTCTCTCTCTTCTATCTCAGTCTTAGCAGCATTTGTGTCGCTGCTACGCACACAAGCAAGGGTACTGATCACTATAAATGTACATACATATACATTTTAACAGCGTCTTTTAATGCTTGTTATTATTTCGCGGTTTTTTTTATCACGTCGTAATAACCGGTATTTTTGACTCAAAAATATGAAAAATAACGTCGGCATAAGCGGATTGTCGTTAAAGCGGAGTCGTTCTAAACGGAAGGTCTTTCATATACATAAGTTTGTATGGGGACCAACCAAGACATCGAAATTTCGTCGATATAACCGGTTGGACGCTTTAAGCGAGTCGTTATAAGCGGATTCTACTGTATTATTATTTAAAAAAATTTTTGTTTTTGTTTTTTTTTGTTCTACAGTGGGTGGTGTGTATTCTGGTGAGTATTACAGATTGATATACAGCATTCGCGTTGCGGTGATTGGGAAAACCCAGACAAAACCCAATCAGACCATTAAAAAAAACTTAAATGCATATTTTTCAAATATGACTTACAATAATTTCAAATTATGTTAACTTATACAAAATAAACAAAAATAATTCAAATTAGTATATGGGAAAAAGTATTTTGACTTAAAGTTTAGTTTAAAACAAGTAAGAAAGCTCTAGTCGAGACTGCTCGACTACGAGATCCCCTGAACCCTTCGAGCAACAGCCATTTCAATAATTTTTAGCGTCTCTCTGCTTATACAAACACACAAACACACAAACACACAAAAACACAAACGCACGCATAAACACGCATGAGCTGCAGTGTGGGCTTATTATGGGAACTTAATTGTTTAATAACTTTTTTTTGAAGACGTACGTTCTTCATGAAACTTTTAAATTGTATTTATATCACTAATATGTGTGTATGTGCAAACGAAGCTCAAGTCTCTAGTATTTGAAATATGCCTTTTACAAACTTAGGTGTGAGGGGGTGGATATAGGGGTGGGGGGTTGAAATTCAACAAAACTCGAAATTCTATAACGTATATATGAATCTACATTTAAAATTTGGAGACTTTAGCTCTAAAGATGTAGGAGATATAATTTTATAACTGCATTTTGTAAAGGTTTTTTATCGATAAAAAAATAATGAGATGAGTTATCGAATTTTGGTGATAAACTCGATATCCGCGTGATATATACGGACATTTAAAAATCAAGTAAGGAAACTCTAGTCGAGAGTGCTCGACTAGATACTACCAAACTAATAAAAATGTACATTTAGTGTGGTTAAATTTTCAATTTAAATGTATTTAAAAATATAAGAGAAATAGAAGACTCATTTAAAAAAATACTTGAATATTTTAAAACAATTAAAAAAGTTAACATAAATTGCGCCCGCTCTGGGATTCGAACCCGAGACTTCTCGATCGTGCGATACGCTGCTTTCCACAACTCCACTTCACTTGTTGACAGACTAATGGCAAAACAGCAATACATTCACTGCTGCGGCGCCATCTAGCAAATCGAAACTAAACTAATTGTTTATTTTAATGTGTGTGTGCACACGTATAGGAAAACTGCTGTGACTGTTTCACGTGCGTTTGTTAATTGCCAAACATTTGATGATTTTTAAAAAATTGATAGAACTAACGGAATTTAATGATACTGGCGCCTGATTTGAACTTGAATGTTTTTATTCGATAAAAACAGAACGGGATGATTTATCGATTTTTAGTGATAAACTCGACATCCGCGCTGTATATACGGTCATTTAAAAAAAAATCAAGTCTCTAGCTCTTATATCTTCTGAAATCGACGCTTTCAAACATACGGACAGACGGACAGACGGTCAGGGCTAAATCGACTCAGCTCGCCGCCCTGATCAAGAATATATATACTTTGTGGGGTCTGCCACGCCTCCTTCTGCCTGTTACATACATTTCAACAAAACCATTATACCCTGATTTCCCATTTTCAATGGATTCAGCGTAAAAAAAGTTGAAGTCTCTAGCTATTATATCTTCTGAAATCGACGCGTTCAAGCATACGGACGGACGGATAGACAGACAGGGTATAAAAACTTCAATAACAAATCCTTTAGTATTCAATGCATTCATCGCAATTCCAGTTTGCTTCTTAATTCCACGAAGCGTCCAGCGACCAATGGTTTTGTTAGAAAGTCCGCCAACTGATTCTCTGTAGGAATATACTCAATAGAAATAATATTATTCTCTATTTGCTCTCTGGCAAAATGATACTTTATATCGATGTGTTTCGACTGTTTATGACTTGATGGATTGCTGGCTATACTGATGCAACCCTGATTATCTTCCAATATTTTTATTTGATTATTCAATTTAATATTAATACTTTCTGAGAGTGACTTACTGCTTCGAATAAGGCCATATATTCTGCCTTAGTAGTTGAGGCTGCTACTGAATTTTGATTCTTAGTATTCCAGCAAATAAGGTTTGAACTATACATTTTGAATAGATAGCCTGTTGTACTTCTTCTGTCAATCTCATTTCCTCCCCAATCTGAGTCACCATACCCAACAAACATATGTGCGTAATCAGAGTTTTTAGTAAAAACTAGTTTCATGTCAATATTGCCTTTCCAATACATCAGAATTCTTTTTAATCCTTGCCAAAGTTCTATATTATTTTTATACCCTGAACCCATTGAAAATGGGTATAATGGTTTTGTTAAAATTATGTAACCGGAATAAGGAGCCGTGGCAGACCCCACAAAGTATATATATTCTTGACCAGGGTGACGAACTGAGTCGATTTAGCCATGTCCGTCTGTCCGTATGTTTGAACGCATCGATTTCAGAAGATATAGAAGCTAGAGACTTCAACTTTTTTTTTAAATGCTCGTATATAGCATACGGATATCGAGTTTTTTAAATATTCTTTAAAATTATTAATTAAGCTTATATCTGATGTCGCTATAACTAAATCATCTACATATAGTAACACATATATGTTTTTATTAATATCCCCATTATCTTTTACATATATACAGGGATCAACTGGTGAATAGAAGAAATAGAAAGTCGGAACTTACTAAAGTGAAATCTTCGACCGACCTCTGATCACGAAAAAAAAACACGATTTGGAAATGTTTGCCCCTGGGCTGACAGGTGCCGCATTCTAGGAACTCAGTAAGCAGGAGTGACA